>OV884011.1:39125849-39556069 GCA_930367205.1 Acanthosoma haemorrhoidale
TTAAAAAGTACAACAATTAAATGTGATGCTACAAAAAATTTGGAGGGAAAAATAACAACTAAAAATAAATAACCAGGTTTCTGTGTATTAAATAAAAAAATAATTCTTAAACATAAGATAATGTATTTAATTAATAAATGGAAGTGAAACAAACATAAATAAAAATGATGCTAAAATGGATGCTCTCACAAAGCAAGCCACTTAACTATGATGCCTTTCCCTCTAACACCGGTTAAATAAAATGAAAATCATTTAATTTGACTTAAACGATTGCATAAATGTAAATAAAATATTTAATAAATAAAAGATAAGTGCACAAGGCCTTAATGAACGAATAAACTATAAGCGTCCCTAAAACCGCCAAGACCAAACACCCAACTCGGTGTGTATAGCAATAGATAAAATGCTGAATCTGTTTTGATAATAATACTAATAGATATAAGTGGAGAGAGAACTGTAAATTGTACTAGATAGCAGAGTGGATACTTACTGAGTATTGTCGGAGGTGAGAGAAGCCTACGTGTCAACGGTTCCAAAGCAAGCGAGAGAATGAAGAAAAAGCGGGAAGCGGGAGCGGGCAAGCTTTGTAACCGACGCCATAGCCCCCAAGCTCTGGACCCCTCCAATTAACTAGGCCTTAGGCACAATTTTACAAATATCCCAGCCACCCATAGAAAATCTGGCAAAAAATACTTTAAAATTTCTATAAAAAATATTCTATCTGCTGTTATTTTTCCCAAACGGAGGGGCAAAATGTGAAAAATATAAATAATTGAAAGGACGGAATGTACATACTTACAGCTGTTTCACACTGCTATCACAAAAGCTCAAATCCTTTAGAATCTTCCAAACGGATGAATGGAAGATCTTCAGTGCAGCTGTGTATCTGTTTAATGAACGCCCTGGGCTTGACTACACTGCCTGGCTCACACGTTCCAAAGATTATGGTGAACGAACAGTACGTTGAGCCCCTACAGCTCTTTTCACTTGAGTTCCGCTTGCCCTGATTATACCGACCCATTTCACTATGGTAGGCCTTAATGGAACACGACCGTGACGCCCGATATTGAAGTGCGTACGGATCCGTTTTTCGTAGACCGTCGCAGATCACCGTTCTTCAGAAACGTCTCTACTGTTAACGCATATTGCAAGTCAATCCACGGATCCATGATGTCAACTGAATGACAGGGTCAAGGAAACACACCGAGACCATCCCCACCCTTCTACGACCCTCCCTCACAACACTGGACCTTTTTCAAACTGTAAATAGATCACTGAAACACCCTGTACAAGGGACCTGATACCTCAAATGTATTTAATTCTTTTGTTGTGATATTGATCCCACTATTTTTAACGATTATAAGCCAAATAAAAAATGTAATGACAGGGTCGCGAACCCAGGATAATAGTGTCGCAATATATGTTCCCTCAATCTTGCAGGACTAAGTTCTCAGTTGGAAGAGCACTCGACCGGTTAATTGGTTAGGTCTCAAGTGCAAATCACAACCCTGCCAGTAAATTTTAATCTAACACTAAAACTAATTAATAATTTTTTTCATTATTGTAGTTTTCTTCAATTTCAGACTTTTATCAGCCTTTTCTTTTAAATTGTCTCATGGGCATTCATTTCTACCTCCTCCAAATAATCCATTATTCTTGAAGGTGTTCAAATTTCAGACCCTCACACCCGCTCCATTGTACGATCCGAAATGAGGTTGTTTTTTTTTATCTTCAATTCGTCATCCAATGTCATCATTTCATAACTTTCAAAACAACTTTGATACAATTGGTCATTGTTTAGTCTTGAAGTTGTCTTATCTAAGAATTTTATTTATTTCCTCAACACTTATGTTTTGGACATTCAAGATGTGTGATAAAAATGTAATTGCCTTGAAATTTTATATTTACCTTGAATTGCTCACAGTCTTTGAGTGTACCTCGTTTACTTTTGATATTAAAAACTTTTTTTTTGACAGGTGATTTTTTTTAATTCTTGCCTATTTTAGATTAATTTTACTCTAAAGATTGTCTACATAACATGTAAGGTAATTTTTACATGTTATGTTTCATGAATAACCTATATGTAGGATGGTGACATTCTAAGTATCTAATAGTGATTTTTTATTAATTTTATTAGTGTAGATATTACTATTGCAATTTGCAAGCTTGTTTTCATCTTGTTATGAAATGTCTATATTAAAATCCCTATTTGTACAATAAGTATATTTAGTTATATATTATATGTTTAGCGCACTGTAAACTAAAAATTGATATTCTTCCTGACCATAGATACATGCAACTTAATCAGACATCAGTTGCTTTAACTGAATTAAGACTAAGGGAACATCTGAATTGTAATATTTTTGACTTGTGCACAATTCATGACAAAAAAAAAAAAAGAAAGAAGTTTAATGTGCAATTTTAATAATACCTAATATTCAATATTTTCTGGTTATTCTAAGTTACATTGTGACAGCTATGTTAGTCTTGTTATTTGGATAAAGACTGTAATTTTTTTTTAAATAGGAAGATGCAATTCAATGTTACATTAATAATAATACAGGAAGCATATTGGTAAAGTTTTCAGTAATATATCCCATCATTTCATTATTTTAAAATTAAAATACCTTGGCAAAACAACTAAGAAAATGGAATGTATATAAATATTGGTATAGATTTTAACAATTGAAGATTTTATAGAAGATTCTAATTGTTCCAATTAATGAAAACGATCATATTTGAATAAATAAATTTGTTGTTTATATTTAAAAGATTTTATTTCCAGTTTTGTTATTTATTAATTGTAAATATTAATATAACGTTTAGAAAGAATCTGTTACAAGATGATCCAACTGCTGTAAATATTATAGTTAAATGTTGTAAGCTAAAAGATATTTTTTTTAATGTCTATATGTTATTGCAATTTATTTTTTAAAAAAATGTATTTTAAAAATTATGACCTTAGAATATATTAAAATTGTATTTTATCTTGTAATAGATATTATTTTTTTGAAAAGAGCATTGCTATTCCCATTCCCTCTCATGACCTTAATTTTATTTAATTTATCAAATTTAATTCGAGGTTTAAAACTGCTAACTAACATCTTTTACAAGGCATGTAGTCAAAATTAACATAATGGTTTTCTGAAGTGTTATTTATGTGTGGATGTCATTCTTGGGAATTGGCTTAGGTTAATGAAAGAAATTTGTTACATTTTCATCAAATTCATTAGTGGGCAACGTTTTGACTATGTCTACATAAACATCACTCAGGTCATTGAGATGGTTGAGGGATGGCATTGTGAATCTTAGAGACTAAAATGTATTAAATTATTTATTTTGTCTGCACAAATACTGATTAGACTTGCGAATATTAATAAGGCATACTACTGAATTGTTACTTTAAAAAAATCTATTAGTACATTTCTTATCATCATGTAAAATCATGGATTTAAAATAAGTTTTGTTTTTTTTAAGTTCCATTTAAACTTTAATTTTATTTTTGAGACATAGAAACTTAGTTTTTTATTGCTCTCCTTCCAAAATTGGGTTGGAAAACGTTTTATTAAAAAAATTATTATGTTATTCACTTTATACTACAATTTTTGTTTTAACAGATTCATGAAAACTTTTATTTTTAAGATACTAAATAACTTTTTATAGTTAAGTTTTATACAAAAGTTCATTCTTGTATAATTTTTATCCCTACTTAAAGTTATTGGATTGTAATAAAAAAAAATTAAGTTACCGTAGGCACAAAAGGCTTGGGGTATTTGATATTTTACAAGACATAATCATTAACAAAAGTTAACTAAATTACATTTCTAGTTCATTATACTTGATAGTACACTTGGTTTCTATGGTTATGTCTTAGACCACTCAAATTCAGAATTGAGAATTTGTGTTGTTTTTTTATTCTATGGATCTGTAAGTTTTTGATTACAGTTCAAACAAACACGTATTTAAAAAGGTTTCTATCTATTGTTTATTTTTTTGAACTTAACTAGGAAGTTTTAAATGTTACATTGTTCCCACCAGTTTTATCTTTCCACTGCTTGTTGATAACTGTGTATCTCCCTGAACTTGATAAGTGTTCTATCTAATAATAAATTACAATATGCCCATGTTATCAGTGCTACCCCAAAGATCTTTTATTAATAGTATATTTATAAACCGCTACAGCTTGTATTATGTAATATGGAGAGTGTCTTGACTTAAGTGGAAGTCTGTTTGCATATATTGCAGTGTTGCCCCCTCCCCACCCCTCATGTCCTTGGCCCTCATGTCATCAAAGCATCTCATTCATCCAGGATTCAGTGTTGGGTCTAGTACTTCTTGAGGGCGATCAACGATCGCTTTCTCCGCGTTCTCTCATCTTACGATTATAATCAAAAGTCAATACTTGATGAGGCAGCCCACGATGTTTGCATTAGACAATGTGATCATGCTGTGATAGGCCAAGGGGTCATATGTGCTCTTATCAAATTGTTTTGATTGAGTCTATTACCCAATCACGGCCATCCAGTGTCAGATCTGTGAAGAGGGAGCTATCAACGTCAATAAGTAAGTGTTAAAATTATCTGATACATTTGAATAAATATTTATAAAGTAATATTTTAAACTTTAATCTCTTAGGTAATTATAAAAAAAGAGCTAAATTTTCAACAATAACATTGTTTAATTCACTACCAATTACAAAGTATGCCAACAGATTATATTTAAAAAATATGAATAATGTCGAGTTCTGATTAAAATGATTTTTTTTCTGATAAGTCTATTCATGAAAATATTTTTTTATGTTATAGATTATATTGTATATGTTTTAATTAAAGTTTTTAATCAGGGTTAAGTTGAATTTGTAGTTTCGTGTTAAATAACACAACCATTATCTATTGAAAAATATAATTTGGCATGTATTGAGTAAATTGTCAAAACTTGTGATCAAAGTTTGATTTAAAAGCATTATTTCAAGGTTAAAATTTACTTTTGTCTCATTAATAAATCATAATTCTATAATACAAAGTTATGTCCGAATATAATTTTAAAACCTCGCCCTAATAATTATAATTTTATGACAATATATTTTTGAAAATGAATTGCTATTATAATCAATTCTCTCAATATTTTATTGTAGTATAAGTTGGCAGACAAATAATGTTCTATTAGGCTAATAGCCTTTCTCCAATTATTTTCTTATTTTTATAATCACATTGAAAAGTTTAATGTTTCACCTATTCAGACATGTTCTGAAATTAAATAAACCATAACAATAAAAATATTTATAAACAAAAATAAACTACACAAACCTATGAATGATACAATCATCAATTATTAATTTGTCATCCATGAATTTTAGCAACTTAGTGTTTATAATTTACTAATTATCAAATCATATAATATTTTGAGTATTAATCTCAAGATTTTTTTTTTTTTATATATATATTAAGGAAAAAAGCTCAGATTTTTTAAATTTTGCTTTAGATGAAAATAGAATTTTTTTGAGTATCTCAAAAATATCAGTTGCAAATGAATTTAAAAGTTTTCGAAACTTAAGAAGATGGAGTTGAAAGAAAAAGAAAACTTTGCAAAGAAAAAAAAGACATGAAGATTGGTTGTTTATCTGTTCCTTTTTTCTTCTTTTTTTTCCCCTTTCTCCTTTCAAGGAAAATAGTTCTCCACCTATAATGTTTTTCTAATTTACTTAATGTTTTTCTCCTATCAAAATTCAAACATCCATTATATAGGTTAGACTAAACAAAGGATTTTTTTTTAGAGTGAGAGAAAGCACTAATTAAAACAATTTGCATTAATTACTGTCATTCTGCTGTTTATTCAGCACTTTTAAATATGATGGAAAAAGGTAGAATAGAGTTTAATTTAATGTGACATTTCCTTCTGTTAGTTTAAAAAAAATTAATAACATCAATCATAATGGTTATTTTAATGGTATGATATATTTTCATTTCTAGGCTCCTATTGTCAGAAGTCATAAAAATTACTACATAACAGTGCATACAATTCAGCTATGTTCAAACTACTGCGAAACAAGGTTAATATCATGATCTTTTATCTGTACATACAGCTATGGTTTAATTGTTTTATATTTTTCAGTAATACATTTTTCAGATTGAGAAAACAAATTAAATCCGGAGATAATGACACAAATGATTCACTTTGAAATGGATTCTAAATTTGACCTGAGTACCCTTTTTCTACCTGATTATATTTACATTTATTATATTATATTTTTAGAGATATTTGAGACCCTTAACAACCAGGGATATTTGGTTGAATTCTGAGAAAAAATGTCTGAAAATCCAATGCCGTCTTCTGTCGAGCGAGGCTCCCGCTCTTCCCGAATCAGCAGATGTTGTCATCATAGGTCTCTATCAATTTATACACTTAAATTAATCTTGAAGGTTTTTTGTTTAATACTTTTTGATTCTAAAATTATTTAAGGTGGTGGGAGTGCTGGCTGCAATACACTCTACCAGCTGTCCAAAAGAGGAGTTAAAGCTGTTATTTTAGAAAAGGCCAAGGTATGTAATACGATTAAAATTTAATTTTAATTTTCTACTTAATTAAAATAAATGTACTTTATAATTATTTATGAAAGAGAAAAAAATGTAACACATGCAGGTTTGAACCCGGGACCTTCTAATTTCCATTCAGACGACCCCAGGTTATTCTTCAAAAATATTTAATATTAAAAAATTGGTTAATTAATTGGAACCATTTGATTCATTTGGTAAATAGATATAATTTCAAAGTTAGTCCAAGCAATTGAATTTTTATTAATTTCTATAAAACTCATAAAATGGATTTTTATAGCAGTGCAGATCAGTTTATAAAACACATAAATATCTAAATGCACACCTCAATGAAAACAAAAAAGTGTATTACAAGTTTGTACATACATTCAACCAATAGTTAAATATAACTACTAAACAATTACAAAGACATCACAATAAGTTTTTAATCAAAGATCTTAAAAGTTATTAGTGTTTTTTTTAAAAAGCTTTTCTTAGATAATAAATAATAAATAAAAAGTAAACTTTTTATCATTACTTGAACATTTTTTTTTTCGTTTTCACAGTGAATCATCAATTTTTATGTAGCATTGTAAACTCTCAGTGTCTTTTTATTACTTAATGATTATGTTGGCACTTATAAAACCTTGATTCATTCCTCAAGGGCTCTTGTAATGTATAAACAAACAATGGATTACATAGTCATAGTCTGATCATGTCTTTTGGAGTTCACTTCACTAGTCACCTCTTGAATTTTAATTTCCTGGACAGGGGTTTTCTCCCCAATTCTTTTTGTACTGAAAATTCCTCAATGGTTCTGAACAAAATAGAGAATAGCTCTGTCAGATAAATAATTGAATTAATATGTATAAAATAAATGTGTCTGCTTAATAATTCCCTAGCCTTTAAATCAAAATAATTAATTAATTACACACATAACAAATTTATTAATCATGCATTCTAGTACAGTTATGATTAAATAACAATCATTTATGCATTTATATGTCTAATGTAATTTTAAGTTGATATATATATATATACGCTGACAGGCAAAAAATTTCACCCACTTGTAAAAAAATTGTATTTGTATATAATACATGGTAATTGTATATAATACTTATTATTTATTGAATTTATAAAATCTTTTTTACCTTTAATAAGGTTTTTAACGTTTATTAAATGAGTCTTTGTTTAAAAATTAAAAATCAAAATGTGAACTGCTAAGAAACATGAAAAAAAAATTGAAAAATAACCATTTTTATCCTAAAAGAAATTAATGACAGGATCATTTAATAGCGCGTATTTCCTCCTCTTGCCTGTATTACTTGTTGAAGACGCCTCGGCATACTTTCCACCAGTTGGGAAATGTCCCTTTTCTAGAGGTTAGCCCATTCTTCCCGAAGAGCCCTTTCAAGGTCTTGCAGTGTATCAGGAAGTGCTGAACGCGCTCTTATTCGTCTTCCGAGGTTATCCCATAAATGCTCGACAGGGTTCACGTGCTAGCCAGGCTAAGACCTCAATGTTGTGCTGATGAAGGAACGTCTGTACTATGCGAGCGACATGTGGACGTGCATTAGAAATGAATGATGGCTGATTTCAATGAGGATAGGCAACACATTCTCCACACCCTTTCACACCCGTCTGGAGATTGTAGAGCAAATCTAGATTCATCTGTAAAAAAAAAAAGCACACCATTCGTCCATAGTCCAATGACTGTGTTCTCGAGCAAAAGCCAGTCGTGTAACTCAGTGAGTTCTGGTCCTCTTATTGGGCGAAAAGTCATTAGTCCATACTCATTTAATCTTCTCCGAGCAGTACGTTCAGAAATTTACACACCTTGAAGTTCTTGGAGCTGATGAATCGCTTGAACAACGGTAAGGTGCCGGTTTCGTAAAATTCTTAAAGTAAGAAACCTTTCATCCTGTGGTTCAGTTGCCCTAGGCCGTCCAGAACCGGCCCTTCTATGGTAAGACCCAGTTTCTCGAAAACTCCTGACGGCGTCTCGTAGAGTTTCACTGGGAACTCCGATGGCATTAGCTGCATATCTAATGGAAGATGGACGTTCCATCAATAAGTGCGACATCTTCAGCACGAAGAGGCATTTTTAAACTTTAAATTGAGAAAATTAAAATATCGAAGCCGAAAACTAAGAAATTTGCTGCACCAGAACGCAAATGACACTGAATTAACATTTTTAATTCCATGGAAAGTAAACATTGGGAACGACAGTCCTTTAATTGAATTAAGGATTATGGGTTACTATCCTCTATATTGACATTTCTAATTGAAAAAAAATACATATTTATTCATAAAAAAAATTTACCAATCCAAAGCAGAAATATTTTGAGATGAAAACATGAAAAAATCAGGTGGGTGGAATTTTTTGCCTGTCAGTGTATATATATATTCAACAACCAGACGTATATTTTTTTATTTCTATCTATCTAGAATAAATAATTAAACATTATTACAATTACAACATATAACAATATATTTTAGCTTAGTTAAAAGAAATAAAAATTTAATATTTTTAAATTAGCCAAGTTCATAAAAAACATCATTTAAAGTTTTGTTGACAGAAATGTATCTTGACAACAGTCAAGCGGGACCTGTTATATTGAGATCATGGGCTTTAACATTTATGTATCATTCATAATAAAACACCAAATTTGGTCTATAAATACTCAGTATAATATGATTTTTATGATATTGCTCCAAGTTCGCATTCAATCGAATCAATAATATTTTACTTATTAAGATTTTTTTTTCTTCTGTTACTTGTTAGATGGAAGAGGTTTGGGGAACGTTTCAGGTGGGTATAGGGCATTATAATGCAATATTCTTTAAAATCTTATTACTTATGCCCTTTTTCATCTAATACATTATGTGTTAGATTCCTTCATTAAATTGAATGATAAATGTTTGCTATTTAATATATAGATTTGATTTTTTTTTCTTTATTAGGTTACTGCAGGAGAGACATGGCATAGTGCAGGGCTTATACTTCAGATGAAGATGTCCGACACAGAAATGCAGTTACGATCTGCAACGCGGAGCCTACTGAGTGAGCTCGAACAAGAGTCTGGGGTCGACCCGAAATGGGTCAACAACGGGGCTTTATATCTAGCCAGATCCAAGGTCAATCATTATATTTTTCAATATTATCTAAGAATACATATCACAATCATTTCATCTATTTGTGCACCTTAAGCTTTCTGTATACTCTTTTAAAATATAAATTTGACATCTACTATTACGTATGCCTGTGTGTTATCATGTCCTGATAATAAAAAAGAAATGGAGTTCAACATTAAGTTACCAACTGCAGGACCTTTGTTTATATTTGATTTTATATTTATATTCTTGCTAATATCTGATTCACCTATTGTTCTTTAAATTCAAACTGATCAACACATTCATATGTATGTCATTTCATTCATATAATGTCGAAGCGTTGTCCACTAAAAAGTTTGATGAAAATCCAACATCTTTCTTTCATCAATCAATGTCCCTGACAAATAATCCACTAATATCATCTATTTTATTTTACTTGATATGTTATATTCCATAACAGAACCAATTTTAAGAATAATATCATTAACACTACTTCATATAACTGTTGGTTACTTCTGAGATAATATTAAAACAAGGTTAACAACTTTTAAAGTTTGAAAAAACAACAACACAAGATTGTTTGGGTTGAATGCCCTGCTTCAGGGACAACTACATCTTAGAGCTAGGATAGGAAAATAAAAAATCAAAATTTTATCCACATACAGCAGAATAATAATTACAGAAGTTTTATACTAATACATCATACACAACTATGATACATTTTTATGGATTCTTTGGTTCAAGGTTGTTGATTTGTGTTCCAATGGGCTAATCTTTTTTTTTTTTTTTTTTTTTTTCCACCAAGGACTCCATACCATAATGGTAGTCACATGATTGTGCACTTTTGCAATCATAGACTCCTATTTATCTGAATGTTCCGCAACAATTTGAATCTAATTTGGAGGTGCTCTACAAATATTATTTCTTGTGTAATGTATTTAACAGCCACAAGTTTAAGTTTAACAGTCCCCTTAAGGCTTATTTCGTATTAAAACGCAGTAAAGCTACTTACAATATATACGTAGTCCTGTGCCCGTTTTTAACACAAGACAATTATGATATTTTATAATTGATAAGATATTTAATTTACTTAATTGGTCTCTAGTTGAACATATAATTTTATTTATTTGAATTCTTTTTGTGATTTCTTCCACCTGCGAATTTATTAGGACAACGGGTACTTACTTGTTTTATGCCCGGGTTGACCCCCTATCCCTACCTTTCTCTCCCATCCGGTATTACCGACTGTCACACGCCAAAATAACTATTCCTGTGCTTTTCTTCTTAAAACTTCTCAAGTCACATCATTTTCCGTAATGTTCTTCACAAAACATCCTTAAGTCGTTCTTAAAAGACAAGAATAATTATTCATCAGGCTTATGATTGTAACTCCGCATAGTAATATATGTTCAGTTCGTAACGCAATTATTACAATAACAGGTTAATGGTAGTTTGGGTGGTAAAAATTCAACCTTGGCTTAAAAGAAATAAGTTGGATAACAAAATCATAGCCGGTGGCGTATTGTCAATTTGATTGGTCAAATCACAATATCCGTTCGATCCATGGATCCACCTAGCGCAATCTTCTTAATAGGTAGCTTAGAGGTGTTTTATGATCTGTGATACAATTATTGGTATCGATTATTATTATGATATGATCCACGTATCCACCTTCAATTGGGAACTTGGTGCTCGTATCTACACAGACACACACTGGTTCCTAACGACGAAAAACGGGACAAAAGTCTGCAAAACAGTAAAGTTCGCCTAAAAACATTTTTTTTCACATTTTTAATGAAGGTATAGATTGCCCTTGATGGAAAACTGGTGATAAATTTTCCAAAAATAGCGCAAAAATAGACACACAAAAAACTTTCACAAAAATCAAGTGTGACCCATGATTTTCAAAGTTTTTTTTTACGCTGAATGCAATGGTGTTAGTTTACGCGACTTATTCAACAACCAAGAAAATATTAGGTAAGTTTTCCACTTAGTCATCATTGTTTTTAGTGTGAAAAAATGTATTGGGAAATAAATACATGTAGGTAGACAGGACATAAGCATAGGTAGGTCCTCACAATAAAACTATTACCCCGATTAATGGCTATATTTGAAAAAAAACAACATGATGAGTAAAGTTGGTAAACATCAGTTTTCGTTTCCGTCTTCGAACATAAATCCAGAGAGTTCGTGATTATTATAATGTTACTTTGTTGTTTCGGCAAACAGAGCAAGTGCTTCTTCTTTTGATAGCGTATCACTTTCGTCCTTCTTCGGTTCGGTCCCGAACAAATTTGAAAGGCTTCCTACATTGCTCATAAGCTCTGAAATTTTTTTGAAAGATGTGTGAGCCTGTTTTTTTGTCAAACTATACTTCATTGCATATTGATGCTCAGAAATTGAATATAACTCACTCAATTCCTTACCTTTGCGTTTGTTCGAACTCCAAATACGGCACTTTTATGACAGAAACCATGATTATTATCTTTAGAATGGTGGTAACAACTCAGTCAGAAGATCAACAAGGAATGGACCACATTTGTATATTTCTTTCATTTTTAATAGCGAGTCAAATACTCAGAATGTAAATAAACAGACGCGTTTGTCTCCACTAATAAGGATCTAGAATCAAGGGTCGCACTCGGTCGCAGCTAATTTGTGTTTTAATCGCTTCTCTATACTTGTATGAACACGAATCAACTTCATTTTAAAAAGCGGGTGGAAGCGGAAGATTCATAAGCTTCTAAAAGCGTAAATAATTATAAAAACTAGAATTTTTCTTATATTAAACGATCTAAACGCACGTTATCGTTACATTTTCCCGAGTGTGAATAACGTGCTAGCTTCATTTTTTGCCCTGTAAAAGAAAGCCACTGAAAGACAATTTTAAAATAAGCTTGAAATATCTTTATCCGTCATTACAAAACTTGCCTTTTCCTCGCGATTTTCTCGTTTATTCTTAACCCCTTTCTTCAAGTAGATGAGCTTACAATATAACGACCAGAGCTTAGAAACCATCGGTTCTGAATACCTTAGGTACCTCTCTAACTGAATTATAATACCATTTTATGGCCACAAAAGGGTCAAAAATGGACTTTTGTCCCGTTTTTCGTCGTTAGGAACCAGTGGGAGACGCACAGCTTCATACTGATACCCTTTCAGTTAGAGAGACGTACGTGACTAGAATGTAATCCTGTTAAGGCTTACAATGTATAAAGCCTTGGTAACAAGCAGAATTGTATTATTTATCTATTACAGTTACACTTAATGTTAATTAAGAAATAACCTAAATAATAGATGATCGGTAGGTATACTGCCAAAACTGACCAATAAAATTATTGACGCGTGTAAACAAGTTCTGGCCAAGTCCTATTTATGTTTTTATTGATGTAAAATAATAACAATGAGATTCTTATTTGTTTTACCCCCCCCCCCCCCCATTATCTTTTGACTCGTTTACGGATTGATGCAGCTTTCACCGTTTTTGACAGTTTATTTTACTTTATACTCATCGTGGAAGCCTCTAGCTGCGGAACGGCGTAATTCAACTTTTTTTTTCAAAAGGAACCATATTTATTATTTTATAATCTTGGCAAAAATTCATACAAAATTGATTCCTCTAACATATGTGTAAAAAAAAAATGATGGATAATTTTTTTTTTCAAATTATAAGTGTGACATAAAATTTAAATATTTTTTCGCACTGAATTTTGTGTCATATCAGTTTGTTAGTACGGCTTCATGATTTCAAAAAAAATACAAGTAATAGGTTGTCATGTGGCATTTAATCGTTTACTTGCAATTTTTTTGGAATCGCGAAGCCGTAAAAAAATCAGATCTGATCATGCGATTCAGCGTGAAAAATAAAATACATAGATTTCATGTGTAACACTTCAAGAATGTGTATGATTGGAGACCGTAAAAAACGTTATTAAACTAAACAAGAATTTAGGGAAAAAAATATCAAAATTTTTTTTTAGATTATCAAGAATATTTGGTGTCAAAAAAAAAGTTTTTAATTTAAATAGATAGTGCCTGATTCTTAAATGATGTTTATACACAGAATTTTTTTATTACTGCTAGATGAAAAAAAGTTAGTGAAATTATAAAATTATTGTCCTAAAAACAAAGTTGTCTAACATTTATTGTGTAATTGTTCGGTAAATGTTTTAGTGGAACAGTGGTTCCCAATGTCTACATAAGTTTCAAAAATTACTCTAATCAAGTAGGACATAATGATTGTTTTCAAAAGATTGATTATAACAAAGATTTTCCTGGTTTTGAAAAATGGCTTTCTTGAAAAGGAAACCTGAAATTTCAGACTTTTTATCTTACTATTAAAATTATGCTGCCCTTTGGTGCATAAGAGATGTCTAATTTTGATTTTAACCAAATAGCATACTTTACTGACATCTTTTGAAGAAAAAAGATTGCTTTTGCAAAGAGGCTGAGGTTGTTAGGAGTAAATTGCAGGGAATAAGTATAATCATTTTTTTTTTCAGTTAATTCTAATGCTAATTTCGATAAATTAATTCACTCTATTGCATTCTTCGAAGATTTATTCAAAATGTCCATTTCTTTGAGTGTAATACAATTAGATCCTTGGGGACAATGAATGGTTTTATGGGTAAGATTTTTTTTCAATGCAGCGATAAATTTCCTTAATGTAGGAATGTTGCATGTTGGGTTCGAAGATGTAGGATTATTGTTGCATCCAAATTGGGACCTAATGTCCCCTAAGAAAATTTCAATGTTATCTTGGGACAATTTATATGTGGGTATATACTTTAATAATGGTTTCTCAATTTCATTAAGATTATTGCAAAGATTTAAAACTCTTCTGATACATACCCTAAACCCTACAAACCTTCGACCATTACCAACAAAAATAACATTCCTTTTTTTAAATTGGCAATGCATTTGTCTGCATCCTTCAAAAAAAAATATACCGGCTATGTTAGATTGCTGCATCGGAGCTTTGTCATATTGTTGCATAGTGCTCCTAGAGTTAAGGATATCAAATAATCTGTTCAAAATAAGGATAAACTTAACAGTGCCCTCGACATATTCAAAACCTGGAATGCTACACTTATGGCACCATTATAAAACATTGACAACTGTAGAAGTAAGGGTTTGAGTGGCAAGTCTTACTTTCATTTTTTGGAGTTGGTACTAAATATTAGATTTACTAAATTTGTTTCCTTAATGTAACACCTCTTTGGGTTGAAGATTGTGAAGTTTTGCTATTTTGATGGTGATTCTACATCGAAAAATCAGCAACCTAAAGACCTATAAATGTATAGTTTGTCCCAAAACAAAAATTTTAATTTTCTTTTATTTGTCACCCCTTCTGGTGTTTTTCAAGAGTCAAAAGATCTAGTTAACGAGTTAAAGCGGTATAACATTTTTATATATTAAAATTTTTTAATGTTTTTGCATCATTTTAATGACTCTGCTTAGATGTAAAATCAGCTGATTTTTAATTTATAGGACTTACCTTTTTTTTAATTGGTGGCTGTAAATATGCTGGATAACAAGAAGATATGGCCAGAACTGCATTTTTCTCAATTCGGTATGGCCACGGGCAAAAGTATGGCTTAGGAACTCTACGCTCAAATGTTCTGACTAAAGAAATGAATTTACTCCTGGCTTCCAATTGAACCAATATCATAGCTTTGATCTGTTGTTCCCTCAACAAATTATCCTTAGGAAATCTGAAATATAATAACGTTTAAAGGAATATTCAACAAAATTGAACTTCCGTAAATCTCTATTGGAGCATCCACCGAAAAGCCCAGTTTAAAGGTGTTATTTTGAATTCTAATCTATAGCAAAAGAAAGAAAGCCTTTTACAACTCTTAGTTATTTTCTGACTGAATAATTAAACAAAATAATGAGTACTAAATTCTAACAACTCCTGAGATATACTGTGGTTACTTTATTAATAGATTATAAATCAACCTTAAAAACAGTTTTTGAGTTTTATACAAAGTTTCTGTCTAAGGCTTGCCTAGCTCCATCCAAGTATTGGGGTTTGTGATCCTGATGCTTCAAATACAACACTGCCTCAATGGCCTCATGCAGAGTCCGCCAATATGCAAATTTGATATTTGAGGTTATGTAGAAATAAGAAGTATGAGGAAACATGAAGTATGAAGAAATAAAGTGTAAGGGCCTTCACATCAAATATGTTTGACCATCCACAAACTCTGGAACAAATTAAAAACAACTCTATTTCTAAAACAACTCAGAAACTGTCCTCTCCTTTATAGCTTCTTTCAACAACTGCTCTTGCCTATTTAACTGCAGGTTTCTATTTAAAAAAATATTTTCAATATTGTTTGTCTTCAAAATTCTTTCCACCAATCAAAAGAGACTTTTTTTTATAAATGTCCTTTCAACCTTATTAATTTTAATTTTAATCACACTCTTTATTAACTGTAACAAAGTACAAATTTTAGAAAAGATGGTTATCATGAAATTATATTGTTATTATATAAATATTTCGTTGTATTGTGTATCTTTATTATATAGGAATTAATAAAACCATATGCAATTACCTCGTTTTTCAAATTTATTTAGGATGTTACTAAATTAAAAGTCTAGTCTCTCCACAAAATATTTTATTTTCTCAAACATTCATTTTCAGTCTTAAAAATTACCAAATAATATATTTGGATAAGTATTTCAATTTACATATATTACTAAATTTGTATTTATTATATTGTTAAACCATTAAAATTGATCTAATCACAAATTATAAAATCTATAATAGTCAACCAATAATATAATGTTATTTATTTATTAACCTATGCATATTTATGCAGAGATCTGTATATCACATTCACACTTATGTATATATAAAGAAATATTGAGTTTTGTTTTTAGAAGTTATTAAATTTATTATAATAATTTGTTAATTCATGGGGTTAGTTGGTTATTGACTATTAAAACCATATCTCTTTGAGTTATAAATAATGGAGTTCTTAGCTAGCCATGAATTTAGATATAAGTGAATTACTTATTGCTACATGAAAGAAAGATGCTAAATTTTCACCAAATTTAGTAACAGACCGCAGTTAGCCATGCTGCATATGCCTTCTGTGAGATGGTTAGAGGATGGAAGTAAGATGTCAACGGTTTACCTCATAGTTAATAATAATTATAGTTGAATGTGTGTCCGGAAGAAGGGCCTATGTCACGTTTTCCTAATTTTACAAGAGCTTCAATACTGATAACATAGGCCCTTCTTCCACTTCAAGTTTTGTGATTTCTCTCAACGATTGTGATTCTCTTGACCTCTAGCGGCTTCCTTTTCAACTAATAACCATGGCAATACGTACACCACTTGACATAGGCCCTTATTCGACAAAAATCTGAGTTTCGAAAAAATCGTGACATAGGCCCTTCTTCCGGACACACGTTCAGTTATTAAACAAAGCCAATATATCAATAAATAATCATATATATATAGTTGAAGTCACACTCCTAGAAATTCATTTATAATCAGAAAGTTTTTTGCAAATTTAATTCCATTAAGAACCAGCCTTAAATGAGGATGTGTAAGTGACAGAATTGAACAAAATCTTTATGAAATGTTCCCCGACTTCTACTATACAGATCATATTAATAGAAGTACTGACATTGGCAATATCATGATTGATTAGCATTATCCAACTTTGTGTGCCATTTTTCAAAACTTTGTCCCATAAACTCCTTTAATTCTAACCTTGTCTCATTTCAGCCTTCAAAGTAGAATTTTTTTTTCCTGTTAATGTCTCTTTATTACAACATTGTTTATATGCTTTAAATGTATCTAATTTTGCAGGTACGAATGGACGAATACAAGAGGATGAGCACTTTGGCTAAGAACTTTAATATTGAGACCCAACTCCTCACCCCCGATGAAACAAAGAAATTGTTCCCTCTCCTGGACACAGCTCTTATACAGGGGGCCCTGTTCTGCCCCAGTGATGGTGTCGTTGACCCGACAGCTTATTGTCAAGCCCTCAACACAGTTTCCATAAAGTCGGGCTCTCAGGTAAGCTTATTAATGATTTATTTATTTAGTAATGTGGTACGTACACCTTTATAAACTTAGAGTATAGTTAGAACCATTGTTAAAAAAAAAAATGAGAATTTCTCGTCCAGGTACCCCCTGAACAAGCTGGAATACAACAAACAAACTACTATACAAAGGTAGTTGTAGATTTATTTGTTTCTGTTTTCTTACATGTAAATAAGTAGATATTTACACGTAAGAAAATAATGTAATTTCTAGAAGAGAGTACAGTATTTAATTTCCAAAATAACTTTACAAATGTATGTGGCTGTCCAAGTACATTGAGTTGCTGAGAACACAGCATACTTATTAATCCCCAAAACAGTAAAAATTTACTCAGGCACTTTCAGTAATCCAGTGGTGTGATGAAACACATATTGTTTTTTTACTATCTCAGATAAAAATTATCTAGTGATGTTTCAGATGTAGACCATTTTTAAAAAAAATTTAGTTAATAATCCAAGACTCAGGTATTCTCCCAGAGCAAGTATACAAGGGGATGAAAGCAATTATTTTGGAGGATGTTGCCACAGAAGAACTTTGTGCACAGTTACGAGGAAAGCCCCCGGTTAGAAAATGTCAAAAAACAGACTGAACTTCATGCCTTGTACAAATTCCACTGGTACAACAAAAGAACCTCATTTTAATAATAATTTAATGAGATGTTTATTCAATATTGTTTTCATTAGTCAAAAGCCCAAAAAAATATACCACATATGACTCTTTTTTTGTTTTTTTTAAATTATTATTGATAATTGTCATTTTAGATTGTTGAAAACTGCCCTGTAACCAAAATAATTACTGGAAAGAGCCAGTTTGGGTACAAGCAAGTGGAAGGTGTCCAAACACCTTATGGCACCGTTAGGACTAAATGTGTTGTCAATGCTACTGGTGAGACTTTAGTAAACTTTATAAATTTATTATTTTTGATGTAATTGTATTTTAATATTTTATTATTATATTTGTTATCTCATATGCTTTCTGACTTTCAGAAGAAATAATTATTAAATTTACTCACTATTGACAGGTGCTTGGGCAGGAAAGATAGCTCAAATGGCAGGTTTGGATGTTCCGGTAGTTCCTTTGCTTCACGCATATGTAGTAAGCTCTCCAATGAAGTCAATCTCCGGCCCGATGCCTAATGTAAAAGATGCAGATGGAAGGATATACTTTAGGGTAAAGGGTGATTCGCTTTGCGTAGGAGGCTTCGAGCACAACCCCATTTTGTTAGATCAGGTTATATTTTTATTTACTTTGTAACATTAGCCTTAAACTGCAATTTATGTTGGCCCAGGCTTAGTGAAGATGGGTTGGGTTGAGTTATTTTCTGATTGATTCAACCCACAATGTTGGACGCCACGTTATTTTGGTTTTCTTACAACCTCCCTTTGACCCTAAAATATTTGTGTCCACTTCGGTGAAAATAAAAAAAGCCTGAAAATTATAGGATTGATGATTGGAGAAGAGGGGTGGAATGAATAATAAATTAGAGATAAAAAAAAAAGTATTAGGCCGTTGAGGGTGAGTATAAGGTACCAACGACTTCACATTTTACCTAAGAAATAACAAAAAATAATAACTAACTGTGGATGTACTTATTTATGAATGCGAGGTCAAAATTCTTACTCCTTATACGTCCAAATAAATACTCTAAATTATGTTTATTAATTTTGCTTCCTCCAAGCAAATATACCATACAAATATATCAAATACAAATAAATAACACCAAGGCATACAATAAAAAAAAAGATAATTCAAGAAAAAAACAGTTAAGTATATTGATTAAACTGTACAAAACAAAAATTCAGTTGTCCTTCTTACACTGACTGTGACTCTTCTGAAAATTCAAAATATGAAATAAAAAGTAAATTTTTAGGATTAGGCTACTATTAATTAATTTAATGATACCCTCAACCACTGAAAAAAAGAAGTTAAAAAAAAAACAACGAATTCTGTTGACTTGTAGCAATGCCGGTAGTGGGGTCCTTATCTGTTTGTATTGTATTTATACAATTGAATAGATTGTACTAATCATTTTATTCTAGCCAATACTTATTGCTTAACAAACTAATAAGTTATTTCTTACTATTTAATATATACAATTTTTTATGATTTCTTATAATTTAACTAAATATACACATAATCTTCTCCTGGTCCTTTTTATCAAACTAAGTAAATCCGATTTTAATGACTAATTCAATCCTGCCTGTGTTATTCCTTTTTGTTATTTTACCTCCTAATTGGAATAAAACCTTCACCCCCGAAATTTCATATGGATTATTTAATTTTTTCTGTCTTCCTTTTCTTTTTTACATTTTTTTAATTCTACTGAAAAGAAAACTGTAATAACATACAAGTTGATCATATTTGTGTGTCAACCATTTCAAATATTAAATATTGATTGTAATTTATTAAAATCTTGTTAAATACAATAATAAATTTAATATGATTTACAATCAAATATTTAAATCTAATTTATTTTGACTATTTTTAATCTTTTAGGGTTGGATTTTGACAACCTAACACTCACAATACCTGACATATATTTTTATTTAACTTACTTTTCGAAGTGCAATTAGACTTGTTCCGGTTTAAACAGTCTTTTATGTTGGTTTTGAACTTTCAAATAATGATGCTACATAATGTGTTTCTTTGAAATTGTCTGCATCCTTCATATAATCATAACCGTCATGAAACACTCAAGCATGTAAACTAGGAGGGCTCTCAAGCCAAATGTGTCTTGACTATCTACAAGCTGCAACTCCTGGAAAACTTCCTGGAAAAAAAAAAAGCTCTCACATAATGATTTGACTCTCTGTAAGTCACAAAAGAACTTCTTAAAAAAAGTAAGGAAATCCCACCATGTGTTTATTCACTTTCTCTTTTCTAGCATCAACTGAAAATTCTAACAGCCTTCCCTGCACACCTCTGTCCAATATCAATCTGCCTAATGATTGGGCTTCGCCCATATAGAAAAATAGTCCCTGCTATGTCAAGCTTACCTGCAAATTATTTGAATTTCACAAACTTTTTTATATTTTATTTTCACTTCTTCCAAATTGCTGCTGATCACAATAGTAACAAACTAATCACATTGAACTAACAGCTTAGTCAGCAATCTTAAAATACCCTAACAAATCCAGTTTAATAATTAACAAAAACCACAGAACCAAAACCAGTATAACCATAACTAAAATACAGGATTAAATTTAACTAGTATTTACAAATTATAGTCCATTATGACAACTGAAACCTCCTTAAAATTAACATTAAAATATTTTATGGAACTACCCTTCTTTTAGTTACCTGAAGACTACGCCTTTGAGCTCTCTGAGCTTGACTGGAAGGTGTTTGAAGCGCACATGCAAAATGCAGTTGATATTGTACCAGAATTTGAAACAGCAGGGATCAGCACTACAGTTTGTGGAACGGAAACGTTTACCCCAGATTTGAAGCCATTGATGGGTAAGTTTTAACTATTAAGAGTTACTGTTGAAAGCTAAGTTGAAGAAAGCAATTATTTTTTTAACTATTTCCATTATAGGGGAAGATCCAAGACTATTAGGTTTCTATCACATGTGTGGGTTCAATGCCTCTGGTGTCGTCATGAGTGGAGGTTGCGGGGAACAGTTAGCAAAGTGGATTCTAGAAGGAAGACCAGATATTCATATGTACAGCTACGATGTTAGGTATGCAATTGATAATAACAACAAATTTCACCAGTTCAATATCCTTTTTTTTAAATATATATTATGAGTTAATAGTTAGGAGTGGAATTAGATGTTTGAATGTGAATCAACTTAGGCTGATGAAAAGTATCAACCTGAAGTATTTTTGATCAACCTAAGCCAATTTCTAATTAAACACTTACTCACATTTTCTCTTTAATAAGCTGTTTTTATTATACATAAAAACAAAATTTTTCTTTTAGGCGATTCACACCTGAACAACTTGGAAACAAGGCATGGGCAAAGGAAAGGTCACATGAGAGTTATGTGAATAATTACAAAATTGTATATCCTCATGAAGATCCACTTGCTGGAAGAAACCTCAAACAGGATCCATTTTATGAGGTTCAAGATTTTTTAAAAATTACTTATAAAACAATAAACTAGACTAAATTTAACAACCTTTCTTGGGGTGTCTAAAGTTTCCTTTCAAATTAAAAAAAAAATTGTGGAAAAACAAATGATTATTTCATTTATTGAAAAGATAAGGAATTACACTTTCAGAAATTAATTTTTTTTTTTAATATTAACTTATTTAATTGAAGCAAATTTATTCGAGGAATGTACATTGGAATAACATGTATGAAGTGGCAGATAGTAAAAATGAATTAATGTGTTTGTAATCATACTTTTGTTTACATTACTTAAGAAATATGCACAAGCTTTAACAACATAGTCTGATAATATGAAGGAACTTTTTTTTAAGGAAGGTTTTGTATTATTTTTCAGGAACTGTTAGTTGCTGGTGCAGTTTACGAGCAAGCCCAAGGTTACGAAAGGCCTGGATGGTTCAACCCCAACGGATACTGCCCTATTCCAGCTTACGACTGGTATGGAGCCTATGGAACCCCAAGGAACCTTGACAAGAGGTACACAACTCTGCTGAAAGGGGACAAAACTTTTGGCTTTTCTAAGCATCACCTCGCTGTAAGTATAGAAAAGATTATGATATATTGGATGATACAAGCAAGGGAAAAGTATTAATTTTGTTAAAATGTTTCAGATTGGGTCTGAATGCCTTGCCTGTCGAGAGCAAGTTGTGATGATGGATTTCTCATATTTTTGCAAATTGTATATGATTGGTCCTGACACACAAAGAGGAGCCGATTGGCTGTTCACCGCTAATACAGACGTTCCTTTTGACCAAGTGGTGTACACTTGCCTCTTGAACGACAAGGGTGGAGTTGAGGCTGATCTCAATGTTGTACCAATCAGGCCTGGTACTGGGTCTATGGCCAATCCTATTTTCAAGGTAAATTATTTAAAACATTAAAATACTTGGTGTCTCTGTTCAGCTGTGTCAAAACAAAAGTGGTTTATAGGAATGGAGATTTTATACCAACAACTTTTCTTGATAACTTCTGAAGAAATTAAGAAGAACATTTAACTTAATGTTTCATAGCACTAAATTCTTCAGCAATTTTGATAATGGTCTAATTGATATTATCCTTAGATTTTAAATGAGCATTTCTGGAGCTATCTATAATTCTTGTTTTCTGTTTTAGATATGAATGAATTATGTTAATTGAATATGATAAACACCATTTTGTTGCTATGATATTTATTTATAATTGATGGGCTGTTTCATGAAGTTACATTGATGTCTGGTTTGTGTATTTCAGGGGCGTGGAATGTACGTTATTGCTGGAGGAGCATCAGCTTCGCAGACCAGAGCCCATATTATGTCGGTCATAAAGAAGGAAGGTTTCAAAGTAGACATTACCGATTTCTCATCACAAGTAGGACTTTTAGCAATCCAGGGCCCTGCCAGGTTTGATGTAGTTTTATCATTTATAATAAATTTATTTGTTGTTTTAAATCAGAGTAGTTTTTAAGACTTCTTCACTGTTAAAATAGGACTGGAATGGTAGATTATTTATTTATTAGTAATTTTATGAGGATGTAATTGATAATAACAGGTCTTTTAAATTGAAAATTTTGTAGAGAATTTTATTATTGGTCACCAGAAATTATGAGGATTTAAATAGGAATATTTCAATCATTATCGACGAATGACAGATGATAGCAATAAATTAATTGTGAGAATTTGCTCTTTAGAGAGACTATGAGCAGTATATACTATAGGGAGGCTTATTATAGTTATGAACAATATCAAGGAAATAAAAGGGGTAAAGTGGGGAGGGGTCAAATCTCAAAGCAACGTACATTCCAGTTATGTTACTTTTCATGAGGTACTGAACATTATTCCTGCCAAATTGGGTGAGGATATGGTTCATAAACTATCAATATCAGATGTATTTTTGTTTTCTAGCCGTGAACTTCTGCAAAATCTTGTAGACTGTGATCTGAGTGATGAGAACTTCCCTTACAAGACTTCTCGCATTATAAAACTGGCTGGAATTGAGGTATATATGACCCCATAATACAAAAGCATTTAAATTACTACAATATTAGTTCTCAACTCCATATGTTTTAAGGAATATTTTGTCTTTTTGAAAACCTTTATTAAAAAAACAACTATTGGACTAAATGCTTTTCAGAAAAATTTATTCTATTGTGAAATATCTTAGTTTTTAAGAAATGTACTGTGGGAAGTTGTAATATATTAGTTCTCAACTACATATATTTCAAGGGACATTTTGAAAACCTTTATTAAAAAAAACAACTATTGGACTAAATGCTTTTCAGAGAAAATGTATTCTATTGTGGAATATCTTAGTTTTTAAAAAAATGTACTGTGGGAAGTTGTAAACTTTAATGATCTGTTCAATGAACAAATCCTGATTTGTCTTATTCTTTTGAGCACTGAAGTTGATGTAAGGGATATAACCTTATCACAAATTATTTGGCCTCAAGTACTGTTGATATTTTACTTTAGTTATATTAACTTATTTTAAGGTGAGAGCTATGAGGACTAGTTTCGTCGGGGAATTGGGTTGGGAAATTCATGTCCCAGAACATGCTTGCATTCCTGTCTACCTAGCACTTTGGGAAGTGGGTAGAAATTATGGTTTACGACATGCAGGATATAGGGCACTATATTCCTTGTTCGCTGAAAAGGGTAAGTATTTTTTTTATTAAATTCATATCAAATCTGGAATATTTCACTTCTTTTAAACATCAATATCAAAAAGAGTGTCTCTATGTGTAAAATAGGCTACAGGCTTTGGAATTCTGACATACAAGCTGATGACAACCCCGTAGAAGCTGGTCTAGACTATACTTGCAGGTCGGAAGGAGACTATTTAGGAAAAACAGCTGTGGAAGAAGCCCTGGTGAACGGAATCAAGAAAAGACACGTTTTCATTACAGTTGACAGGTAAATATTTTCTCATTTTGCAATTTATTTTTTAGGTGTATTTATTGCCAAGGCCAAAGGGAGACACTTTACCTGCAAATACAAAATATTAGTCTGTACGTAGTTTCGACAATAATTATCATGAAACATATTTAATTTTGAAATTTTAGATGTTAAACCTCAAAATATGCTAATTTGTTTTTGGTAGAAATACAATTATGGGAAGTAAGGAAAAGAAAATTAAATATATGTGTAAAATGAGAATTAATATAAATTAAATAAATAAGAAATGAAAATAGTAGTCATTTCTCTAATGAAAGAATTTTAACTATATTCTAAAAATCCAGCAATAGAAATCACCTAATTAATATATTCCTAGCCAGTTTCAATAGGACTTTTACATTAATTTTAATGATTTTCTTCTTCTTAACAATATTTTTACTTATTTATTTTTAAAAGGAAAAGTAAAAATACATTCATAAAGATTAAATAATACTTTTTCTAATTTTTATAATAATGTTTAAATTGTTTTACATTGTGGTGCTAATGTAGAATGTTACTATTTCAAGTGTATTATATTTACATAAATGGTTCGAGAACTTAAATAATTTAAAAATAGTTACCTAATATTAATACTGATAACATAGTTGTATTTTTCAATGTTGGGGAATGGGTTGGTTTCTTCTAATCTTCTATGATTTGGTTTCAAGACATGCAGCCTCTCTTCAGCACTGGCGTCATGGCTATAGGCCAACTCAATTCACTAACTCTTGAATCACCAAGACACACAGACCAATATTTACCACTTATTTTTTATTTGTCAAATATGTGATTTTCAGTTTAATAACTTAATATTATTTGTAGTTGTGTATAACATTAACTAATATAGAAACTTCATCCTGAGCTTGATATTGTTTCTTCACTTAATGTTCTTAATTATATTTATATTATAACGATCAGCTATCTCTACTTGTACATAATGCGTAAAAGAATATTTAAAAAAGTTTCTAATAAATAATAGTTTATTTTATAAGTTTCAATTAGTACTATTATATTATGATCTCAGGGTATTGATTCTAGTGCATATTTATAGCAATTTACATATCTCATTATAACATAAATAATTCCTAATCAGTGTTACTAACAATATAAAAAGATATAGATACAATCTTGATTGTTGCTAGATGGGCCTTTTCACTCCTGGCTTCTTAACTACCACGCTGGTTTCTCACTCTCTCTTGCATCTAACTGTTTGGCTTGTCTATAACCAACTGAACCACCCCTCTTCAAAATTCCTACTACTTCCAACTATTCTTTTTTATCTCAGGTCCATTCATACCTTACTACCTGTGGTTTATACCAGCGAAGACCTTGAAGAGGCCTCCCAGTACTTTTTGTCATTATATATTTTCCATCTTAACTTCAATGAAATTAAGATTCACTTCTGTAGGGTTGTTAGGACGGCCATCAGACAGATAGATAGATAGAGAGAGAGTGTGAGAGTGTTCACTTCAGGCAACGGGTTCCTGGGGGGGGGGGGGGTATGTGTGGAAAAAGGCTCCGAATCTCGGCCTTATATAGGCAGGTCAGACACGGGACTACACCCACCGCGCCCCCCTAGTGAGCTTCAGCTGTATCATGCACTAGTTCCCCCTTCTCTTAACTGACGTCTAAGGTTTTTATTATTAAAATATGGAAACGTAGGTGCATATTTTCTGGGCCGAGAAAGGGGGAACTTCTATTTATTCAAGTTGGTACAACAATTTCCTAAAATCCGCTGAAGTCTAATAAATAAACTAATTGACAATAAAACTATTCAAAAAATACACTTTATGGGCAATTGATCATTGAATCATCAAGAAATATTTATATCTACTTGTGGTGAATAACAATAAGATAAAATCAATTATAATTTACAATAATTCTAATGGTACTATAATCTTTTTTAATTTTATTACTAAAAAGAAGTTCAATGAATAACTTTATCTTGTTTCTTTTCAGCTCTATACCTATGTATGGTATGGAAACCGTTTGGAGAAATGGCGAAATTGTCGGCTACCTTAGGAGAGGAGAATATGGTTTCTCACTTGGATGCTGTGTAGCTCAAGGGTAAGCTTAAACCATAAGGATTATTATATGTAATTTATAATTTATTATAAATTGATATTTAGCTCTAAGTGAAAAAAAAAAGTGTGCTGAGGACCTCGAAGAATTTTGTAGAAGTGGAATTTTAATGAATTATTGTATTGTTGAAAAGTACTCAGGACATCAAAAATAACATTTTGGATTGACAAAAATATCCTATCTTCAAAATACATCCCACAATTTGCTCAAGATCAAAAATAAATAAATACAAGTAGCAGGCTGTTTGGTTAAAGGTCAAATAAAGAGAAAACAAAATCACATAAAATAAACTTAAGTTTTTATACTCACTCATACTGGTTAATTGCAGAATTTGAAAATAATAATGCTATCAAAATGAAAATAAATTTGCCAATTTACATTTTAATAGCAAATTTTATCTAGTACTATAGTAGAGCTGTGTTTGGTATGTTGTAAGGGAAAGTAATTGGTGAATAATTTGATATATAGACACACAAAGAAATACGATCTTTGATTTGAGCATTTTAGTTACTTTAATTAAAATTACCCATTGAATGGAAAAAGGTGCGATGAATCAGTTCAATTATTTCCCTAAAACAGTATGAATAAAAAAAATAATTTATTTTCCAATTTATTTGTTTTAATTTAAAATTTTTAATGTCTCAAAGTTCAAGAAAAATCTTAATGTCTGACTTATGAGAACTATGTAATTGGTTAAATTATAATTTCCAATAAAACTCACAAATATTTTTTTTAGATATCTGAGGTGTCCGAACGGAGAAAACATCACAACTGAGTTCATATTATCAGGAGATTACGAAGTTGAGATTCTAGGTGTCCGCCGCAAAGCTCAAGTTCACCTGAAGAGCCCCTTCGACCCAGAGAGTAAAAGACTTCAAGGCATTTATGACGAACCTCTCCCAGTCAGAGAGAGCTTCGGCCAATAACCTACCAATTGTTAATATTAAAAAAAAAATGTCGACTTTCAAAAGTTCTCTTAGAATTTCATTAGAATAATAATTAGTTATTTACTACCACTTCTCATAGCTGTATTAATTAGAATATAAATTCAGTTGTAAGTACTAATGGAAAAGAGTGAGGGCCAGCGTGTGTTATGTAAATAGTAATACCCTAGGATAAAGTTATATCTATGCGAGACATTATATTGTTCAGAAGTGAAAGAAAGTCCACTAACGGATATATATATATATATTGTTAGATGAGTTATTCTCAATGAAAATGTGATAATATAAACATTATTTTTCTAAATTTTTAAGCATTTTATAATTAAAATTTGCTTGTGAAACCATTTTAGCAGTCATTTAGTCTGACATTATTATTAATCCTTACTTTTTTGTATCATAATAACTGACGGACAAAATGAATGCACCACCCTTATGATTTTGATAGATTTCCAATTTGTGCAAATTGGCTTCAAAATATTTTTGGTTGAAAAAATAAGTCATTTGAAAACAAAATTGTATTTCACACAGATAATTGATGGTACATAATGAGTAAAACAAAATATATTTCATAAAAATAA
This sequence comes from Acanthosoma haemorrhoidale, assembly GCA_930367205.1. Lineage (NCBI taxonomy): Eukaryota > Metazoa > Arthropoda > Insecta > Hemiptera > Acanthosomatidae > Acanthosoma > Acanthosoma haemorrhoidale. Next base: position 39,154,189 of record OV884011.1, read on the forward strand.
AATGGAAAATTTTTTTTAAAAGTAAACACTCAATATTGGGTATTTTTGCCTCCGGCACAAATCACGTCTCTTAAGCACCTTGACATTGATTGGATTTTCAATGAAGCCCTGAGGAACTTCAAAAACAGTCCTTCCCAATTCTTCAAGGGTGCTAGGACCTATGTTTGTCATTGTACTCTTCGCTTCAGTTGGTCCCAGGTGTGTTCAATAGGATTTATGTCTTGACTCCATAGTGGCCACACCAAGCCCTCAATCAGGTAATCATCAACCATTTATCCTCTGTGGGGTCTGGCATTATCATCCATTAACGAGAATCCCTCGCCGATGTAGGGAGCAAACAGCACAACATATTCTTCGATTATGTTTCCTAAGTACCTCTGGGACGTTGGGGACCTTTCTTACACAACAACCTATTCAGTACGAGGGTCAAAGGAAATTACACCCCAGAACATCCGTAAGAACCATCCTGGGGAAGCATACAGCACATCTTTCTACATGTAAAATTAAGCCATATGAACACTTGAGACCAACTCTCACCTCATCTGTAAAGATAACTCTCTTCCAGTTTTCCAAGTCCAATTCATGAGCAAACTAATTATAAATAATACATATTATATGCCTTACTGGGGTCATTGAACTAAATCAAAAACGTTTACAAAGAGAAAGAATGAGTAAAAACAAATTTTATGTGTAGATTGGGTGGATGGATCAAATGCTACTGTTTGTGAAAAAGGGGTTTAAGAGTAAACAAAGGATTATTCACGGTTTATATTTACATTGATATCGCCTTAATACCAATGGTTAATTAAAATAAAAGCAGAAGATAATTTATTTAATTTTAACAAAACAAATTGAGTAGTGCGTTAATTTTGTCCATCAATGTATTTGCTTTGAAATAAAAGGGATAGTTGGAGATTGTGCAAATTTTACTTATTAGTTAGTTGTTGCAGTTTAAAGCCATCTAAATATGATGAAGTCTCCCAACTGAATCATTCTCATATTATCAGAGCCTGTTCTTTCAAAAAGTTGAATTCTGCTATATATATATTATTACGTTCTTTGAAAGATAACATAATTTTATTTTTAACTTTAAATTTATTTTATTACTTTTTATCTGATGTTTTTTAGGTTCTACTAACAAAAATAATTCTGGCAAAAAGAATTTAATTTTACAAACATAAAAAATTAAACTTATATTGATTATATAAATACTTGTCTATAAATTCAATTCCTTTTCTTCTTTAATTCTCTTCATTCTTTAAACAAAATTAATACTTCTTCTTTTCGTGCTATTTATCTTTCGTTCTGCTTTAAGTCAATAACCACTAACCAACAAAGTTTTTAAGTTTTTCTTACTCACAATCTCAAGCTAATAACATGTATTACGGGCTGATCCCAAAACTAGATGAGTATAATGCTCTGTGTGTTTTCATTATCACAACAACAACTACACTATCTTTTGTTTTTTCCTCTACTCTCCTTTGTTTTTATTTTTGCCTTCTTGATATATGCTTTGAATAACATATTTATATTTCAATTTCTTGATATACAAAGTCTATAATATTAAATATTGCAACAGTTATCATATTTTTATTTTCTTAGTTATAAAGAGTAAAAAGACATTCATAAAATAATATAAAAATCTAGTTTAATTTATAATGTTAGGCCTCTATGTGGCCCTACTGGACAGTTTGGTCTATTTCAAATGTTTCATATTAACATATTTATCTAATATAAACAATTATTTACAATAGCATGGGTTCATTCTTCTTGTTGAGAAATAGGTTGGTTTCTTCACTCCTGGTTGATATATATAACTCCCACTCTCTGACATGATCTCAAATTTGTGATTACTAGATGGGAGGGATACCTGGATTGAAGCAGCTGTCTTTTATGGGGAAAATTATGACATGTTTAAAGATGTCTGTGAAATATTTGAAATAGATGGAGTTAATAAATAATTTAAAGAATGCTCAGTTTCTAAGGGTAGGTGAAAACTGACAGGATCCTTCCAAAGGTGTGAATCAGATACAACTAAGCAGGTGTGGGGCGGAAGCCATTGTCTACATGGAAGGGGTTCCTTCTACCCTAATGGGCAGAAGGTGGGAGTATCCACTGGAGATGTGTGGAGGCCGAGGATGTCAAGTGCTGAGATTAGATCTAGCTGGTAAGGAAGAAGAGAGGTGAATAAAAAACCCATGGTTCAAGTTTAGCAGAAACAGCAGTGTACAGTTCAATGGGATTAGGTTAGGCATTTAAAAGTATTTATATATTTTTCCCAGAGCAAAATATTTGGTGCACCATGCATTACACTTTCTAAGGCATTTTAGTAAACTTTAGGTTAATTTTATTATATATATTGTAATGTTATTTTAAATTCGAAGAAGTGTGGGAAAAAAATTGTCAGGTTAAGTTGTCCATTAGAAGGAAGTGTGTGATGACATGGTAGAAGGGGGTGAATTGGCGGGAGGGGTGTAGAGATGCTGGATGAGGAGAGAGATAGAGGTTGATAGTGACTGGAGGGAGGCTTTTTGAAGGACAGGATCGGAGAGTGGTTGATAGACTTGAGTGGGTAGTTGTTGAATGAGGCTATAAAGAAGTGGTGGTCAGGTGTAGAATTTTTTTTTGAGAAGAGAGATGTTGAAAATTTATGTACCAGTTTGTGATTCAATGTTCAATGGTTTAATGTCCAAAGATAATTGATGTGAGGGTCCTTACATGTGTCTAACCTCATATTTCTTCGTATTACCTTGTAGCATCGCATTTCCTGTAATAGTGACTGGGGATTGCTTCTAGCAAAAATTCTTTGATTGCTATTCTTTAGCTCTAGCTAACATTTTTTTTTTTTACAAGATACAAAAATACCCAGGAGTCCTGCAGGTAAAGCCATAAAAAAAGATCGCTCTTTGACCTTTAGAAAGTACTACTACCCTCCGAGTGTACTCTTAAATATTTTTAGTTAATATTATATCGTGAGATAAGGGGTTGAACATCTCAATATATGTACATATTTTACTTTTTTTAATGTAAATAAAATCCTAATTATAATTATTTTAAAAGGGGAATATCGTGGAGCTACTGCCCACCTGTACAGTAAAAATAATTCGGGTGTTTAAATCAGGTTACCACTGAAAAAAACACAAGCAGTAATTATAAATATTATTTCTAATAATGTACAAAAAATAGATTAATAATATGATACAACAAATGTACAAAAATTTTCGCAGTTGTTACAACTTCCCACAGAGTTGATTTGAAGATTGAAACAGTATTTATATCAGCTTGCAATGGGATTTGCATGGATAGTTATACTGTTAATTTTTTTATCAACGAGTGGCCTGAAAGTTTTCGGATTAACCTGCAATTTTTCCAATTCATCCAGTACTTCAAATCCATCGATTACTCTGAAAGAATAAGTAAGTTTTATTACAATTTAGGAAACACAATTAAAAATTAAACAAAAATTGAGTGAATTGATGCTGTTTGTAAAGATGAGTAAATCAAAAGTAGGAATATATTTTTTTCATTTTTATGTAGTTCAGTTATGCTAAATGTTAATGAGGGCAAAATCTATCTTTTATAAAACTCAACATAAACTTTAAATCGAATGATATGGGTGGACATATTCATTGGAAACCGCAAAAAATAATACTCACTTCCCAAATATTGTATATTTTAAGTCCAAATGAGGTTGAGCTGCGTATGAGAAGAAGAACTGACTTCCATTCGTGTTTGGACCATTATTTGCCATTGAGATTATGCCTCTAGTAGAGTGCTAAAAAAAAAAAAATCACGTAGAAAGATTTAATGATTAAGGTACACACTGGCAGTTGAAAGACTGGTGCAATAGTTGACACTCTGGGAACAACTTGTTCAAATAAGAATCCCGTTTAAGCTTTTCAATTGAAATGCCCTAGTAGAAAGATAGATAAGTAGAAGAATACTTCTATATCTGTGGAAAAGATAGAATCTTTCAGTTGAGTAGGTTAGGAGGAGGATTGGTTTTATCCAATAAATAATGACTGCTGGTCTCAAGTGAACACGTAGCCTGTGAATTTCAATAAGGAGATATGATGGGCAGATGGAAAAAGATAAAAACCAATTAATTTCAAAAGTAATCTTATATATTAACATGTAGTGTGAACTGACGTTTCATCATATTCAGCATTTTCAAGCTCAACAAGTCAAAGTCAAAAGAAAATAAGTAATTTTTATTGAACTGTTGGCATTATTATAACACATTAGTGACCGTCATGTGATCCGCTCCCATATTAGCAATAAAAATTAAAAAAAAACAAGATACATTAAAAACTAATATAATTAACTCATTTTTTTTTTAGGGTGCTGATTACGAATTTCAACTTTGCCACCTCAAATTTTTCTTGGAAATATAAAAAAAGATAATATTTTTTTCTTCTCTAAATTAAACCTGAGTACCTATAATTTTAATTCTGATAATTTTTTGTTTGGCACTCCATTTTGAAGCGAGGGTGTGTCAAAATTATGAGACAGAACGCACTGTTTCGTATTGTTGTGTCGGTCTTTTCCTTGACCAACCTCTATCCCTACAGGTAAGGCAGCTACCATTTATTCTTGGGGCTGTTTTTGTTTTGATTAATGAGCCCCTCTTCTCGCCACCATCATTAATCCAGTCATATGGTAATTTTGTAGATAATTTACTCATGTCTATTTTGGAATGGGTTGATGCTACTAAAAAAATAAATGGTTTTCATGCTATAGAAGAAAAGATTTTTTTTTTATATTTCTGGGAAAAATTAGAGGTGGGAAAGTTCGTAATCAGCACCCCTAAAACACAAATGAGGAAATTTTCAGAGCTTCTGTAATACTTTCTACTCAGACCCCTTTCTGGTCCCTATTTGACTGGACTAAAAAAGAAAAAGGCTCAAAAGAGGCAAGAAATTAAAAAAATAAAAGCAGAGGAAAAGCTGGGAATAAAAAAACCTAGAGAAGAAGAAAGGAAACTCTTCTGTTTGAAGAGAAACAAGCACAAAAAAAAAATTGTCCACAACCCAAAAAAAAAAAAAAGCGATTGTCAAGTACTTCTTCTGATATAATTTAAAATTTAACACATGTTTTAAATAATGATCAAATAAACATTTTTTACTTGTCCTTATTTTGATTTTAATATTAATGAAGGGTGTCAACTACTTAACATTCGAGAATCCAAGGTGTCAATTACCTTCAAATTTTCTTTGAATTCATCTTTAAATTTTCTTCCCCATATTGAATTGCCCCCTTTTCCAGCGTTGGTCGGATCTCCAGTCTGAACAATAAATCCTTTAATGTTTCGATGGAAAATGCAACCATTGTAGTAATCACTGGCGCACAAAGCAAGAAAATTCTGAAAATTGAAAACATCATATGAATATATTGTAATGATATTTTTAATATACAATTTTATTTATTTATTAAAATTAGGTTGATTTTAGGGAAGTGAGTTTTTGGTTGAAATAATTTATAAAGAGAAAGTGTTTTATCAGGGTGAGTACCTGTACCTCCTGGGATTTCTAGATATTTAGAATGTGGGAAGATGTTGCAGGTAATAGTTTGGGGGAGAAAAGGACAGTTTTTTCCAGACCTTCAGAGAGTAGACCGGCCATTTGAGACAAGAGAATGGTAGCCACCGGGAGTGAAGAAACCAACGCATTTGCCAACAACAACACTTTACGCATGTTGATATAAATCATTGCTTGCATTAGGTTACTATTTTTAAATTATATAAAACTCTCTAGTTAATTACGTTAATATAAAATAGACAAAATTAGATTCAAATAGGCATGAGATAATATTAATTGAAACTTTTTAATAACTTTATGAATGTCCTTTTAATCTTTATATAAGAAAGTAAAAATATTATAACAAAGACGGAAATATAATTAGGTAAATACTTGAAGTGTTATTTGGATATGATTGAAGATGTTTTATATGGACTAACTTCCCAATGGAAAACAAGCTACATTAATGTGAATATATATCATGAGCTAAGGATGAGAAAGGTTGTATCAATTAGATACTTATTAGCAGATACTGAAAAGTAGTTGATCCAGTACAAATGGAGGGAATGCGGATACTCAAATGGCTATGTATGATCATAGCCAAGGCAGAAGGGTGAGGGTTGCTACATGATACCTACTGGAGGTAAGACAGATAAAAAAAATAAGTAGTTGATACAAGGAATGAATCACCTTCTTCACAACAATGTTTCATTGGATGTTTATGTGATCCCGCTGTTTCGATAAAGATTTTATAACCTTGATTTTGCTTATTTTCTTTATAAATAAAAGTAAAACATTTTGTTTGTTTATTTGCTTGCAACAATGGTTTGAAAGTTAACTTAAAATAAATTAGGGGGATTTATAACAGAGCTATTTTTGTTCGATAAAAATATAATTTCTAAAACATTGATAATAAAAATAATGGGCCCAATAAATATCCTGTGTCAACAATGTGGCAAACATTGAAAAAGATTTTTTCTACTCCTGTTCAATGTTATAAAATAATCTTTAAAACTGACTTTTATTTCTCATTTTTGATTTCAACTCAGAAAAGCTCAAATGTTTATTTCCAGAAAAAGGAAATTCAATACAATTAAGAGGTGAAGGGTTCAGGTAAAAAAAAAAAAACTTCAAGTAAACAACTTCTGACTAGGAGCTGAAGTTAAAATACTTCTAATAATGAATCATGTTTCTATGTAAAAAAAATATTCCATCTGCTCAGCGTATAAAGAAGTCAAGGGTTGGTTCGTTACATTAGTACTAATATTTAATGGAAGTTTGAATCTCTATAAGCTACAAAAGAATATCTATCACTTGTATTCTGATACAGGATATTCTAATATCCTATCATGAGCATTTGAGTTCAATGAATGACATGACTAAATCCAAATTTGGGTAAATCATATATTTCTTCTCTTCTAAATATGCTTCAAAAACTTCACAAATGAAGTGAAAACAAAATTAAGTCAAGCGTGATGAATCACGCAATTAAAACTTTTGCTGCTGCTTTAATAAGAGCCATTTTAATGACATTTGTAACTGTATTCCACTACAAACAAATATATTACTAACCAGGTATCAGGCCATCTTAGGGTTGATAATTAAAGGTGAATATGCTATTACATATATATTAAGGCCTGTACATTAGTAAGTTAACTCGCGAGGTCAGGCTAATGGCAGCCCTTGAGGTACTCTTCTTAGCTTTGTGCCCTCTTGGTCTAACACTGTTGAGAAATATTTGATTTATTTTTGTTATTCGGACATGAGTTGATAACCCAAGGGTTTTGTACAAAAAAATACAACAATTAAGGCCTATTCACATTCTAATTCAGCTTGTCAATAAAATTGTTACTATTGTTCTTGTGCTTATGAATTTATCAATCATAAATAACACATCAAATTCCTATTTACCTCACAAGTTTTGGGGCAAGCTTCACAAAATAACTCTATCTTCATATCTCCAACGTCAGTATGCAGAGTCACCGCCTGGAATGAAACAAAAGAAAAATAATTAACATTTCTTTTATAATAAATTTTAATTTCATTATTTGTAGTAAAACACTTAAAACCCACCATTTGAAAAAAAAACTAAGAAAAATAAAAAAAAAATGAAGTTTTTTAAGAGAGGTTATATTTACTAAACATGGCTGTGTGAAGAATATTATAATAGCCGTGGTATTTTATTTACTTTTAATAGAGGCTTTGAAAATTCTATTTACAATAAACCGTAATTCACTACGTTTGAAAATAATTATTCCATTTATATTTTTTGTTATTCGTTTGTTTATAGCTAATTAACAAGTCTCTTCGTCCATACGCCACCGTGCGTTTTCAACACTATCAGAACATATTTCACTTCATATAACAACACTCAGAATAATACACTTTTTACACTTTACAGCAGAGATTATTTAAAAAAGGCGTGTTTTCAAGAAAATCAAATTTGTTGAAAATTTCTTTACTCTGTGGGTAATAAATGACGTCATGTATTGATCCCAGAAGTGGGAGGAAGAAGGAATGAACGTAACCCGTTGTATCGCCATCTTGTGTGATAGGTGGTCCATTAAGTAAACCTACAAGTTTTAAATTAAAATCTCAAGTATTCCGTCCTGCCCAAAGTCGAGGAGGAGAATATTCTTTGTATTCATCACCCAATCGAACGGACCAAGGTAAGTTGTTATAAGCTGTTTCCTTTGAGAGATATTTTGTTTGGATTTTCGGTCACCCCTTCTGTTTGGTTGGCGATTCTTTGTACTCGGTCAAACACGGGGCTTAGAATTTTCCTTCAAGTTTCTTTTCAGCGGGGATACAATTTCTCCTGTTTTAAAAGGTTAAACGTCCTTAAAATACGTACAGTGCGTCATCTATTCCGTTTCGTGCGTTAAATTTCCTTTGAAACATCCCTTGGGTGTTGTCTTGAATTTTTATAACTTGTTTAAAAGAGACGCATTTTTCGATTTGTGGTGCCTTGGCGAGTTTATTGCCCTGAAGAACTATAGTTTGCCCCCATTCTGTTCCATTCAATACCATTACAATATGTAAACATTAGTGAATTCTTTGCACTTCTGGAAAAAAAAAAAAATGTTCCCCATTCACAATTTTTTTTTCTTGGTATTTCCTTGTTCAAGTGTTTTAAGTTAAACGTTTCCTACTCATAAATATAATTTTTATAAGCGCTCTTATTTATTGTTATGGATATCAAGTGTTAGGAACCCATAACCTAATCAATATTTACAATGTTTGTATTTGGTTCTATCTTTCTGAAGGATTGCTGATCCTGGAATGACCTAATCATAATTAATGATAATTCTCATCACCGGGTCTGCTTTAAAAAGTTAATATATCAACACTCCTCGTCCACACTTTGTTCAAGATACATCAGTGCGCCCAACAAAAAATTCACCTAAACTTTATAAGTATTATATACTCATTTAATAAGATTCGATAATCCCTCATCTGGCCTGATATTATCCCTTTACTTATTATGTCATTATTATTACTTTTTACTTTTATATATTTCAAAAACTATTATTTATGTAACTTAATTTTGGTGAGAAGTAAAATAATTATATGGTTAAATTCAAGTTTTTAACAAGACTGCTGAAGTTTTTATAGATTGATATGTAATAGATAATTTATATTATTTTTACTCATATGATCTTAGCTACTAGATCTCTGAGTATCTGAATACTGAGATTTCAACTTATATTTGTTATTCAACTTGACCTCACAGTTATATTTGTGTCTTGTTTTCTCATTGTAATTGCAGTGAACTTACTTGTTTATTTCTGTTGTTGAAGTTTTAAGAGAAAGAAGATACACTTTGTTTTCAGAATAAAGGTTCGTTCCAAGGGTCTGTTTAATCTAAATGGTTCCCTGCGGACAGCATGTCTACATTGTCAGGGGTCACATCAAAGGGGGAGAAAGGAAAGAGGTTCCAATCCCTGGACATAAATAGCCTATATAACAAATCCAGCAAGGTAATGTTTAAAACATATTTTTCCTAGTAATCCTAATTAGTCCTCGTAATGTTCAATAACTTCTGTCAAGTATTAGTCTTTCATAAACTAACTTAAATTGCTCAGTATCTAAGCAGTTTTCTTCAATGCACTTTTAACTACAATTTAAAAATATTGATGTGGAGAAAAGAAATAATTAGTTCTATTAACCTAACCAATTAGTCCACACTTTTAAATATATGAAGGGACTATTCATCAGTTTTAGTGAATTTCTTGTTATATTTTGTAATTTAGTCAAATTCAAACATCTGATATTTTTGAAGTGTTGTTTGTTTACATAACCTTACTATAGCTAATTATTCATGTGTGGTTAATGCTATGTATGTTCATAATTATGTGTAAAAATTTACCCAACTGCTAAGTTTTCCGATGATTCCTTGCATAAATATATTCATTAAAACTATTTCAGTATTTCTCATTTTATTAATGAGCATTTTCTCTTGAAGTCTTGAGAATATTTTTAGTGAATACATCTGCAAGAAGGCTTTTTACCTACTTAATAAACTGCAAAATTCATATGAATAGTATTTATTGGCATCTCTTCCAATTTGTGATTGTTTTCCTGAGTGACTAATAATGTAGTATTATTTATTCTTAGCATGCAATGTCATGTCACATTACCTTGAGTTAAATATGATGCATTTATAAAAACATTATTGATTTAAAAAAAAAAAAATTGGCGATAGTCTTTATTAGCAATGAGTTAATAATTGTTAATAAAGTTAACTATTGTTAAGTGCGGGGATAGTTTATGCTTATACTCCCTTAACATTCAGAGGACATCATATTTATTTGCTTGTTCTTATTGATTTTATGATGTCTGTTTTTTTGAATGAATATTTATTTGCTCGTTCTTAAGTATTTTATGATTTTAACTTTGTATTATGTGTGCATTCAAGTAGGTTTGATCCAAGAGTGTCTCCTCAAAAATAGTCCCAAGTTACATAATATAGTTAATTGTCATACTGGTAGCTTTAGTTAGTGTTAAACTTTTTGTTATTTATTTAATACTTGAAGTTATTATGTTAATAATGAATGGTACTTAAGGTTATGCTAGGTTTTAAGTGGAATCTTCATAAGGAAGATTAGAGATACTATGTATGTCTGCATCAGGTCATTGCATGAGGAATGTCGTATTTTCGTGATATTTAGGTGAACTAAAACTTGATGAAAACCTAACAACTGATTTTCTTCTACCAACCTCCCAACAAACTCTTCATCATATTTGTTTACTGATATCTAACAATGAACTCACAGTATAATAAATTATACAAGTTCAATAAGTTTTTTCTTTTTTTTCACTGAGGTTGGAAGAAATGTGTTTTTATCTTAATATTTAATCCACCATACTAAATAACGTTCTGCCTACAAAAAATCACAATTAAAAGTCTGTACATGTATATCCATAGTAGGTTTGTTTGATGTATGAATTTAATTAATTTATTTTTTTGTATTTCATTGAATCTCTTACCAAGAGTGTTTTCACCTCTCCTTAGTTTCATGTTTAGACTTGGTTTAAAAAAAAATTTAATTCTTAGTAGTCAAATAGTAGAAGAATCCCCGTGGTGGGTCCTGATAGGGTAGGTCCTAGGATAGGATAGGGTCCTGGTAGGGGTGGGTCCTGACACGAGACCTCTTGATATGAAAGTACTGGGACTATACACCCCAACTAATAATAATTATGTGGCTCTTGATAATAAGGGCAAGTGGAAATTGAGAGATGAATACAATTGTTTGGTCAGCTTTGTTTGTCTCCTGAAGAAATGGGTCTTATTAAGTTTAAATGTATCCTAATACACCAAAGGCCGGCCCTATCCTTGGTGCTATATAAAGAGTTAATTTTTATCAAACACAATTTTTAGGAATGTTGCAAAGTAAAAAAAGTTACCCCAAAAAATATTTTTACGGACACAGAATTAATATACCAAATAATGTTAATCCATTGTTGTTTTGTGACAGGTTTCTAATAAATTAAGTCTACCTAAAAAATGTATTAAATATAATCTATACGTATAATAGTCCTTCCTCATGCGTCACCTAACTGTGGTTACTGGTGGCTTAAACAGAATTTCAAAGCTTTGAATTTAATTATTAGCGGTATTATGTTTCCCTTGATAACAACTATTGTTTTTATGTTCACCTATTCTGTAATAATCTCTCTCTCTCTCTCTCTCTCTCTCTCTCTCTCTCTCTCTCTCTCTCTCTCTCTCTCTCTCTGCACTGTTTCTTGCTGTTCTACTCGTACCATGGCTTTCTTATTTACTTACCTTATTTCGCCTACCTTTAGATAGAGTGTGAATTTGTGGTCATCCTATGACCATCTAAACTACGTATACCTAGTCTTGTACCTCTTCCCCTGGACATAGTGCACTGTTGGGAGACACCTAAGATCTCATGAAGTCATATCAAAACAAACACAAATAAGATGTCCACCACCAAAGGGCCAAGGACCCACTTGTTTATCTCTTTATCGCCTCCCTCTGGTTGCATAGGTCGTAAAGACCACCATCGGGAGGGTGGTCGACATCAGTTTTATGTAATTATATATTTTAAATCAAAGAGGGTATACAATTGTTACTTAATCTGCTGATCTTCATTATACTTGTAATCTGTGATATAATTTAAGTATCAGGCCAACATTTTAAAGTAGTAAGACATCATTTTATATGATTGTGTTATTCGGATAGTTCTTTATGTATTATTCATTACCACATAACGGTAATGCAGTTCACCGTATAAACCATTTAAAATACACATTTACTACCGTGTGATAACCTGGTAGAATAAATCTCATTATTGTTGTAAACATATCTTTTTTTGGTTATAGATTTACTGTATCAACATTACAATTTGCACAAATCAGTGGGTTGGGTTAGCGTCAAATCCAGCAACCTCTGCCTTCCTAAATTTTATACAAGAAGTTAAAAAAAAAGTCATTAGCCTGTTTTTAATCCCATAAACACTTTGTCTCTGTCAAAGTAATAGGTTTTTATTATATTATATTTATTGTTGTCGTTAGCCATTCCATAGAGTTTGTTTAAGTGAGAGAGAGTAAAGGTCCATGTGCATTTATTGATCGTATCAGATGTATGCGCGCACAAGTTATCACTCAAGAAAACTCTACACCCCCTGGAGAAGAAGCCACCAAAACAAAATAACATGAAAAACAACTCAAAAAGGAGTGTATTAGAAAAACACATTAATTTAGATTTTTTATAAACTGTTATCATCCCCTGTATTTTTATAATGAAAGAAACTTAATCTTTCCTCATATCAAAAGTGTATTAAGTTTTTAAAAAGTGTATTTAAGTAATCTGATTTGAGCTGAATCCATTGCATGCCTAAAACTTGTACAACTAGCCTTGTAAATAACCTTTGAAAGGCAATTAAATGGTTTATTACAGTTGTAGATTTCTTCTCTACTCCCGCTGTTTTAGAGTTATAAAAAACTATACACTCTAATTATTAGCCAAAGGAAAAATATATTGATGGGCTGGGTCTTGAACCCACTCATTGGTCCCAAAGTATGAGTATTAGACTTTTTAGCTTTCCTCTCTGAACTTCGCAAGACATCTCATCAACAGACAGCTAGAGTAAAAGTATTGGGGGGGGGTAGCTATTATGTAGTTCATCAGTTTAAATTTACTGAGAGCTAATTTGCCTATTTATTACAACATTATATATCTAATATTAAATATTGAATATAAACCGGATAACATTAATTATTATATGCTATATGTAATAATGTTTGTTTGAAGAAAAAAACCTCTAGCTTCTGACCTAGATAAGTCTAGTGCTCCGCAGCAGATGACATATATAATTTTATCTGCTAAAAAAATATATATCATGTTAAATAGTAGGATTAATGCTACAACTAATAATTATCAATATAAAGTTGGTCGGTTTATATATATATATTCAATACCTAATAATAAAATACATATAACGTCATAAATAGACGAATAACTTCTTGATAAATTTAAAGCAATGGAGTACATATCAATCCCTTCTACCAGAGACACCACTTGGTATGTTGTTTTGGAAGGTTGTCAAGGTGTACATATTTACATATAGATTTGATATTGGCTAGGCAAGTGATAGCTCAGAGGTAAAGCATCCGACTGAAAGTAGGGAAGTCCTGGGCTGGAACCTTGGAATTTTTCTTTGGCTAATAATTATTAAAAATAGTGAGAGCAATACTGCAACTAATCATTATCAATGATACATTCAAATAAGTCTGAGTTTCACTGTGTGGGGGAAGGACGTCTACAAATAGCTGTTCTTTTCTTGCTAAGTATTACTTATTGATGGATTTTCAACAATCTAATAATTTTGGCACCTACTACCTCTTAAAATAACAATAAAAAAGTATGACAACTAACCTATTTCTGCACCTTCAACAGTTTCTACTTCAACATATAATAAATTTCTAATTTTTTTTATAGGGAGATTCTTCGGAACAACACCAAACCAAAAGCACAGCCCCTCGTAAACATGGAATGCTATGCTTGGGCAAAGTACCATCTCGGAGAGCTCCAGTTAATTTACCAAGTTTAAAATCAGAGCACAGCGGTAGCGATCCAACAGTCAGTCTAGTTCCAACTGGGGGTACAGGATGGGGAAGCAAGCCATCAGAAGCACCTCCTATCACATCAACATCACCAACGGTAAGTAACCTTTAACAAGCATTGTTAACAGGTTTAATAATTCTAATTAAGGTAGTGGAAACAGCAAAACGTTAATTATAATTAGTACATTCTGAATAATACCCTTGACCATTTGAAACTGATCTCTTGATAATTGAATGGTTATTTTTTACTTATTGTTCTAATAAGTAAATTTTAATAAGTGTAACATTTGTCTTCCTTAATAATATAAGTAATTTCCAGTTCATTTTATAGGGAATAATAGTTTTGTTATCTAATGCTCCCTTTAATCGAATAATATTGTGGCATACCAAAAATTTCATTAATATTATGTGATATTAAAAAAAATGTATGTATATATATATATATATATATATATATATATGTCTTTAATTTGTCATAAGGTATCAAACCTCAAGGGCACAAGATTTAGCTCTGATCTAGAATATGGATTTTTTTTTAAAACTTAAATTACAAATAGTTGTTCAAACTATCATTGGTACCATGTTGGCAATTTAAACTGAACCACTATTTTTTTAAAAAAGCATCATATTTTGCATGGTTGTTACGTTCGATGATCCAATAATAAAGGACCTTGATTCAAAATTTAATGGTTTCTGATCATATTAATTAAATGAGGTATCAAATAAAGAACTTGACATCTGTATTAATAAAATGTATCATGTGTTGCATTATTATTAAATGGATAATAATTACTAGGTGGCATGACTTAACCAGTGATTCTTTACTGGCATATTTATTTTGTCTGGTAGTTCCATAGAAGAAGTAGCATGAGTGCTACTGTTGCTAAGTTGCTGTGAGAAGGGTGGTGTCATTGGTCAAATGAGTCATGAATTCTTTGAATTCACAATTTTACAACTTTTTGCCTACTCTACTAACTATGATAGCAAATCTTCCAATTTAGATTCAAACATTCCACAATGGTTATTAAATGCCATTTAGTCCTTCAATACCTTCACTTTCAGAAAGGAAGCTGAGGCCCCCATCGTACCATTGCATGCCACGAAATCCTGTTTTGTCCACCATCGCTTTTTTTTTCCTCTTAATTTTCTCCAAAATGTAACTTTTAATTTAATAGGCATAGTTTCTGCCTAAAAGTAAATTGACCTTCCATTTCCTTTCACTTAATTCACCCAGCTTGAATACAAAAAGTGAACTGTTTAAATCTAACCTGCTTTCACTTGAGATTAGGGTGTCAATAACAGTTGAGTTTGCCTTACTTAAACTAATTTTTTTTTTTTTTTTTTTAAGTGTTAAAATAAATATTGGTTGGCAGTTTAGGGGTCATTGTAACTATTGATACCAGAAAACCTAACATTTTAAACATTTACTTAAAGTTTACTCTAATTTAAACAATTTCCTATTTTTCAGGTGAGCACGAGTGGGCCAACTCCGACCCCACCTACGGGTCCGAGTCCAGCTACAAATGTCCCTGCTGTCGTAGGGACGGCCCCTGCACCACTGACAAACATCACACCGACAGTACCAGCTCCAGTACTTCCCAAACCAGTAAGTAATGTCTCAACTCCTTCTTGTCAGAGAGGTTTTTGAAAGAAATATATGTAATTGATCGCTGTTCAGGTGGTGAGCGTAGGAGGGGACAACAAGACTTGGAGTTCCGTTATGGTAGGCGCGGAGAGTGGAGGTGGCGGAGTGAGCTTGATGGGAGGAAACGGGCCGTCATTTCTGGCCCACCAGTCGCCTCAGTTCCAAGCGGAGTTCCCCTCACTGCCTGGGGAGGGCGGGGCCCCGGGCCCCCCTCCTCGGGGGGGTGAAGGCGGATACGGCCCCGGCCCATCCCTTCGCCCCCAGACTGAAGGGTCCTGGGTGCAAGGTGGAGGATATCAGGCACCTCCACCGACACAGGATACTCAGGCCCGTCCTCTCACTCAGTTCCCACCTCCTCCGGTTGTCACAGCCAACATTGTTCCTCAGTATAAGGGTGTAGTTCCATCATTTGTGAGTTTTGCATTTTATCACTTGTTTAATAGATAATTGTAGTACGTACTTGTATATAAGGCAGGTGCCATGATAAGTCAACATCACATATTTACGAATTACTCATCACATTAGAAAAAAAAAAGAAAACTTGGTATTATACAGCAATATTATCTTCAAAGAATAATTATTAACATGGAAATGAAATTGGAGGTGATGTTAATAATGAAAAAATACTACGTATGAATAATGAATTGATAGCTTTAAAAAGGAATAAGGTAGGAACTGATCAAGCCTGGTTTTAGAAATTAGGATAGATGTAGAATACGCGATGTTAAGGAAGACCTACTGAAGCTGAAGGTTAGAGGTGCTTATTGGAACAATTATAACAATTTAAGTTACTGTGAGAGGGTGGTTGGTGGCATTGATCAAATGAGTCATGAATTCACAATTTGATAACTTTTCATAAGTGTCTTTTGGCACTAGGAGTCAACCACCTCACCTCCCCCTACCCCTACTTAGCCTGAACTAAAATTTTATCAAGAAAGCCTGTACCTGTAACAAACAGAAGCAAAATAGTCAGAGGACATTAGAAGGGAGTGATAAATCCACAGTTTGTATTTAAACTCCATCATACTGTTAAAAATGTGCAATAACTTACTTAACAGAAAAGTATGTAGGTTAAAAGAGAGGCTTGGTTATCATCGGCACCCATCTTGTATACAAGTAGCTTGTAGTATTAGTTACGTGTGTGAATTTCTTGTTCAATATAGAGGGTCGCTCCAAATTAAACTTCGTGACTTAAGCTTCTTATAGAAAATGCAATTTAAAAAAAAAAAATCTGGTAAACATTGGTCAGAAAACACTTTGGTAATAATTCATTGGCAAAATTATTTATTTTCCTTATAAACTCAAAAAATGGCTCATTTATTTAATTTTTAAAACCCTTCTTTTGGTATACTTTAAACAATTTTTTTTTGTGTGTGTTTTTTTACTGAATGTTCCACAATTGAGGAAATGTTTGTTATAATCCTTCACTAATTCTATTTTCAGCAATAGTAAGCCAAAGAAAAAAGGTGGTGACAAGGTTAAATCTTCCAATTCCACACCAATCTGTCAATATGTTTTTTCTTTGGGTAATGATTGTTGAAAATAATGGCATGCCACAACTTTTAAAGTAACAATAATTATTAATTTATATTTTCAATGAGCCATTTGATTCTTTAAGGATAGTGTTGGCTATGTGTCTTTTTTTTTTTTTCTTTTTTTTTTTCAATTACATTTATCCGTAGGTAATCCTTAAGCCTGTTGTTACATTTTGGGCCACCCTGTATTATCAGTTATTTGTTCAATCGACAGTAAAATTTTGGTCAATTCTTTATTTGGGGAAGGGAAGGGACATCCCTCTTTCTATTTTAATTATTTATTTAGAAGTCTGTTATGTCGTCCCCCTTATGCTAAAACCATGAATGTGCAAATCTTAATATTATTTTTTATTTATTTATTTTTTTGCTGTTGAAATTTTTTTTTTTTAGAATTTATACCAAAACCTTGAATGTGTTTTTAAAAACTTATTGAATTCCCAAGAAAGTGGAATTAAGTTTAAAAGTACCATTTCTCAAAATAGATTCTAATATTCACATTCATAGTTTTGGTGTAAGGGGAACGACCTGAAGTACAACTATATTATTAATAGGCACTTCAACAATTAAAACACTTGCAGTATTAAACGTCCCCTTAACTTCAATATTTTCTTTAATTCCTTATAAAACACTTGTAATAATTACTGTTAAAAGATATCTTTTAATTTCATAGTAATGCTTATAAGTAGCTATTTTAGTAATGTTTAATTATGTTACAGCAATTTTGTTTAAGTTAACCATAAAGCAATTAAATACAGTTAAAGTTCTCTCTTTAAAATGTAGCTAGTGAAGCTAAACTAACAATACAATTAGTGTGATAAAGATATAGAAATAAAAAACAAAACTCTTTAACAAATTATATTCATTTTCAGATGTTGAATAGAGGTAGCAGTAGTGGAGGCGCTGGCAGTAATGTTAGCAGTGGATTTTCCGGCATGTTTCCGAGCAATTTTCCGAACCCTCCGCATTCAAATCCTATTCGAACTAACGCTAATAAGTTTCTCAATCCAGCGGAACATAAGTAATTTACATTTTACTTTTCTATGATTGTTACTAATATGTTTATTTTTTTGTCAACAAAAAATCATAAACTTACACACCTAATGAGATTGTGACTAAAAATGCTACAATACAACTCTATTAATTTATCAGTGAAGAATTTTTGAATTGTCGACCCATTCTTTAGCAATGAAAGATTTATGAAATCATTCTGTAATAATTGTAATTATTACCTCTGTGTGTAGTTTGTGAGCCAGCTATTTGTAAGGATGTTCAAGGAAAAGTTTTAACTGATGAAACCAAAAAATCTACTGAGAACTCATTGAAAATTACAAGTTATAAATTAGTAATAAAAGTAACTTTTCTAGTCAAATCTAAAAAAAATACATTAAACATAGTAACGCAAAAAGAAATTCCAAGATATTCCAAAAACATTTTGGAGCCGTAATTAAAAATCCGGTATTAATATTCGAGATAATTTTAATGTTTTATTTTAAGCTATTAGAATTTAATAAGCATTTAACTAACTTGCTTGTCTAGGCTATCTCTGGTCATTGATCCTTCACTTTCTCAGACCTTTTATTTTATTATACTTATTAAAAACTGATTCTTGGATAAACCATTAACAATTTCAACGGAGTCAAATAACCTTAATTTGTTTATATGAATCCAATTTAATTATCTATATATAATATTTATTATTTATTTTTAGGTACAGGGGTGGAGGATCTCGACCTCCCCCTTCGTCTTCTGATCCAGATGACTTAATACCACGTCCAATAATTCGGGAAGAAGATCTTAACAGAATGGATGAAATATCGAGAGATAAGGGCTGGGCAACTCAAGACGATATTGACTATAAGTAAGTTAATTAATTGGTAACATTACTCCTGTACTTTTTCCATTTTAAGGCTAAACCAACCAATTTTACTAAAAATAATTTTTCTTATCTCAGTCAGAAATTGGCATTCAGCGATGATGAAAGTACTGGAAATGATGATGACAAGGATAAAGGCAAAAGCTCATCATTGGTTCATCAACACAAAGAAGAAAGGAAAGACATTATTGAAAATGAAAAGGTGATATGACCTGTATTTTAATTGATATTTACTGTAATAACATTACTTAAAATCATAATACATATATTAAACCTTTTATATCTTAATTAATTTCATGATAGGAAAACATGTTACTTTTTATTTTTAGCATCTTTGAGGCATACCATAAAATATATTATGTCTCTAAAAAACAATACTGGTTGAGATGAAGTAGTAACATTATGTTAAATACTTTTTATAATTATAAATAACATAATGCATATTCCAAATTGTAAATTTTATGCCCTACTTAATTCATGGATAGAAAAATATTCATTTTTTTTAAATACCAATTAATTAAAGACAATCATGTTTTTTAGGAGATAGCTATATTTGTTTTTGGAATATCAAATGGGATCTCCTTGTAAGATTTTGTGTTTTTATCTTGAATAGAAAACTCTCAAATACTATTACAGACAGGTCCCACAGATGAAAACATAAGGGTTTCTGAATCAACCAAATCCTATAAAAGGGAGAATAATTATTTTTAATATTTTATATTTTTAATATATTTTTAAGGAGAACCACCGGGATAGTATTGTAGAACGGATATCTGACAAAGGAAACCAACCATGGCAAGGGAGAAATCAAGCAATGCCCCCTCCACAGCAAGATTTTAGAAATCCTCTCAATAGGTCTCATCCAGTAAGTTCTTTTTTTTTTTTTTATATATATTTTCTTTGGCTTCAATTTGTCTTTTGACATATCAGTCTGTAGGTTTGTTCTATGGTTGTCATCATAGAATATCCTATCGCTAGGACAAACAGACACAGGTTTTCTAATTTTGAAAAAAATCAATAAAACTCCAAAAAATAACTGGTCTGTCATGTTAGGGTGGGAATAGGAGAGCATTATCCTATCAATTGTATTTATCCCTGTAGTAAACAATGTTCATTATTTGTTTAAGAATAATCATGCTCGTGAAATGGATATGGACGATGTATGGAAAGAAAAGAGACGACAAACAAGTGAACATGTCGCTGCTGTGACTGAAAAGGCTAAGCAGCGGAAAGAAGAAGAAGAGAAAAGATTCGAAGAGACCCGTTCAAAGACCGAAAATGAAAAGAAGAAAAAAGACGATAGTGAAAATGACTGGGACAAGGAAGAGAAAAAGGACCTGGGCGAGACGTTCAGACAAATGACTCAAGATCTGCCCAGGAACTATCCGCGCTCAGAGAATCAACAATCGTATCCAAGGTATGTATACTTTCTGATTTATTCTAATATCGAAAGTGAGCTGTTTAATCTTCTTTTTATTTTATTGCCAACACCCAGTGGTTTACAATCTTGTTTGGCTGCTCACTTTCTTTTCTGGTGCTGTGTCCAGACAGCTGTAGTCCCCTTACATCAGCCTCATTTGAAATAATTAAGACTGATTTAAAAAAAGAAAATGGTGATTCATAATGGTTTAAAAATTAACTTGGTACTTGGTATTATCACGAGAAACAAAAGTCGACGCTATGTCATGGAATTAGATCCTCGTTAAATGTATTTATTTTTAATTTAATGGAAATAATCTAATTTAGGGGGGGGGAAATTACACTCCATATTTTGGCTGACATTGTACAATGTGATGTTATCTTGCATAAAATATTAGGATGCAACATATTCTCTTCTGTATTATATTTCTCATAACATAAACTTAATCATTAGCAAAAATTCTTAATAAATGTATTTTGTTGTTTTATAGGTATCAAAATGTAATTCCTCCTAGATTTCAAAAACAGCACATCAGGCAACAGCAGCAGCAACAAAGTGGCAGCAGTGCTGAAAATCGTTGGGGAAATAATCAGCATTTTACTGGTAACAAACAAAGGACACGAGGTGATAGTGATGAAGGAAGGGACAGAGATAGGGATAGGGGTGAAGAAGACAGGGACAAGAGGGAAAAGAACACTCCGGAACCCAGTGAAAGGTAGAAAATATTTTAATCGTTATTATCTAAAGTTGTTACCAAACTTTTTGTTTGATTGTAACTAGTAACACTGAACTCCTCACAGTTCTTTCGCTTAAACTGTGGTTATAATGTGAAAAAAATATATTTCTTTACTGCAGTATTAAAAAATGACATTTATTTATATTTAATATTAATTAAACTGAAAAAATAGAAAAGTTTGTTAAATCCATGGTATGTTCATTAAATATAAAAAGTGAATAATTGACTATCTTTAGCAAGTTTTCTGAGTGTGTACAATTTCTTCTTTTGTCCAGTTCAGTGTCAAAGCGTTTCCATCTTTTACTAACCCTGGTAAGGGCTCTCATCTGTCCCAACTTGAAAATATACCTCCCTTGGTTAGTCCTTCATCTTCCTCATGGCCTTTCTCCTGATCCCATGAATTTCTTGATTTCTTAAGACCCTGTCCCACCACTCGAGTTGCCGTTGTTCAATGATTGACATTTTGTTGACTAATCTGGCTCCAGTTTGGTGATCAGTCTTATATAGGTTTTTTTTTAATATGACTTCCCCATGTCAGTTTGTTTTGTACATTAAAAAGACAAGCAATATTATTTCTTATAGATCTTATCCAAAGAGTTGAGTATGAATTGTATGACATATACATTTCAATAATTAATCTTTGGAATAGTAATTTGGTTTCTGAATAATTTTTATTAAGTTTATGTGTTCTGTATACTTAATATATTTAAAAGGAACCTACACTTATTCTATTATATCATACTCTTTTATGTTACCTGTTATTTATATGAGTATGATATATGATAATATTCTCTTCTATATTCTATAAACCACCCTTTTTAATTCTAAAAAAACATTGCAAACTGTAATATTTTTTCAAGATATAAGTATAAATTAATAAACATTATCAAATAGTTTTGCATATTAAAAATTTGTGTTGTGTTAGCAGAACAGAATCATCAGTTGGTAATATAATATGACTCAGTTAAAGGATGACTCTTTATACCATTGGCATTGCCTATCATAACCAATAATCAATAATAAAAATATTAACATTGAAATCTTTGAAAAAATTGCTTGCTAAGACTAAAACATCAACTAACTTTTTACCAAAAATGTTAAATAACAAATGCATTAAAATAAAAGAGGCTTGGTTGCCTTCTGTATTATGATCACTAACTAATCAAGAAAATAAATAGTTATAGAATAACAGATAGATATTATCCTTATTATACAGTGTAACTATTTATATTATTAAATGTTTGTATATAGTTTATAAAAAAAAATTTTGTACAGGTTCAGGTCCAGCGGCAATCGTAACGATAGAGGCTATGATAATAACAGAAAAGGCAGTTATTATGACAGCCAACATCAGCACGATTATGGGCGAGGTTATCATCGGGACTATGAACAAGAAAGGGACATTAGAAACAAGGATAATAATGAATCTCGAATGTGCGTTAGCTGTTTGTGGAGAAGTTATCGTAAACTGATGATTATTTTTTATTGGAGTTATTAAAATGTATTAATACATTTCTTTTTTTTTTTTTAGGCGTGAAAGAGATAATGAAATTGATTGGGACAGCAGAGATAACAGAAGAATGGTAGGAGGTTCTGCTTGGGATGGAAATAAAAATTTCGAAGAGAGCAAAACTGTTGGTGGAAGAAGGGGTGATAACAAAAAATCTAACGAGAATTATAATAAGTCCCACGTAAGCCACTATTTTCATTTAATTTTTAGCTTGATACATTTAGAGACAATTATTATAAATCTAGTTTCACAGCATTTCTGGGGAATTTCTTTTTCTGTAAACCATTTTTCGTAAGCTTTAATCCTAAGTAGACAGTTTTTCTAATGTATAAATTTGCATTTTATTAGACAGGATTTAATCGGGATATTTATTATCAAGTTGTTGAAGATTTTTAATTGAAAATTACATTATATGTATGTTATATAAATTATGTCTAATTACTAGTCAAAGAAAAAATATTTTGACAGTATCTATGCTTAAACCTTGCCTACCCTATGTTCAGTCAGGTACCTATGCTCTATGCTTCTATGCATGAACACAAAATTCACCTCTATAGATAAAAATACATGTTAATACTAAAGCGTAAACCTTTAACAGCCTTGGGGCATTACAGTAGATTCCGTTTATAATGATGCCGGGCTTAACGATAGAAACTGCCAATTAAGTTTGGTTTCTAATGCTACCCTGTGTTACTCAGTCTGGAAATAATTATACTAGATGCACCGAATCAAAAAATGTCCTGCGAAAATTTTTCCTCCAAATGTGACCAGTTTACTACAACATAAGGACCAAGGAGTAATTAGAACACTCAAAGCTAGATTTCGGATAAAAATGTTGAATAGACTTGAACAAATAAAGAAACAAAAATATCAGTGTCTGGTCTGATGCTGGAGGATGCCTGGAGCGGCGTGTCAGAAAAATCTATTGAAAATTGTTTTCGGCATGCTGGTTTCAATAAAACGAATGCATAAACAGTTAAGATTCATAATTAGACTTAACTTGAAATTTTGGAGGCATTGGCGACCATTTCTATGCTTCCTTACACACAAATGGTTGATTTTGCAAATATGGACAATGACTAGCGTTTATGATGTTCTATCTGATCAATGAATGAGAAAATCGCCGATGCCATAGCGAATTGGACACAAGGGGCTAGCCTGGTTGAAGGAGCTGAGGAAGAGGATATCCAAATGCCAACTTTGAAGTCGTATATCATTAAAACAAGTTCGAATGTTTCTGTCAACTACAGGACTTAACATGCCTGAAATTTCAACAGTGCTAGAAAAAAGTTGAAAATTATGTTCACAAAGCTTACTTCGCCAAAAAATCAAAGCAAAAATTACTGTTTTTTCCCCCCCCCCCCCCCCTCAAAACCTAAATAAATTTGTGAAAATACTTTACAATTATAAGTATGTGTGTACACTATATATTTTATTTGTGTCAATAATGCTTGTTTAAATGTTGCTTGAAACACATACACGTATTTTGATTTTCCCCAGGTACTTTCTTTATTCAGGGGATAGTGATGTCTGCTTATAACAATCTATAATTAACAGACCTTTTAACATCATTATAAATGGAATCTACTGTATTTGTACTTGAAATGAAATCCAAATAATTAAATTGTGTTAAAACTGATTATAGATTTGTCTAAATTATTCTAGTTAAATGGTTTCGGATAAATTTTATGTTTAAAAGGTATTTTGCAATATGTTTAGAGTACGTAATACAAGATCTGTTATTGACACCACAGTTACTGATATCCCTTTCATTCTCATTTAAGCATACTAAATGGAATAGTTCAATGGAAATTATGTGAATTTAAAAAAACGAAGTTATGACTTATCGATCTTGCTTAAACATTACGGTGCCAATAACTGTTGAATTTGCCAATAGTTAGGGATTTTCTTGGTTCTTGAATGCTAAAAATTTCCTATTTTTAATATGTTTACCTTACAGGTCCATTTAATTTTCTTCTGTACATTTGAATTTAAAGTAGAACAAGAATTATTTTACTCATAGTTAAGGACAGTATCCAAATAGTTGAGTATGAATTGTATTATATATACATTTCAATAATTAATCTTTGGAATAGCAATTTGGTTTCTGATTTATTTATTTTACACTGTATTTTCTGTATACTTCATATCTATTAAAGAAACCTACACAAATTATCTTACCTTTAGATCTGGAAAATGGAAATAATTGTGACCCATACATTAATGTTTTCTACTGTTATTTTATTTTTATTTATTTTTTGTAGTCTGCTTTTGATGAGAGAGATGGCGACTGGAGGGATAGGCCCGATACTAGGGATAGGCCTGTAAGGCCTGATTCCAGGGACAGTCGCTCGTCACGAGACAGCCGACCTCCTAGAGAAGAGCCCCCGAGGTATGTTCTGATGAAGTAGCACCCTTTCCCTTGTTGATTATGATAGCTTTAATGATTATATTTTTAATTTATTTTTTAGAACAATTCAAGAAACTGTTGCAAATGATTTTGCTTGGGGAGCTGAAGCTGATTATGAAAAGGAACCCCACGAAGAGAAGTCCAGAAGAAAAGAAACTTATAAAGAGGACAGGCGAGAAATGCAGGTCAGTATATTAATTTACTTTCCATTACTATCTATTAAGGACGTTTTCATTATTAACATGTTTTAAACACACACATGCACTTTTAGGCCAACTGAATTACACCCTGCTACACTAGTAGCTTTGTTTTTTTATTTTTCTTAGACCCTAATAAATAAATCTCTTTATCAATAAATCTTTTAGACCTCAGTATGCTCTACTCTTAAACTATTAAGATGCCACTCGTACAGTATTTGGTCATTTGTGTGCTCAACAATAGCAGCTTTATAAATAATCCAATCTAATTTTAGGGACATATTTTGCAATACCCTGTGCTATGTTTCTGTTGAGATGTATTAACTGGATGTATGTAAAACCAAGTCTAGGTTGCAGCAGTAGAAATCTCTTATTCAAAACGTTATCTTTTGTGTGAGGGATTTTTTGTTTTTCGAAAAAGCAGTTACAGTGTTCAATGGTTAAACAATTAAATTAGACTATTTTAAAAAAATACAGAAGTGGGTAGTTATATTATCATAACAATTTTAATACACTCAGATTCTTGCAACTGTATCTCTAATGTTGTTTCTTCACATTACGAGTTCTTGATTTTGTTAACATAATTCTTAAAAAAATACAATCATTTTATAATTAAAGTAGAAAATATATTAAGTAGGTTAAAAATAAAACCCTGTGAATGAACTAGTTTAATCTGTATTGTATGATCTATATAATAACATATGATTTATTTGAACATCAGCAGTGTGGTGATCATATTTCAGCAATGAGAATAACTTTTAATATATTAATTACTAAGTACTTATGGATAACAAAAATTGTCATTCTATCATTTCCATATCTAAAAAATGAAATCACTTTAATCTGTTATTTTAGACTTCCCGACGTGAAGGTCACGTTCCAGGGCCGATCACCAAAGAAAAAATGGCTGCTTATGAACAGAAACACAGCATGTCCCAGGTCATAAAGGTTAATAAAAATACTTATACTTCCATGAATTCAACATATGTATGTTGTGTAGCTATTAAAAATGCAGTAACTTTTTCTTTTTTTTATTGCAGCATGAAAAGAAGGAAATATTGAGTTCGGTATCATTAGAAAGTAAAAATAACGATGATGACAGCTGGAAGAAAACGGAATCTAGCAATAACCATAACAATTCGTCTTGGGCTGATTCTGGTGACGATAATTCACAACAGCAGCATCAAGCCTCGCTGTCTTCTCAGAGCAAATCTCCTTCTGATCCTCCGTCATCTCTCACCAGTAAGTACATGTTAAATTTTATTTAAGTTTTAAGTAAATTAAGTTCACCTAGGTTTGTTTAGGAATATAATGTCATTATTAGCTTAAAATTCTCGAATTTTAATTTAGCCTATCATCAGAACTTGACTGGTAGTGCATAGTAATATATAAGTTAATACAAAGTGATGTTAATTTTACCATGATTATCACATTAATAAGTATTGTTTTCTAAATAAACAATGAAGAAAGTGCTTTGTCAGTATTAAAACAGGTAAATAAATTAATGGCAAAAGAAAAAGTTTAACAATTATCCATTTTTCCCAAAAATAAATGCTCAACAGTATATGGATTTTATTTGTTAGCATTTTTATTAAAGGAGAAGTGTATATCGAGAGACTGTAAGTGAAAACAAATGATTGTTTTCCTGCAATGGTTCCAGTTTTCATTATTATTAACTAATACATTATTAGCAATTATTGACTAAAAGGTACATCAGGGAAGCTTCATTGTGCATGATTGCTAAGAGGGATATCAAAATTTAAGTAATAGCCTATAAGAAATTAAACTATTCTTTACAATCTGTATTTCTTGATTTTGTTGAAATGATGATATATGATGACGAGTCACAAGGATACAGGAGATTTGCTATCTTTTTTCATGTTTGCTGAGTATTTGCAATTGCATGAAGAAGTATTAACATTTTTCTTGCTACCTGATGATGAATATGGCACCTGATCAACCCAAATCATAAGAAATTATAGTATTAACAAGGTAGAGTGGTCCTGTGGAATGTCATGTTTACTAACCATGCCAATGGTTATAGGAATAGTTCATAAAATTGTGATTAACTATTGGTATGATTTTTGTACTTTTATTTCCTTTAACAAATTTATGCATAAGTTAATATATAAACATGACATGCTTTAGGCACAAGCACGGTGAAAGACGCACCAATAAAACAAATTAAATTTCAGCTAAGCGACTATACTTCATGTAATCTACCATGAGATAGTTCTTTTACTGTATGTTAAATTAATAGGAAGCTGTATAGCATATATGTTAAAATATTGAATATTTAACCTGTATAGGCCCATCATGCACTTCCACCACTTATATTTTTTTTGGTAAAATTTTTTTTATTGTAAGCTAAAGATTAAACCATGTTTTAGCTATAAGTCCTGGTGATGACAACAGTGACAAAGCAAGTATTAAAGAAGAGCCTTTGTCAATAGACAAGAAAAAGGACACCTCAATGACCAGCACCACCAACCTCATCTCGAACAAGGACAAGAATATTAGTATGAACACTCGAGGAGGTGCAAGAAGTGGTGGTAGCAGCAGAGGAGGAAACTCCAGGCAACAAAATCATTATCCCGGAAACTTCACCTACTACAGAGGCTCTTCATGGGGTACCAACAAAGATACTAACAGAGATACTAATAGGTAACAAGATTTTCTGTTTGTTTAATTATTTATGTCCTATTGTATATTGTTATTTGCTACCATTCAGGGATGAAAGGAAATCCTATCGGGGCCACCCAATTATACTTAAAAAATTTATATACTTATGGTGGCATTTGAAATCCTTATTGTACCTTACCGTCAATGTATTTATCATCATGCCCTGCTTTTGGTGTGTCTTGATTAAAACATCTATGGTGATGATGACATATTTGCATCATGAATCCACTGAGCTAACCATTACACTAGGTGATAAATGGGATTTTGTGGTGCGTCCATCCTTAAGATAAACAAACACATAACAATACAGAAAATACTGCAATTTGCTAAATTTTTGTTAAATCAAATTTTAAAAAAACATTGAATCATTAACTATTTTAGATTTAGTTCTCCTTATCTAAATAGGTATTTGTTTTGTTTTAATTTATTGTTTAACCACTGAATCAGTTATACTTGTATTTTATTATTTTGTTGAAATGATGATACCTGATGACGAGTCATTAGGTGGCAGGATTTATGCGTTCATATTTTATGTTTGAGGAGTATTTCCAATTGCATAAAAGAAGCATAGCATTTTCACTGCACCCCAATGATGAATTTGGCACCTGATCAACATAAATAAATCATAAGAATTAATAATTTCTATCATGTTCAACCCAACCAGGAGTCAGGTTTTGCTAGGATAGGTCAACATTTTTAAAATCTGAACTGATTTTATTGATAATTTAGTGGCTGGTTTATTATTAATATTTATCTCTTATAAGGTATTATTTTCCATACCCAATAACAAACCCTGAATGACAATAAAATAAATTTGAGAAAAAATGTATGTTCGCTTTAGGAATGATACATACCCCTTACCATAATGAAAAACAAAAATTGTGGGGAAAATACTGCAATTTGCTAAATCAAATTTAAAAAAAAAACATTGAATCATTAATTATTTTAGATTTGGTTCTCCTTATCTAAATAGGTATTTGTTTTGTTTTAATTTATTGTGTAACCACTGAATCAGTTATACTTGTATTTTATTATTTTGTTGAAATGATGATACCTGATGACGAGTCATTAGGTGGCAGGATTTATGCGGTCATATTTTATGTTTGAGGAGTATTTCCAATTGCATAAAAGAAGCATCGCGTTTTCACTGCACCCCGATGATGAATTTGGCACCTGATCAACATAAATAAATCATGAGAATTAATAATTTCTATCATGTTCAAGCCAACCAGGAGTCAGGTTTTGCTAGGATAGGTCAACATTTTTAAAATCTGAACTGATTTTATTGATAATTTAGTGGCTGGTTTATTATTAATATTTATCTCTAATAAGGTATTATTTTCCACACCCAATAACAAACCCTGAATGTCAATTTAATAAATTTTGAGAAAAAATGTATGTTCACTTTAGGAATGATACCCCTTACCATTATGAAAAAAAAATTGTGTGATGATTTAATCAACAAACTGTTTAAATAGTCTTTTTAAATTCATATTATTTTGATTGTTAGTAAGCTTTGAAAAATATGTAGTAATGTATATTTTAAGGATACCTTAGTAGGTGCCTGTTAGAAACTGACGACTACTTACAATTTATGTGTTTTGATGCTATAAAATATGCTTAAAAATGAGTTTCGTTTTATTTTAGGAGAGGACCTTCAAAGTCTGCCAAGCAGTGGGTCCAAGTATCTGAATCTGAAGGCTCTGGGGACGAAGTTTCAGCTTCAACAGAATCCGGTAAAGAGGATAAGAAGATTGAAAGGAAACAAACACCCAGGCCAGTTTTTTCCCCCTCCAAAATATAAATTATTTGTTAATTATTATTTCTAGTATTTATTGCTTGTACCACATTTTTTAAGGTTATAGTTAAAGAAATATTTGAATCCAGTTTATTTTTCCTAAGACTTCTGACCCGTGTAAATAAGTGGAAGTGAAAGAAATATTGGGGTTTTCACCCCTCCTTTAAAACTATATGCAGCCTCTGTGGCAAAATTGTGGAATCCCTGCCTGTTTTGTTTTGTTCTTGTTTTTAACAAAAACCAGTTATAATTTCAAAATTATTTTTATGGCATCAGCTCTTATTTATGCTAATTAATTGTTGTGCTGGATTGGGCCACAATCTGTGAAACAGTTAGAGTATGCTAAAGCAACACACTTACAAATAAACTCTTTTATTTTGATAGGTTTATAAAAATTAATTAATAAATTTTATATATTTTTAGATCCCCGAAGTCTGGAGAAAGGAAGAAAGACAAAGACGATCGTAATCGAGACTCTAAAAAAATTGAACCTAGTGAAAAGTCTGTCAGTGGAAATGTTATCCGCAAGTCTCAACAACAACAACAGACATCTCAGCAAAACTGCAGTCAACAACATCAGGTGCAAGTGCAGTCTCTGAACACTGTGCATGGTGGAGGGTACGACAGCAGTGGAAGCAGTAGGAAGGAAGGCTTCCTACCAAGGGGGGAGCCATCGCGACGTGGTAGAGGCGGGCTCCGTGTAGCGGGCGGAAGAGGGCCCCACATTGGAGCGCACTATGGCCCACCAGGTTCCAAGCCGGCCTTCCCAACTCCTCCCCCGAGCAAGGAAGAGGATGCTGCCGACTCCAGCTCAGAGGAGAAGAAAAGAACCATCATTACAGGTATACTGCGGAGACCAGAATCTTGATGATCCAAACGATACCCTCCTAAACTAGCTCTGGAGCGCACTCCGACCAACTTGTCCCCAGGAGAAGTGTTCTCCCTCCTCATTCAGTTTGTGGACCCTCCCCCTCGTCTCCTAGTCCTCTATACATATAACACAAACTTCCTTTCAATAAACCATCTACTTTTTGATAAAACTTAAATTTTTTTTTCATTATAGCTATAGCATAGCCAATAAAAATTTTTAACAAGGTACATGCATTTATTTAATATTAAGATTATATCAATCTTAAACTATTGATATTTGAGCTATTAATATTATACGGGTGAATTGTTGGGGTATGAGCTAGACTATTAAAAGAAAGATATTTGATTTTCATAAAAAAATTTATTGGATAATGTCACTGTAGATAACAATGATTCCCAGTTAAGCCATTGTAGCTACATACTCAAGTTTTTTATCTTGGATTTTTCATTTACTATCTAATTTTCTGTATTTGTCAGCAAGAATTCCTTATTTTCGCATGCTGATTACTTTTTAATTATACTAAACATTTTATTCATGAATGCTATTTTAATATTTAACTATCAAATAAATAACAGTGTACTTGAAATGTTTATCACAAAACCAAATATGCTGAGCAATAAATTATGACTAGCCTATTAAGGAACTCCACCGAAAGTTTTTTTGCATTAAAAGCACAAACTTTTAAAATTGCAATATTCAGAATGTTTTAAATTATAATTAAGTGAAATCCTTGTGTTCGAGAGAGAGAAAAAATGCCATTTCAGTATATTATTTCTATTCAAAGTATCTTCACTTAATAATAATTTTTAAAATTTACCTACTCATAAAGTATATAGAATAGTTAATTTTTGTCGGTTTCTGTTCTAATAGAATTATTCAAACACATCATGTAAAATGCCTAGGCTGTACTGTGTCCATAATTATTATTTGTAAAACGTCTTCGCTTAAACTGAAAGAATACATAGATGTTACAATCTACTTCCATTTTAGTTTTTAGGTTATCTTGCTTGCACCCTATTGTAGAATTAAAAAAAAAAAATTTATTATTACCTTACAATAGTTAAGTTTAACTTTTTCTCTTTAAATTTAATTTACCATACATACATTTTTAGTTAAGTTGAAGTAATACTATAAATTGGATTAAAATCCCTTCAAATGGCAAAAAAACTTATCAAGGCTCCCTACAAATAATTTATCGTATACACTGACTGTATTCCTTAAATCTTTGTTTTTGTCTGAATTTCCCTCATAAGGCTCCAAATCTAAAAAAGGATTTCCTTATGTGAAAAATGACAATCAATTTGTCTTTGTAGTCAGCAGTCGGGCATGCCAAATCACCAGGTTAATAAGGATGTCCAAGTTTTATATCATAGAATTCTAGTAATATTTCACCCCATGATTTTGTTAAAATGATGATACCTGATGACGAGTCATAAGGTAACAGGATTCATGCAGTTATATTTTATGTTTATGGAGTGTTTCCAGTTACATAAAAAAAAATTATTGCATTTTTCCTGCTCCCCTATGTTGAAATTGGCGCCTGATTGACAGAAATCATGGGAGGTTCAATTCTTTCCCATGTGGCATAATGTGATCATTTAGAAAATATAGGATGTAAGGCTTATATTTTAACTTGCCATGATAACATATTTTGATGTGTAATTAAACGTTAAAATTTTAAGGAAGTTATGAGCTAATATCGTACAATAAATTCTGGTACTGAAGGCTTTAAACGATAATTTTACCAAATACATCGAAATATTCCAACATTATTAATGAAATTCTGTTTTTGTTTTTTTTTCACATTAAATTTGGTATCTGTATTAAGCTCGCACATTTTTTAAAATAAGACATAATTAAAGGTTTTTTCATCTAGTCTTAGTATAAGCTGTAATTGGAATCAAGTACCCCCACTTTATCGGTCACAGTTAACTTCTTTGTGGACAATTTATTATATAAATTTCAGGATTTGAAACCTGACAATCAGAAAAAAATAAGAAGCATTAATGAGAAACAGCAAAAAACAAAACAAATGTGGCAACAAATACAAATTCCTTTAACAGTATTTTGATTTTGAAAGTTGAATGGTTGTGTTAGCAAGTGATGAAAAGATCTGACTAGTCATAATCGAATTTCTTTATGCTTAAAGAATTTATTAAGAATTTTATACTTAAAAAAATATTATATTATTTATTACTAACAGTAATAATATAATATATAAGAAATAATTACATGCAATTCAATATTATTATGTTTAGAGATATAATTATTAATTGTTACAAAATTGCTATAAACCTTAAATGTTTGATTTAAATAATTAAGGATTGATAAACCTTACTTTTAAGTGAGTCTTTATTTAATGTCAGAGCAATGCTCAAATAATCGGACAGTTTAAATTTGTCTTGGATTTTTCAATGAGTACTTTATGTTCAAACTATTTAAGACCCTGTTCTACATCTGTAATGATACAAAAAAACTAGATTTAAAGGACAAAATCAAATTTAACAATTGTATGTATAGTCGAGAATCTTTTAACTGTATTGAATTCAATATAAATTTCATTTTTTACTATATTTTTTTAAAGGACGTAAAGACCAGAGGAAAGGTGACCGAGATAGCAGTAGAAGTAAAATGAAGACTGGTAAAATCAAACGTGACCAAGAAGATTGGGAGACTACAAGTGACGGTAGTGACAGCGAAGCAAAAGGAAAACAAAGGACAACAAATAAGAAAATGTCTCAAAGGTTAATAATTAAATATTAAAGTGATTATTTTGACCATTTTGTGATTATTTTATTTATAAATAAGTAAAGAATTATATTCCCTTACTATTGTTTGGTGGTGATTTGAAGAAGAAAAAAAAACTAGTTTCATTATCAAACGAGTTTTTGGTTGGCCTGATCCAATCCCCGGAGTATATTATTTTCATTCCATATGAGAGGTTCTTCTACCATGAGTCTTGTCTTTTCAACTGGTGCTCCCTGGGCTCTTCCAGGCACTCATTCTTGCCCCATTTGTTGGACTCTCCAAACCATCTGAGCTGTTTTTTCCTCATATTCTCAAGGATTCCTGTGCAATAAACATTTAGCCACATAGATGTCTCATTTCTTCAGCTTGCAGTTTACTTGGAGCATGCCCTAACATTGCCCATGATTCACTTCAGTATGTTATTGTAGAAATTCCAGATAGATTTGAATAGTAATTTTTAGGTTTTTTGAGACATCTCTCTTACAAATAAATTTTGTATTCATAGCATCTTAAGTTTTTGTTTACACAACTGAGTTGTGACACCTGCATTTGTCTCTTGGTTTAGCTTACCCATTCCTGCTATTGTATACCCCAAGGTATGAAGCTGATCATCTTTTTGATTTCTGGGCTTAAGTATAATGTGAATATCTGTATCTCTCGATATGATCTTATTTTTCGTCTCTATTTTATTTACTTGTTGTTTACTCTGTAAATTGAGTAATATAGTTTGCATTACTTGTGAAATGGTTTCATTGTTACCGAATTACAAATTAATATCTTATTTATTGAGGTGTTATATTAGAAGAGATGTTATAATTAAGATTTCAAATGTTTGTTTTTCTTTACAACTAATATTTATTATCACTTTCGACAGCCAGCCTCTCGTCATCCTTAGGTTGTGACTATTATATAATAAGATAAACATTAAGAACATCATAAGCCTAAAACAATTCAATTATTCCATTATAAATAAGAGGGATAAAAATTTTAATTAGGGGAAATACAATGTCAATAAGATTAAAATTTACAAAAAAAAACTTATATGTACCCCTATATTATACTCTCTGCCATTCAACAATCACACTACATCCTATTGGAGGACTGGCTAATATGGCAACAATTTAAGTGGAAATAAGTACACCGGTACACAGAGCCTGGAAATAATAATATTGACATTTTTACTACTGGAAATTTAGTTGTATTTTATCTATAGTCTCAAGTATCATCTTTTTGAAGACTTCCCTTTTATATAAAATTTTCATTTCACACCGGTCCCTGTTACTATGATTGTCAGTGGCCAAAATGCTGAAAATATTTGGAAAATTTTCTTGATTTTCTTTTTTATATATCGACCTATCTCCCCATGTAATTACAGTCACAAAGATTTACACCCAACCTTGTAAAATCCCGAACACTCCCCAATGAACTCTTCAGTTTGGTTGGTATCTACATTAGTATAAGCTACCCTGCAACCCAACCACTCTTAATTAAGTGGTGACAGATTTTTTCCGAGATGACACGCCAAGATAAGGCAGACTTGCAGAATTACCCCTGTTTTTAAGGCTGACAGGATTTCTGTCTTCTAAATAAAGTCGTGACCTTCCTTTCTAATGGGGTGACTCCTTTTCTGTTAAGACTTTAAGAAAACAATGTTCGATGAAAAGTTATGGACAACTATAAAATCCACAACTGAAGTCCTATAGGATTTCTTGATAAAATGTTTATTATTGGCAATTTAGTGTTGTTTTTTGTCTACCCTGTTAATCCTATCTTGCAGTCCTTTCTCCCTTGTTAATTTTGTTTTAGTACTTATTATATATTTTTTTTAGCAGGCTGAACAACGATAAGAGGGGACCTTTTGGCTCTAGCCAGTTAAACGGCAGACCAAGCCGACTAGAAGATGGCAAAATTGATGATAGTAGGCTGAATAAGGAAGACGATGAAAGCTCACACCTGACCAACCATACGGATATCTACCACACAAGTATGTAGAAGTTGAGATTTGATGTCTGGCTATAGTATCTTAGTTAATAATGTGTTTTAAAAAAAGCCACAATATTTAGAGTAAAACCAAATACTTATTTTAGGTATAATAAGTTAACCCACTTGGGCTTGTTAATTCATGACCCCAAAATCCTTTTTTTGACTAATTTAAGTAATTAATATGAATATTTCACATGTATCAATCTCGTTCTGATGATAATTATTATAACAAGTACCTGTTTTACTTTAAAATGCTAAATTTTACATTGTAATTTAACTGAGCTTCCTAGCTTTATTTAAATATTAACCTGTTAACCGGGGAATTCCCTTTTTAACTACGCAGCATCAAACGGGCGCGAACTCTTTCACTAGGATGTGTAAATACGTCATGCCCGGAGGGCGTGATTTCATATTATTATTTTTTTTATTTATGCTTAAAATAAATAAAAAGACTATGAAATATATATATTTTCATTTATTTATATATAAAGCCAAAGGAAAATACAAAATTACAAACAAATAGAAAAGAATACCACCAAAAAAATCTTCATTTCAGCTTCAATTTGTATCCTTCCATTTTTGAGTTCTTGAAGGTGGTTTCAACTTGGGATCGTTTTAAAAAAAATTGGGCGGTGTACAATTAATTTGATAAGTTCCTCATCTAAAAATGTCTCCAGATGAAACAAAGGAACTTTTTTTGAAGGAGTATCGAAAGATTTCCAGGATGCACATCCTGAACATGAAAGGAAATAGTGGTCTTTCTGCATTTTGAGATAGCCATTCTTCAGAAACAATGCTGTTGTTTGGCTACTTCAACTTCTTCACCATCTTCATTCTTAGTATCGCTCAATTCTGTGTCGAAGCAAAATTACTGTCAGATGACTCCGATGATGAACTCATAATACGTCTCCTTTTTCTACCTGTCAGTACATTGATTTCGTCATCGTTGATATCCCTTTCATTCATTTTGATGGATACTTATGAAAATGTATTCTAAAATTAAGGTTGGAAATATAAAAAATATAAGTAAATAATATATAATACAAAAATAGGTAGGTAGGTGTAAGTACGTACCCGTCACTGCTCACTCAGGACACGTCCACCACTCTCAATAGTGAAATGATACCGATTCCCTCTGTGTCTTAAATTCATATCGAGACTTGTATGGATGACTAATACCTTTGTTGTTCGAAAATATAGGTCCCATTTGTTCCAGGGCACAAAATATATTTCAAGGACGTATTTATACGTCCAGCTCAGTTAACAGGTTAATAATTGTTAGTTATGTTCTGTTATCCCATTAGCCAAGAGTCGAACATCCTGATTTCTAGTCAGACATTCTTTCTACTTCTAGCTATCCTTTGGAACAGGTAGCTTAGTAAATATTTAATCTCCTTAGCTGGTCTTATACAACCTCCTGGGGGAAAAAAAAGCTTGAGGAACTAGTTTTCAAAGGAAATGCCTTGACTTGACAGCGGATACAATGGGAATGACTCTTTATCAGATCGTAGTTAGCAAAAAAAGTTCCCTACCGGAGGTCAGGATGCCCATGGTCCAAGCCCCATATATTAGTATTTGGATAACAATTATTTGAAAAGTTCAGGAACCATACAATGTATTGTTTCAGCTAGAAACATGAAATTTTATGAATTACTAATTGACAGGCTAAGAAAACATATACTGGCATGATCGAGACTCCGCCAACTAGTCAGAGGATCTACCCAACTAGATATTTGAAAGCTCCCGTACTTGTCAGTAGATTTTTTCTTTGACTGTTGATTAGTAATAATTATAAATAACCATGGGACTTATACCACAAAAAGAAATTGTTCATGAAATTTGAATTTTTGTCGTGGCCTTACTATTAATAATAATCATTAGCCAAAACTGGCAGGATCTGGACTTGAAACTGAAACCTCCCCAATATTCAGTCTCAGTCCTCTGCTCTACCAACTGAGCTAGTCCTGCACAAGTGAGGGCATAGCCAATACCAATTCCTTTTAGCCAAGCCCTCGCTATGATTGTAACAAAGTGGGTACAGATGCTGCTCGAGTCTATAACATCATGTTTT
Organism: Acanthosoma haemorrhoidale; assembly: GCA_930367205.1. NCBI lineage: Eukaryota > Metazoa > Arthropoda > Insecta > Hemiptera > Acanthosomatidae > Acanthosoma > Acanthosoma haemorrhoidale. The sequence goes on from OV884011.1 coordinate 39,191,773, forward strand.
AAATGACCGCTTAATACAGAAAATTCAGTATTTATGCTTTGTACTAATTGTAAATGTTTTACATCAGATCAGCAAATGATTATTATTCTCAATTGCAAAAGCTATTGTTAATAGAAAATTGAATTTTCCATTTTTTTCTTATGAGTTTTTATTTTATTTTTTATGAAATTTTAAGCTTATGAAGCTTTATTAAGGCCGGGAATATTATTTGTTTTATGAAATAAAACACTCTGCACAGCTTTATATTTATACTATTTTATTTTCAATGGGCTATGCTGCCATTCTTGAGGGTTCATGCTGATAGTAACCATAGCACTTGCCAGCTTGACTTTCCAATTATGTTCCAATACTATTTGTTTAGATTAGAATATTATCCAAAGAGTTGAGTATGAATTGTATGTTATATGCATTTCAATAATTTAACTTTGGAATAGTAATTTGGTTTCTGAAGTTTTTATTATGGTGTACTTTGTATGCTTCATATTTATTAAGAGACTTACATGTTCTCGTATAATTTTTTATTTTTTTTAGTTGCATTGAATTTTTTAACCATTAATTTTTTTTGTTGTAGTGTATCTGTCTCGACAAACTTATAACTAATTTATACATATTTTTCAGATAATGGCTTCCAAGAAGTAAGAAGTAAAAAGACTGGTAAGGACAACAGGCCTTTGGCTAAGGAAGATCTGAAGAGGACTCGCGGAAAAGAAAAGGGCAAAGGACTCCAGGGTGGTGGTGGTAATCCTGGAAAGGGCCTGCAAGGCAAGTCCTATCCCCGGGAATGGTCCAACAAACCTCCAAGGATGCAGAAGGCATACCTTCGGGAGCAGCAGCAACAACAGAGCCAGCAAGAGGTCTCCGACATGAACAAACTCAACCAGAACATATCTATGTTTCCTTTACGAAGTCAGTTCATAAATTTATGAAAAACCGTTTTCCAGTTATGATTAATGATTTATTTATTTTTTTATTCCTTTGTTTTATTCAGCTGATGTCTCATGTCCTGCTCCAGCACCCCCTCCTCCTGTGAACGCATGGGACAAACCTATAACGGCTGCATTGCGCACCACACCTCCGCCTTCCAACCTTCAACATCTTGCGCCATCTATTGCCAATTCTCAGGACAAAACGTATACATTATTTAGTCAATAATTATTTATTTAAATTAGGTTTTGCTTTATTATTATTAACATTAGTCTTTTTTATTATGTTTAGTGTGATAGAACTTAACGACCATGGACCTTCAGGGACTAGCAGCCAGACAAGTAGCCCAAGTGCTGAAAAGGCTCTATCCAAAATGGGCAGAGAGGTAATAAAACATTTTAATAATCAGTAAACCTACATGAATTCCATGTCATTAACCCTCTTAATAGTCGGCAAACCACAAATAAAAATTTTAAGGTTGAATTTTTAGCTTTTCTATTCAATAAGGATTCAAACTAAGGGAGCTAAGAAGTTATTCATTTCATGCAAAAAGTTTCACCAACTTTTTTTTTAAAGGGGGAACAATAAATAATAATTAAATAAATAAAAGTGGGATAACATTTATATAACAATTTTTCCTTTTAAAAAGTTTTAATTCAGGTCAAATATATGTCAAACGCATTCAAAATATTTTAGTGGTTACTTATACAACTTTGTGGCTGATATGCAATAAATGCCATTAAAAAAATTAAGCTGAATTTTATGTCTTCATTATACTAAAGTCATTTACTTGCTAGTAGGAGTCCATTTCACCTCAGAAGAATTTGGAGGTCGTAGTTTTGAAGTGGGGTTTGCTTTGGAAATAAAACTTAATTTTTCATGAATAAAATTAAAAGTTCAAATGACACTTTGTCAAAATATTTAACGATTATTACGCACCCTTGCTTTAAATGCGTTTTTGTAAAGTACTTTCTTTAATAATCAACATTATTCAGGAATAAATTTCTCTGTTATGGGTCGACATTGATGCAAATATCAAAGTACCTTTGCATAGCTTAGCTGTTGCACTTAATTACAAAAGTTATTATTGAACATTTTTTTATCTTTAGACGTAAGTAGAATTTTTTGTCAACTTTCTTTTGAACTGATATTATCTTGCACATAATTTGTATTTAACACTTTCTATTAAGCAAATGTACCTTAGTGGGCTTATCTTTTAAGTTAAGGTTATTTTTTGACGAATCCAAAATTTCTTAAGTTTTAATGATCTTGAGTTTTTTTGTTGTTTTTTTCGTTTTTCCAAACATCTGTTATACTAATTAAAAACAATTTTTAGGCTGTAGAAAAATCCTTGTTGGATGGGACAACACCCCCTGTTCAGACCATTATTTTTGAAAATACCAACTTCAAAGTTGCTCCGAGCGAAATGGCAATGAAAAATAAATATCCGAATAAGGGTCAAAGAGTAGATAAAGGAAGAGGTATGTAGAAATTGACAATTCAAATACACTATTGAAGGGATGGTTACTGAAAAGAAAATTTATTTCATTTTAGTTGAGCGTAAATTAGACGAGGATTTAGAAGATGGTGCTCATATGGGCTTAGGTTTCAAACCAGGAAGCGAATTAAAACCTCCTGTTGATAATAAACCTCAAGAACCAATTCAAATGCCAATGTCTTTTAGTAAGGTATGTGTTGTCTTATCAGCCAGAATTAAAAAAAAAATGTATATTTTTAAAATCACTAATTATTTATAATTAGTCAGCTACATTAGATTTTGTTTAAAATTTAACCACCCATTATAAAAACAAATTTAAATAATGTATTAAAAGCAAACATACCCATACCAAAGAATTATACCACTCTTGTTACATTTTATGTTTATAAGACAAAACTTTTTATTTTAAAATCTATTATTTTGAAAGCAAACTTTTTGCAGCGAAACTGTTACTATCTTCCTTTGCTTACTTACCCTTTCTATGCTTTCAAACTTTTCTTTAAAATAATTTTCAGAATTATTAACATAAGAGTGTAAAATCTTTGAATTATTTATACGAATCAAACCTCTTCAAGTTAGGTCGTTGCCATGGGAGATAGCATCTCTATTTCTTGCAATAGTCCAGAATAAGCCTGTATTTCTTGCTGTAGTCCAGAATAAGCCTGTATTTCTTGCATTAGTCCAGAATAAGCCTGTATTTCTTGCTGTAGTCCAGAGTAGAGTGATTTTGTTGAAATGATGATACCTGATGACGAGTCTCGAGATCTCAATGGGTATGTGATAATAATATATGTTACCAGAGTATTTCTAATAACATAAAAATAAATATCAACATATCCCTTGATTCTCAATGATGAAGTTGGCACCTGATCAACAAATTGTATGTAATATTGTGGTTGAGAAGATTTCAAATAGCATTTTTAAAGATATCACAGACAAAGAGATCTTAAATTGAATATGTTTCTTCTCAAATATCCCTCAAACAGACTTTCTGATTACACAAATTTTTTTTTTATTGAATTCCGCTATCACCAATGTACTCTTTTGTAAACTAGAGTGTTGATTTTTATTTGTATTATTCCTCATTTTTCAAGATTTAAGCACCATTTAAATCTGATCTGTAAATAATATTAGGGTTGTCTTGAATCCCGTCCATTTCGTTTCATTGTACTAGAGGGGCAGAGACCAAGAGTTTCAAAGAACTTCACTCTTTAAAATCAATACTATGGGTACGTTTGCTTAGTGAAAGACAGACAATGTTCTGTTATTATTTTAATTTTGTGATTGCATAACTGTATTTATTATTACAGCCATGCTTTTTTAGCATTATTATATAAAAATGTGAATCAGTTACAGGCAAAATTTTATTAGTCGATTATATAAATATTGATAAACTCTTAGCCTATAATATTTTTTTATATTAGTTTATAAGTATTCAGCCAATCGTAAACACACTACACTGTTGAAGTATTGATACCTGATAGTGAGTAAGACAAGAATAGTGGAATTACGTTTTTCTATTTTTTTACTACGGAGTTTTCCAATTACATGTAAAAAAGCAAACAAAAAAAACACCTGGACCTTGATGATTAATCTGGCACCTGATCTACATGATTATTACTGTTTATAATTCTTATTTGATCAGTTTGGTGTTATGCTTTACATCCCCTTGATTTTTAATATTGTTTCTGCTAAATAACACGTGGAACAATGATTTTAGAGGAAACATCGACTGACATGATGATACCTGATGACGAGTCTAAGGAAGGTAGTTAGTGACGTTGACCTAGTTAAGCATTTTGGAGTACTTCTAAAAATGCGAAAACATACATCAACTTACTACTTACTTGTTCTCCTAAGATGAAATTGGCATCTGATCAAAATGAATGAAATTCAACCAACCAATTTGTTGTTATTGTTTTTTTTTTACTAACTTTGAAATTCTAACTACCTTATTATGTGTTTGTTTTTCAGAATGAAGATAATGCGGACATGAAGTTGGATTTTGCATTTGATTCAGATCTGACACAGTTGGCTGACGACAAAAGTAACATTCCAAGATCGATTCATCAAGTCTTAGGTCAAAACTCTGCTGCTGATTTGAATCAAAAAATTGCTTCAGTGAAGAAGGTTTGTGCAATTTAAAAAATGCAAATAATACTCTATTTCATGATTTTGAGCTTAGATATGACAAAATAATAGTTATAGTCCAGGGTATAGACTCATTTTCAAGAGTTTTTTTTACATAACCTACAACATTCTTGCAAATGGTTGATTTTCTATTTGGAATTTTGGAAAACACATCGATTTAATGATGTAATAAAAAAGTATGATCAACCCTTTGTTTTCCACTTAAATCATAAGATATTTGGTACAAAAATATTGGTCCATTTGGCGAGACCTCCCCACATGTCAAAATAATGATGGTATGAAAATTTATCAACAATCAGCTGATTTTTATACAATTGTTTAATAATTAATAGTACAATCAAATGGTTATACTGCTAATTTTCATGGGCGGTTTTTTCACACTTATGCCCTTAACATGTCAATTTTATGAAAATCCTTTTACTGATTAACTCCTGAAGGCCTCGTGGCCATGAAGCACACATGAAAGAGGGGAGCTATTTGTAATTAATATTGTTGTGCGTGTGGCCTACCAAAATATTGGGCCATATCACTGAAAAAAATAATAAAATTACATTTTTATTATACTAGATATTCATATTTACCTTAGAAAAAAATTATTTCAACTCATAATTTATTACATCTCGGGAGGGTTCATGACAACCAAACATTTACATAAAATTAAACAAATAATATATTTACTGTTTTTAAGTTCTTCACAAATTTTCTGTCAATTGCTTGCCTTGCTTTGCTTCCTTCATTCCAAGTATTGTTATGTGATCCCAATGCTACCTACCTTAATGACCTGCTAACTCCACCAATATGCAAGTATGATGTATGATGGTATGCCTTGATATGAGGTAATATGAAGAAATAAGAGAGAGGTATGAAGGACCTAATGTCAAATATGTTTGACGCAAACCACTAAATCTTCATCAACACCTCTCTTATTATAAACAACAATATCTTCAAGCATTTTTAAACACCCAAGCTCCACCCTAATAAAATTAAAGGTCTCGCCAAATGGCCCAATATTTTTGTTAACAAATTATCTTACGATTCAATTCGAAAAGCAAAAGGTTGATCATACCTTTTATTATATCGTTAAATTAAAGTGTTTTCCCATTTCCAGATTGAAAACTGCCCATTGCCGAGATTTTTTGTCGATTAAAATGTTGTATGTACGTAAAAATGAAGCCACTCATGAAGTTATAAACAAGTGTTAATAATTTGAAAAAAAAAAAAAAAAAGGTGTCTGTACTTTAGACTTATTTCTTCTCTAAAACTACTTGATACCTACATTTGTAGTGATACATTTATGTTAAAAATTAAGTAAACATTTGTAAATCCACCAATTTTAATAATTTTCTCTTTTTTAATTCTTTGTGATGGTTGATATCTCAGATTGTAAGTTTTTTTTTTTTTAATTGTGTTTATATTTTGTATTATAAAAAAGCTACAGATTTAAAATAATTTATTAAAGGAAATTAATAACATACATCCCAGTGCATTAGTTAACAACAGTTTTAAACTATTTGGGTAAAATTAAAATATCATTTAGTTGTTAAAAAGAAACTTGTAGACATGTTTCTTCTTTTGATCTCAATTATATATTTGACAAGAATTCTTGATTACATTTCAACAATGTAATAAATCTCATTAACAATTTCTGTTCCAGGTTTGGGAAACGCCGGGTCCGATGATGGAACACCAGCATCATGACGAAGTTGTTTCCACATCTTCATCATTCACTCAAAATTTTGGTTCATCTGTTGACACATCGTTAGACCATTCGTCCGCACATCAGGTCGACGATACATCCTTTGCAGCACCTGATGTTTATGCGTAAGTTTTTATCTTGATTTATTCATCCTGATGAAAAAAGGGAAAGAGTGTGTTGGTCTGATTACAAAATAATTTAAAATTAGTAGATAAGATGACAAATAATCTTTATTCTGAAATCTACCTTAGATAGTTAGTTAAAATAGCTTTTCTTACTGTAAATATTGATGTGAGATATCGCTTCTCAGTACAACAGTGGGACATCAATTTTTTCGTGATTTTTGAGGAAGAAAAATCTTAGTACTAGAACAGTTAAAGAAAACTATTTAAAAAATGAAAACAAAATTGGCAGAACTATTCGTTCTGTATTACTAATTGATCATTTGAGTCAAAAAGAGATCAAAAATTCAAGTTCGATTTCATGAAAACTTTCCAAACTTCTGAGATTCCATAGTTGTGCACAGGGTTAGCGATATGCGAGTCTCGTGAGATCTCAAAAATAAATCAATGGGATCAACTCATAAAGCCTTCGAGTAGTTGTTGAAAGAGAAGGATTGAGATAAAAAAAATTACATAAGGTTACTTGGGTTGGGAGGCAGAGAAGAAAAAAAACATTTTCCAAAATCCCCTAAAAATTGTGTGTTTGTATGGAAGGAAATATTGAGAGCTGTTAGACTGTTTTAAAGAAATAGGGGGACCGGAAAGTAATGTCGTTTTTTTTTTTTACATTAAATTCAAACAGATAAATTGTTAACAAGTTTTTGTTTTTGATCAATGATGTAATCACCCTCGTTATCAGCAACCTTTTGCCATCTAGTGTGGAAATTTTCAATGCCTGATCGATCAAAATCCATTAGTTTTTGAGCAAAATATCTGGAAATGGCAATTTGGAGATCATCAAAATTTTAAAATTTTTAGCGATCAGAATTAATGAAAATCCGATGGCGCAATACCGGGTGAGGCTGGAGATGAAAAATGGGTGGGTCCTCAATGATAATCCAAAAATCTCTCTCCGCATGAATCGGCACGAAGTACAGCTGAGCCAGGGTTTCACACTCCAAAAAGGCGCTTTTGTGTGTTAGAGTATTCGTGGAGTCGTTCATAGCTGATACCTGGAAAAACTGTGAATGCAGATCTTTACAGTGAACAATTGGATCGAGTAAATCAATCTTAAGTGGCAAAAAGCTTCAAAATTTGGATGATGTCCGAAATGATATCTCCAGATATTTTGCTCAAAAACCAATTGATTTTGATCAATCAGGCATTGAAAATTTGCATGCTAGATGGCAAAAGGTTGCTGATAACGAGGGTGATTACATCATTGATCAAAAACAAAAACTTGTTAACAATTTATCTGTTTGAATTTAATGTAAAAAAAACAACAACATTACTTTCAGGCCCCCCTAATAGATATAGATTGTCGGATTATTAGTAATCAAGTTCTTTCTAAGCTTAGGCTTGGTTACTAAGGTTACTTAGGTGGCTCAGGCCAAGTTATTTAGTGTCTTGTTTTTTGTCTCTATCCTCCTAATCTATGATATACAAAAAAATATAGAATAACCTTCAGTGATGATCCTATAAAGCTTCTTGATAATTCACTACAATGATAGCCTTTTTTTTTTTTATCCTTTAAGAAGAAATCTGAGAAGGTAATTAGGTAATTGAGAAATATGGTCTATCCTTCACTTTCTGTTGCATCTCCTCCAGTATGGCTTAAGCAGTCAAAATCTCACTTCAATCTAGGGCCTAGAATACTTAATGATAGATGTGACATGTATCTACTAACATCTAAACCTAAACCATCATCCCAACAAAGTCACCTCTCTGTCTAGCATCTCTGTTCATAGTTGTAGTCTCGTGTTTTTTGTCTCTATCCTCCTAATCTATGATATACAAAAAAAATATAGAATAACCTTCAGTGATGATCCTATAAAGCTTCTTGATAATTCACTACAATGATAGCCTTTTTTTTTTTTATCCTTTAAGAAGAAATCTGAGAAGGTAATTAGGTAATTGAGAAATATGGTCTATCCTTCACTTTCTGTTGCATCTCCTCCAGTATGGCTTAAGCAGTCAAAATCTCACTTCAATCTAGGGCCTAGAATACTTAATGATAGATGTGACATGTATCTACTAACATCTAAACCTAAACCATCATCCCAACAAAGTCACCTCTCTGTCTAGCATCTCTGTTCATAGTTGTAGTCTCGTGTTTTTTGTCTCTATCCTCCTAATCTATGATATACAAAAAAAATATAGAATAACCTTCAGTGATGATCCTATAAAGCTTCTTGATAATTCACTACAATGATAGCCTTTTTTTTTTTATCCTTTAAGAAGAAATCTGAGAAGGTAATTAGGTAATTGAGAAATATGGTCTATCCTTCACTTTCTGTTGCATCTCCTCCAGTATGGCTTAAGCAGTCAAAATCTCACTTCAATCTAGGGCCTAGAATACTTAATGATAGATGTGACATGTATCTACTAACATCTAAACCTAAACCATCATCCCAACAAAGTCACCTCTCTGTCTAGCATCTCTGTTCATAGTTGTTGTCTCGTGTTTTTTGTCTCTATCCTCCTAATCTATGATATACAAAAAAATATAGAATAACCTTCAGTGATGATCCTATAAAGCTTCTTGATAATTCACTACAATGATAGCCCTTTTTTTTTATCCTTTAAGAAGAAATCTGAGAAGGTAATTAGGTAATTGAGAAATATGGTCTATCCTTCACTTTCTGTTGCATCTCCTATATGGTATGGCTTAAGCAGTCAAAATCTCACTACAGTCACATGTCACATCTATCGACAAATTCTATAAAAATATAACATCCCTCTTTCATCAGCCTTAAGCCATTATCCCAGCGAATTCATCTACTTAGTTTTAAATTTAGTACTAACCATGAACTATTCCTGATAAAATAATATAAAGTTCTTTAATTATACATACCATGATTTTAATTGACTTTTTTTTTCTTTTTCAGGCATCAGAATCCCTCTACCAACCGTACAAACTTCTATATTATGTAAGGATTCGATAATATTGCATGCATTTTCTAGTTCATTTACTTATTCATATCAGTCACCTGTATTTTCATGACACAATTTTATGTTTTAGTGCCGGTCCGCAGATGCCTGGAAGTGCCCAGGGCTATGCGAGCAGTGGTGCGAACATTATTAAACAGGATCCAAATAATGCATCCAGCAATGTATGTAAGGTAATTATTTATTATTTTGATTGGAGTATCCATGATTAGCTAGCAGTGACTTTTCTATATTAAAAGGTGAATTTGTTAAGAATCCACTTGTTTTATACTAGCGATAGGAAACGTATTTATTGAAATATTATCTATGATCGAAAGATGAGAACAAATGATAAGCTCTTGAAGTAAGCATAAAATGTCAATTTTTTAACACAACTCGGTTAATTTGATCAACTTATTAACCAAAACTGAAATAATGATGTCTGGTCATTTTTTTTTTATAAAATGGCAGAAAATGATTGTTCTTCTGCATGAACACTGAGGTTTATATGAAAAACTGACACTTTATGTCTTTTCTCTGTACTCTTCATACCTTCTCTATGATGATATAAATATCACACTAGAAAAAAAATTCACCTCTTAATATTAATTTGTTTGGTAATCCTCTAATCCACTCCACCACAACTGCTACAATTGTTTTGCTTTCCCCACCCTAACCTATGCAACCAATTGCCACACTTACAGTCAGAAACTACTGCAATAAACTACTTTTTTTTGTAATGGACATTTATTCTATATTGTTGTCCATTATTCATTATTATTTTCCATTAAGACAAAAATGAAATATTTACTCTCTAAAAATGATGTGAGAAATATCAAACCAATTAAACAAAACCTAATTACACTGATAAATAATTAATAACACCTACCCAAAGAAAAGCGTGTAAACAATATTCCAAGTATAGAAGTATATTAAGTAATTATGTTGTATCATTCCGGGTAGGTCAGGAATAGGAAAGCAGTGATGGTGGAGTAAGATATAATAGAGGCGTACCATTTTTTTTAGTTTCATAACAAAGATAGGTATATTTTTCTATTATAATTAAGCTAATTTCAGTCAGAAGAAATATTAGAATATTGTTGTTGTGGTATTGATCCCACTATTATTTAATAATTGTTAGCTGATGTTAGCGGTCGGGCACTTACCATCTGATCTAATACTGTATGATTGAGAACCTTGCCTATTAATAAATGTTCAGGGTTCTATTCCTCTTTCTGCCAGTATAGTTTTTTCTTTTATTAATAAATATTAGAAACATTAAAATAAAAAATCTGTTTTTCACCAAACGTCTATTTATTTTTATTGTTATCAGACCTTCTCAAAAATTCATAATATAATAAGAATTGAAAGGTCTTTGATGGAAGTTGGTTAGTTACTTGCTTTGTTTATGGCTCATTGACTTGGACCTTAAAATTTAAAACTTAAATATACTTTTGCCATGCTAGTTATATTGTTAAGGTTCTGTTAACTACAATGGTTGTGCTGTTAAATAAATACCTTCGAACTTCTACATATTTTATAGATAATCAATTGTTAATTAGTTGATGTACCTAAGCAGTGTAATTTATTTATTTTATTTACACGCTCAAAAAACAATATTGGCATTTATGCTTGAATATTTAATGAAAAGCCTGTGTGAAGGGAAGGACTTTTCCATGTTTTTATACTGCAATACCCGAACAATATTGCTATCATTATAATTTACTGTTAAAAAAATTGGTTATTATTATATTATATAAAAGACCAGCTCATCTAAATATAGTCTATGCTTGTAGTATCCACATTTTGTTCATTTTTTGAAAGATTTATTTTTTACTGGCTATACGTCCACCACTGATGCATACCAGACAGACAGTGACTCAGAAGAAAGATAAATGTAAATTTTAGCAAATTATTTATCTGATAAGTTTCCTTTATAAATGAAATGACAAAAGTACTGACCTACTGATTCAAACATTAGATTTAATTAATCTGTTCCTCCTAAAGAAATTTCCAACAATATCAAAAGGCCGGCAAACAAATGAGCTCCAAGAGAGAAGACCTCATACCACCCAATGTTGTACTGAAAATAACAACCAAAGAAAAGTATGGCCCTTCTTGTAAGGGTGTTTAATGCATGTTTGAAACTAGGATATGTTCCCAATAAATGGAAAAATGCCTCTGTCATTGTTTTTCCTAAGCTAAGAAACCTAAAGACAACCCTTATCGCTATCGGCCAAGCATATATATATGATTGGTGAAAGACTAGCTTGGAGGGAAAACCTAATGATAATAATATTATTTAATGCCCTAGTTCCGCTTTAAAATGAGTTACTTTGCCGCCGACTAACTCGATACATTGTGTACCTGAATCTATTTTCAAGTGATTCAAAAATAGACAGTTCTTGGCATATAATCAGTGTTCGACACTGTCTGGCATGATGACCTGTTCTATAAGATGGCGAGTATCAAACCTCCAAATCACTTCTTAAAATCATCCATCGAGGCAAGACTTCAATCATTTGGAAATAAAACACTACTGGTTCATCAGGAAATTAATTTAGAATTGGGAATGCCACAATATCTTAACTTATAAAAGAGCTTACAGTTATCTAAATCGTATAAATAATTATCGTCCTAGTTCTTAGTCTAAGAAATTAATATCAAGGCAGTGTCCTTCCAGTCCAACCAATGACCCAACCCAGCAGGAACTCAAACCATGAATCCTTGGATTATTGGTCCAAATAAATATATTTATTGATAATTGAAAGTAGGACTCTCTCTTTCTCAGGCAATTATTATGGCTGGAAATAAAACTTACCTATTACTATTAAAAGATTAGATTAATATTTTGTTTTATGTTTTTTTGTCACTTGTTGATTTAATTATCTATACTTTGCTACTAGGTGTGAGTTGGTTATTTTCTAGGTGAAACCCCAACCTCAGCAGGCGGCGGTGATCTCCTCCGCGATAGGAACGCATTCTGGTGGTCCCAGTCTCTCCTCTCCGCCTCCACCGTTCACCCAGCAGGGTCACTTCAACTATCAGGTAAGCTTCATGTCTGTTATTTAATAATAATAATAATGATAACTAATCCTATAGAACTTACAAATCACATTGAAATCTTAATAGCTTTGACTATTTAGCTCTAGTATTCACTTCAAAATATCTTATTTTTAAATAAAAAAAAATTTGAAGCATTTCACAAATCAACCGTTGATAATTGAAAATCAATAAGCCACATGTATTCCACACTTTTCAGTTAAAATTCCATCTTCCTTTTTTGATTAATTTCTTCAATCTTGGTTCATTTCTCTGTTACTGTAGAAACCTATGCATGGGCGAGATAGTTTTTTTTGTAAAATTTTAGTGCCTAATAAGAAAAGAATTTGAGTGATACATAGCGAGAAAGTGATTCTATAGGTACCTTTAAGACCTCTTCACCCACTCCATTTGTTACCCTTTTACTAATGAAATGAGCAAGCAGAAATAAAAGGACATTGAAACAAGCGTGTTTAACAGTGATAGGAAAGAATAGTTCCTGCGTACGGGGGCAAACGTTTGACCTGTGGTGGAAGTGTTTCATTCAATGCCTAAAAAATACAATTTACGAGGAATAATTCTGTTTTTGATTCAAAGTATCCGGTCTGATCACCCTTAAGATCAGATTTCATAGAAAAAAATAATTATGTGGGCAGTAATTAATATTTAAGAAACAAAGCAAGATATATCTCAATGGTAACAACTTTCTCTTAAATCTCTTTGCTACTGGCACCAAAAATAAAACCGTATGGTGATTAAGAGCAAGTTTTGGCCCCAGCTTAAAAATCTTTGCAGATGAGATAAACAATCTGAAGATTTCTAAACTAGTATAAAAAATAGCTCTGTAACTAAATACAGTAATGCAGCGGATTCACTAGAAGGCAGATGTTAGCTCACAGGTAAATTCTAAGCAAGTTGAAAATATTTTTCTTTGCTGGGATAACAAATCATATCTTGATAATCTTGAAACATCTACCTCAATCAACTCTAACCACCGACTATAGGAGATGTGTTTGTAGATCTAAAAATTGCTGATAAAGAAAAAACTTGGCTTAGCGTAAATTACACAACGTTGGCTCCAATGAAGCTCCTGCCATGGTTGATAAAAACACGGGCTGTAATGCACTATTAAAAAATAATTTGAAAAGAACTCTTCTAAAATATCACTGCATCATTCACCAGGAAGTGCTTTGTGTCAAGGACCTTGAATTATCTTCTGTCCAAAAACCAGTTGTGAACTGTATCAAAAAAATATGGACTCGTGCCCCCAATCGCAGGAAATTTTGGGATCTGTTCAAAAAAGACATAGTGATGTTCGTTGGCTCTTTAAGAGGAAAGGTTCTGGAAACTATGCAGTGATTTAAAAGCAGTGATGTCTTAACTTACCTTAAATAAAGAACTTCCTCACATCTCTTCTCTCCCCTCCTTGAAGATAATGAATGTCTTAGGGTTCTCGTTTTCCTCTGACATGAAACCACATCTAAACTTGTTGAATACTGACCGAAAAAGGTTGGCTGTAGAGGAAAAACACTTTACAATCAATAAGTTTATAATGGTAATAATTTTTTTTCTAAGTAAGTTAACAGCGTTCCAGATTATAATAAACATAGCAACACTTGATTCTGTTAAATATAGTAATGATGAAACCTTTGCCTACTGGATTTTATTGAAATATTTTTAACTTGGTTGAACCATCAGTTTGTTTACTTACTGTATTTAATATTTGTTAATATTAATATTACCACTTTTTGTTCACAGACCCAGTACAGCAACATGCCTGCTATTCCATCTCCCCCCGCTGTTCTGATAAATTCTCCAGCTGGTGGACAGCAAGTTCCGCCCAGTCATCAAGGCGAGCTATTCCATTCCTTCCCCATCGGTGGTCCAACTGTAAGTCTTTTCATAGTATTTAAGTATTATCATCTTGGCAGCTACATTCTGACCTACTTTATAGGTACAAGATCCTGTCATATTTGTAGTTTGCAAAGATAATGTATCCCTTATATAATGGAGAATGTAATTTATTTGATGAATGAAAATTATTTTATTTTTAGGGATTTTATTTTATTAGTGATATGTGTTGCAGGTGATAGGTAGCCAGCAAGCACGATCCGGTTATTCTCAATATCCCTATGGGCTCGGACAGAGTCTTGGAGGCACGTCGGCATTCGGCCAGCAAAGTCTGTACCATTTGCCACCTCAACCCTCAGCTCCTCCTAACCCACCTCCGGATGTCTTCCAGTCCCTATCCCAGTACAGAATGCAGGTAAAATTTTTATTTAATATAACTCAAATTTAATGATCTCTAATACAATAACTATAAATAACTTTCCTTGCTGTTTTATATAGCCTTCTGCATTTGGCCAGACTCAGCAACTGAGCAACAGCCCATCGACAGTACTCATCACTTCATCGTCTAATTCTCTAATGTCAGCCAGTGTCAAGTCCACGCCACAGCCTCCGATTGGTGCCATCGGTACTAAAGCAGGTTATCAGTCTTCAGCACATCCTTCTCAGGCAAGTTATTGATTGAACTGTTTCAGTGTTTCATCTGCTCTATTACCTGTAAATTTATAATTGGCATATACAGAAATTATTATGGGATCTATTGCTTAGAAATGAGGAAGTCAAGTGCAATACTCTTTCATTCCATTTTTTTTTTTAAATACAGTTGACTGAATTCTAAAAAATTTATTCTCCCCCCCCCTTCAGAATATAGCCTTAGGATAAAGCGAAATCCACTTATACTTGTTTTTAGCCTTCAAAAGTTGTAATTTGGGACAAACCCGATTCGTTCCACAAAATAGTGTATATAGGTTATTGTTATCCTTCCTACGATTATTTATTGAAGTATTTAGAAAAGATACGCCATACCTAAGCATAATAGTTTTGAGTGAAATGTCCTTTTTAGTCGGTAGTTTCTGTCTTGACAGTATCCTTTTTTTAGTGATTCTGGATGTTTAACCAATTTATCAAATTTATTATTAGAAATGGTAATAATAAAAAAAAATGTGTTAATTTTCTTCTCACATCATTATTTGAACAAAACTTTTGTTCCAAGATAGTGAGAGGCCAAATTCTTTCCTTCCAACGTTTCATTGCAAATCTTGCTCTTTCCAAATTTATTTTTCTAGGTTTTATTTTTAAATTGATTTAATCCAATCCATATTCGCTTTCTCAGGGTAGGTTAGCTGACTCTTTCGAAGGCAAAAAGGATCATGTTTATCTGGTCAATTCATTTGGAATTAGCGACTTTTGCTACTCACCTCCTCGCATTCATAAATTGTTTACGGATCTATATACGTTCAGTAGCGTGTATTCCTTATTAATCCATCTGTAATATTTGAAAATGTGAATAACTAAATGATATTAACTAATTAATTTGATAAATAAAAAAAAGGTTAACTTGCCAGTTCCTGCTTCATTTTTTAAATTATGGCTTCAGTCCTATCTCCACGCTTGTGTCCTCGGAAGCTGTGCTTAAAAAAATACCCATTTTATATATTCATAACTTTAGATACAAACAAAATAAACATATTTTTAATAAATTAAGGGTTCGGCTGAATAACGGCCTATGTTACATTCTAAGTTAAGTTCCTACAGAAACCAACAGGTTTCATTGCTATGCCACTTTATACAGCAGCTGGAATGGATATTTGGAACAACGGTCTGTGTTGCATTTGTGTAAGGAACATGTAATGGAAGCTTTAAAGGACGTTATTCGTTTAAAAACCTGGTTTAGCTAAAATATAAGTTGTTGTTCTGCTGAACCCTTTAGATATTGATCATATAATTTTATATTTCATTCGGATTGTTTAAACAAGCATTTTAAAAATTCATATGGATTTTAAAATTGTTAATTATTAATTACTCAATATAAAATAAACTTACAAATTACCTAATATTAATATATTTAAAAACAATCTCAAATTAAATAGCAACGAAAAATTTATATATTTTTTGTCTTCGTAAATAAGAATACTCTATCTACATAACTTTAATCCAATATTCAAAAAACATTTATAATTTAATAAAACTAACGGAATATTTTGATACGTAAAGCACAAAGGTATTGATGAATGAGAAGCTTCCTTTAACTTAATATCTCTAAAACATAAACTTCTACCATAAGTAAGTAACTATAGTAATGATAAATTTGTTAAAAATAATAAGAGATTACAATATAAATGCTATTAAGTAACAAACTTCTAATTAGAAATAGACTCCACCTGACTTGTGAAAAAGAAATTTTCCACAATTGTGAAAAAATGTGATCTAGTGTATAACATTTACTTTTCATAAATTATTTTTGTATTAGTCGATGTGTCTGGTTGGTGATACCAGAGATTTTTTTTTTTTTTACTTTTATTGTAATTATATAATACTTAGGTATATAAAATTATATTTATTTTGATATTATTGTATAATCTGCTGTAGTTTAATTGAGGATTTATTAAACTTGCAGGTTCAACTTGGTTTTATTCAGTATGATACTCAAATGCTCCCACAAAACTTCCTCCAAAGCTCTCAGCTTGTCCAGAGGCACGGAGGGAACAACGTCGTTCCAGCGATCCAGCCTCCGACATCATATTACTCAGGTTCTGCAGGTATTTCATTATTTGGTATTAGTTTTAGAAGAAACTAATCAATTTAGGATTTTTCATCTTATCAATATTTACAACAAAAAATTCTGTGTTATAATGATATCTTGTAGAATAATTAAGTGTGACTAAAATTTAAATTTTGAAAGCATAATATTATTTTTAAGTCCCTGTTAAGAGAGTTCCTTTCATTTTTAGGCTACTCAGCATCACAATATTTTGTGATAAGGATTGTCTGATAATCTCTTTAATATTTTAAGCAGAACCCATTTTTGCCTCTACTTTCAATAGGAAGTTTCCAGAGTGATAGTAATTTCCCACACATCAGCGAAGAATAGTAGCAAGAAAAAACGCAAATTTTTGATTGTATAGATTTAGGAAGGCTTTCTTTATCGCATATTGTTTAAAGAGTTGTGATTGTAAAATAGATTTAAAGGTGGTCAGTTTTTATTTTGCATTATTAGTGTAGTATCTCGTAAGCATCATTCTGCATTTTTGAAATGTTTAAATTATGACTCTGACTTGCACTCTGACATAAAATCAAATCCCGCATTAATGATCAATATGTTTAAATAACATTTGTTTATATTGTAGACGTAGAGTGTTCATAATTTTGTATGTAGATGTTTATAAATTATTTAACAATAAATTTATAATTTAAAAAAGTATTTGTTTTATTTATTTATTGTTTTAAGGTTTTCTTAATTGATAATAATTATTTTATCTTAAAGCTGAGAAAAATCAATTTAAGTGTGATGTATCATACAATTAGTTAGGCTGGTACAGAAATGGTTGAGAACACAATTACAATCAAAACTTACTTCGTAGTATTAATGCACTAAAGTTTCATATTTTATCAGGATGTCAATATTTATAATTTGATGCAGCAATAATTATGATAGGGGAACATCAGTTTTTTAATTATCAAGTAATTGATTAATTATTGACTTTTCAATATTTTTCCTGGGGTTGCTTTTATTTTTAGCATCATGTTGGGCATCCATCTTCCATACTAAACCACCCCTATATGTGTGATATTAAGGCCTGATCAATACCTGTAATGATTATTTGTAATAACAGTCCTAAAATAAACATTTTTTCAATCAGTATATTAAAATCTTTAATTTAAAATCAGCTCAATAAGATGGAAGATGCTTTTATTACCAATTAATTAATGACTCATAATTGTGTTTAATTAAGTTAGCAATATTTTTCATGTCGTCTTGCCATGTAAGAAACTTCCATGTAAACTTGTTGCTATCTAAAGGGACTTATAATAACAGGAGGGACCGATGCAGGAAAAACAACAACAATGGTTTTTGAACTATCAATCCTTTAGCTTAGCAGTATTAACAAAACTTGGTTAGTTATGTTAAGTAAGGTTACATTGTACAAGTAGAACTAAATGTTCTACTATGAACCAAACAACATTACTAAATGTTTTGTCTTATGTTTCACCGATTTTTCGTGTCCAGAAAACTTGTAACCCCCTGCTTAATGAATTTATTAGGGTAATAATGTTATGAACATGATGGAAACATGATTAATGTAATTAGAATTATAGTGTGATCAAATATTTTGTATAAAATTCTTAATAGTATTTATTATCTGAATCAAAAATCATCAATTCAGATATTCATAAATAAGATTCACTGATATTAAGAAAGAAAAAAAACCACTCAAACATGAGCTTTGAAATGTGAAACTATTTGTATAAATTTTCTCTTGTATGTATTTTTTTTAACTATAAATTACTATAACTCATTATTTTTTCATTTGTTGCATTTTCTGGTTCCTTGCACTATCGGTCATCCCTCTTAGCGCATTACGCCGGTCTCAATGATAGTTTCGATCTGAACTTCTTGGGCAAGTTCGAAATTTTCATTCTTATTTTTAACTTATACATTTATTATCTTAATTTCTATAGTATAATATAACATTTGTAGCATTTTGTAGTCCCTCGAGCCATCATTGTTAGTGCATTTCGTCAGTCACTTTCTACTTTCTTAATAAAAAAAAATTTTAATTGTCACTACTTCTTTCACAAAAGGGTATTATAATTTAAAATTAAATTTTTATGTTTTGAAATAGATATATGAATGGAAAAAGGATGTAGAAAGTGAAAAAAAAAAAAGCAATAAAGGAGAGACCCTGGTGTATGTAGGTCCCATTTTCAGCTAAAAATATTTAGTTATATAAACCTGTAGACTTACACTTAAAAAGGCCTTGTTTTACACACAAATTAAAATCAAATTTGCCAACGTATGTTGCAAACAGAAAGCTCTAACGAGTTAGCAAACTAGAAGATAAAGCTGTAGGTAGAAAATTGACCTTACCGGGTGACATCCAAAAACCCCTCTAAAGCATGGTCGGTTGGACTTTATGATACTGTCCACAACACTTCCATACAAAAAGTCATGTTCATAGTCTTTCTTGAGTAAAAAACACAACTCTCCATCTATGCCTTAACTGGTTCAAACCTCCATGACTAAAAAATATTTAGTCAAGAGTAAATCATCTTTGACTAATTGCTAGTCATTCCAATCCTTTTCGTAGGATGTTGATTCCACTATCTTCATCCAAATGTGATTAATGAAGTAAGAAGATCCTTGCAAAGCTTTGTGTAAGGTAAGTGAATGTAATAAAAACTGATGATTTACTTCATTAATTTCTCAATAATTTTTTTAGACGCGTCTAAAGTAAAGTATTTATAATTATAAAAATCAATTTCAGTACCAGAACCAGATATTTAATTATTATCTATTTAAATCAAGTATTGTCTTTACTAATAAAGTAATTGGTTGGTACCCGCTCAAAATACATTTAATTTATAACAGTTGTGTTAACTTGAGAAATTGTTATCTGCAGGTAGAGACCCATTTTATGTAGGGTGTTAATTGTTATTGCCTTTAGCTCTGTAAGTTATGACTAACATACTTCTATTATTGACCTCCATTTATTAATTATTAGTTCAAGTGAAAAAATGGTGATAGTAGTGACTTTTTTATTACCGACCAAGTGTCCATTACAGCTAGACTATCCATGTCAAATACCAGTCATGACATTATCCATTCTCTTTGCAGGTATTGTTTGTTAGCTCTCTTTAAGCATTGCAAATTGTGACAATATAGTTTTTAACTATAAAATTCCATTACTTTTATAATGAACAATTATTATAAAATCATAACTATGCCATAGTCATCAACTATGAAAATGTCATCATGCCATGGCTATTTAGCATGGATACGTTTTGGTAAGGGCAACTATAAAGGTAATCAGAGAACGACCTGAGTTCGAAAGCTGGCTGTCACCATTTTTATGTTTTACCAATAACTATTAATTTATGTTTATAAACATTTCAAATTGGTATCATGTCTATGAACATTTTAATTGGTATTATTTAGGACAGTATTTATAAGTTATTATTCTATGTTTTAGGCGGGCAAACAGGGCTTTTTCAACCAGGTAGCTCCATACTAGCGGGAGCAGGAAGCCAGACGGCCGCGCTTCACAATGCTGCCACTTATGGGATGCAGGGATTCAGTGCCCCATCATCTGGTCAAGGTCAGCCTTCCTCGAACAACCCAGTTGGTGTACCTTCATATTCGTCTCAAGTAAGTTATTCTTGCCTGTGTCAAAAATTTTGTTAGATCACTCCATTTTATCAATGTCGTGGTGTGATAGAGGGAAGCCTGCTGTGGGCTAGGGTCTCAAGAAAGAGAAAAAATGGGTAAACCTGCGGTCTTAGACTTTTGCTGGTGGCCTAGTCGGCGGGCAGCTTATTTCGTATTGATCTGACTTGATAAGATTTTAAAAGGTGTGCACTATGTGTGAAAATAGTGCACTATGTTCAGGAGAAGAGGTACAGGGAGGTATTATAGGTAGTTAATATGGTCTTGGAATGACCATTAACTCACACTAGGTATCTAAGGGTAGGCGAAAACCGTCCTGATCCCAAAGGCGAGTGAGAGCTGGAGAGAGGCAGACTGGATGGTTGGGGAGACGCTACTAGGTACAGTTTGTAGGGCCCCAGAGACCATCATCTGCATGGAAGAGATCGAGATCCCTTCCAAGGATCTGCCAGGTTTAGCGAGACAAAGGCAGCAAATCCCACTAGGAAGGTGTGTGGGGTCTGACAACGCCAGACTAAAACATAGCGAGGTTAGGAGAGAGATGCAGAGGTAGTTCAATAAGAAAGCCATGGTTCGAGTAGAGTAGCAAGTGCCAGTCCAGAGAGAGAGAGCAGTGTTCACTGCAAGTGCCGGGTTCCGAACGATTATATAAAGTTCAGAATTTTGGCCTTATATAGGCAGGTCAGAGGCCAGAATATGCCCGCGCTCCCTACTGGGCTTGAACCATGAACCAGTTCACCCTCTCTAACTGGCGCCTAAGGTTTTTATTATTAAAATATGGGAATGTGAAACGTTGGCGGGTGTTATCTGGGACGAGAAGAGGGAAACTTCTATTTATTTGTGGTGAAAAAATTGGCAAAATAATACAAATTGGCCTTTATCAATTGATGATTTTTCAATATATGATTTACTTTCTAGATGGGACATTTCCGAGCGCAGGCTCCTGCTGCTTATCTCAAAGCTGCTGGTGGCCAACATACTGTTGATGGAGGAAAATCAGCAAATAACCAAGATCATATGAGTTCGGTTTTTTCTACAGGTAAATATTTCACTCATCGATAGTTTATAAAAATAACTTAATAATATAAATTTTACCATCTATAGGGCTAGCCATTTTGAACCATTGTTTAGTATTATTCTAATTTGGCTCATTTCACTAAGTAGTCACTTAAAAAATTTAATTTTAATTTTTTTAGTTTCAACATGATTTTTTCTGTACGTCAAACAATTTTTCATTGACTAATAACAGCTTAGGCAACAAAATCACACCGTTACTGTTGATTTTATGAAAAAAATTATTAGAATATAATTTATTTGTATTTTACTTTATTACTATTATTGTAAAACTAATCAGGACAAAAGTTGATAAGAGAAGCGACTCTCCTTAGCATATATTGTGTATTCTACAATAGATCATCTAGTGTTGTTGTTTTGTTTTTTTCTCCATCATCAGCCGCCGACATATAGAGACAAACTTACTTATCTTAAAATTCCGAGATATTACATGTACTAAAATTGAAATAATCGAAGGACGTAACCTTAAATTAATATCATACTATTTTTATAAAAGGATAAATTTTTACAAATTTATTAAGAATTAATTTGTTGATTATGTGATTCTAAAATTAAAACAAATTTATTAACACTTCCTCAGTCTTCTCAACTATCCTTTCATTCTCCTCTCCTCCTAAGTGCTATTCCTTTTCTTTTGTTTTCCTGAAAAGTAAGTTGACTCATCCGAACTGGCTCTCTTTTTTCCGACTTATTCTTAATTTACTCTTGGTATTTTCAATACAGCTCATAAAATTATCCAATAAAATATTACATGCATCTATGTCTAAAACCAACCTGTATCTGTGTATTTACATGTTGTAATATTATTTGTTTTTCAGGCGGTGGTGGACAAATCCCCTCCCCCAAGTCGAGGGCAGGTGGAAACAGTGCAGGTGGGAAGCAAGCCCAACCACCTCAGCAGCCATCGCCTACCCAGGGCCACCACAAGTTTACTTCTTACCCGCCCCAGCAAAACATGGTATGTAAATCTCTTCCCGTTAATTATATTTTTAAAATTTAGTTTTAACATCTTTCATAACCTCCATATTTCCCATTTAGTGTGAAGGGGATCTGAGACTCAACAGTTATTCCTAACAGCATACTTAGCTAGGACTTGTTTTGTTTTTTTATATTAAAACTAAGTTGGACTTAATAGAACGAGCCTAATTTGATTAACAATTGTTAAATGTTCACATAAACTAGTTATACAAGGATCAAATGATGTATACAATGTCTGTCTTGATTAGTCACAATAATTTTGGTTGAGTGCCCTTGGTATAATGAAATTTTTAACTGAAAAACTAGAAGGAGAAACAAAAAAAAACATTTTTTAACCACATACAAATTATTTTTTAGCTAATTGTTATAATAATTTTCATCAATCATCAAAACAATTTTTTCATTTTATCCTTCGTGTTTATAGGACTGTACCTGTAGTAAGAAAAAACTGAGGAATTGTAATTAACAAATAAATAATAACAATTAAGAAACGTTAATTTGTTTGATGAAAACTGATTTCCTTAGATTTAAGGTCAATTCACCATGGATCTGTGTTTTCTTTTCAGTGAAAAATAATGTTCTTTTGTGGACTTCAATGGAAGGGTTCACACGATTCTGGTGCATGTCGGTATCATTGCTGCCTCAGTGACTGAGTTGAATGTATAATATAATGGCTCAATATTGAATGTATCAGACCTACATGAGGACTGACTGTTTAAAGTTTATCTTATCTACCAGAAAGAACATACTTCAGCTATTTTGTATTTTATAATTTTTCAAATTAATTCTCTTAAGAGGAGGCTAATTTAGAAACAGCACTATTAACAATAAAACAGTAACTGTACTTTTTTATTAGCAATTATAAACAAATATTTACCGTAAACTTTATTATCATCACTTGCCTTAAGGAGACTGCTTATCTTTATGGGACTGGTGTTCTGCTTTTGTAAATGATCTTCCATTTCTCCAGCGAAATGTTATAAGAATTCTCACTTATCTAAAATATTTATAAAATTTGTTCCATCGCCAATTAATGATCTTATACAATATGGCAAACTCTCTTTCACCTTCTCTTTTCTTCCATCCCTCCTGAATTTTTATTTTTACTTGAATTTCTTCTTTTTCATTTACAATTAAGGAAATTATAGCTAATTCAGGTTACTGGCACACCACTGATCTGTGTTGGACTTACTTTAAATTTTCAAGACTTCAAT
This sequence comes from Acanthosoma haemorrhoidale, assembly GCA_930367205.1. NCBI lineage: Eukaryota > Metazoa > Arthropoda > Insecta > Hemiptera > Acanthosomatidae > Acanthosoma > Acanthosoma haemorrhoidale. Next base: position 39,215,672 of record OV884011.1, read on the forward strand.
TAAACAAACAATTTTCTAAGGAATTGATTGAAGTTGTGTGATGGAAATTAGCACACTTAATTGAACTTCTGTCGATGCTAAAGTCAATAATGTGTATTATTATCTGATTCCATTTTATTAAGCTTTGAGATTAACAAATTCATATTTATATAATTTTTTAATAGATCAGAAACAGATAGAAAGATACTTTTTTTTTTTTTTTAATTTGGGGACTGTCTCCATATCCTAGTGGTTACCATGCTGACTTGTAACTTCGGTGGCCCCCCTCCCCAAAGAAAACATTCTTTGGGTCTAGTCGTTAAGCCAGAATAAATGAATAGCTACTTAAATGAAGATAAGTGAATCTGGTCAAGAAATCTGAATTTAAGATTAAGATGTAACGTATTGTGCTAATCACACAATCTCCTCCGTGCCATATACCAACTTCACTATGGTGGATTACCTTTGGTTGGCCTGACCTCTTTATGAGGTGTTGCTCCATGGATTTATTTTTTAAAAAGTTAAATATGGAATTATTTATTGAAGTTAACTATATTTATTATTCAAAAATATAACAATTGACGTCTCACGCCTCCTTTCCTTTTAGGTGATGCAGGGAGGTAATCCTAACCAGCAGCAGCAGCAGCAAACAGGGCGTGGAGGAGTCCCCCCTGGGCCTCAAGGAGTGAGGAACGGCAACAATGGTAATGGACTTGGAAACAATGGAGGTGTTCGTTATCCAACCCCGATCCAGAGGCCAATCTGCTACCAAAGTATGCAGCCCCAGCGCCACAGGGCCCCCCAGCAATCCAGACCACCTCAACAGCAGCAGCAGCAGCAGCACTTGCAGAAGATCTCCAGCCCATATTACCAACAGCAAGGTAACCCTTGTTTCGATATTATTTATTTCAATCTTTTGAGGCCCTAATTAAGATAAGGGGTAACTCGGATAGCCCTACAATTTAAGCCTTTAAATCTCTTTTTGGTTACCCCTATGTTAGGCCCATGCTTCCATGTTATTGCTGCTCTTGGAAACCCCCTAACTTCTTGACAATCCAGGATCAATTTGCACTTTCCAACTATTTTAGGAAGGTTCCTTGTTGCATTCTAGGGTATATAGCCTGCTTCACATATCCTTAAAAAATTATGTTTCTTCTATCCTATATTTAGGACAGGTGGGGTTCTGGGATACACCTATTAGATATGATTATGTGTTGGCTTAATTTGCAGTATCTTGTTTCAGATACTTGCTAAGTTCTGCCAGCTGCTCTCTCTTAAAACCTATGTGTCCATGGATAGGTGTACATCTTCGCTTGCCTTCTTCCCTTACTAAAGGAAATTTTGATACACTTAAAGCCATTTTCACTTACTTGCAGTTAAAGCATGTGCTAAGTAGAAAGCCATTGTGGACTGTCAATATTTTAAGCAGCACAGCACAGCTTATGAAATCTCTCTTGCTCTTAAAGTGTGACAATAGACTAAAAAGGCAGTTGGCCAAATTCAGCACAGATTCTCGGTTAGTAAATCAATCGTTGCTGACCGTCTCACAGTGATCAGCAAGTTGAAAAAGCTAGAAAATAAATTCTGAACCTGTAATTATTTATAGGCAGACGTCCCATCCATTACCTTATTAATTAGCTTGTTATAAGTTCATTTTTCCTCAAATTAGTTTTAATGTGACTGGCTAATTTAGCAGATAAATCTTCTTCAGATATGTTTTACCAGGGCTTAATTATATTCATTTAAAAAAAAATAAAAAGTTCAAGTATTTGGATTTTAATATCTTGAAATTATATATTATATGCATGCTTGTCTTGTTAGGTAACCCTGTGAAGCTTGAAGTAGAGGTGAAAGGCGAAGGAGACAAATTACAGGATCAAACTAACCCCGGAAATGTCAAACAAGAAAAAAAAGAGGAAACAACGAATAGTTGTGAACAGTAACAATGCCTCAAAGTCCTCTCGTCGGGAACAAACGGATCTAAACTTCAGCATGCCGCTCTGCTTTCCCACGAGCAGGGTTTTCTTTGCCAGATTAGTCATGGGTTTAGGGTCAGCTCTGTACCGTTTATGGGACAGAAAACAGCATGTTAGCTATTATAACGTTATTACTACTACTGTAACCCTTTTTATATTTACGTGAATGTTCATTGAAGTTCCTCATTTCTCAGATTATTAATTGAGACAGATCACTTGTATGGAAACATATAAATTGTTCTAATACATTTGAAAAACCACATATGAAAAAAAAAAGAATATAATACAATTATTTTGAGTTCTGTCCGAATCTTCGACAAAATTTAGAAGATGACGACTTACATCTGAAAGGTGTAGATGAAACAAGGGGTCAACCCCCATTTAGAGCTCCCTGTATTGCTAGTATGATTTTTGTTATTGTGTACGTGCGTATCCGTGTGATTCCTTGGTAATGAACTCCGCTCTTTTCAACTATGTTAATTTTTAGTGAACACGTGTATTTGTTAATGTAACATGATATCTATATATATATATATATATATACGCGAACTTACATAGACATTTCGGAGCTATTCACCAAACGATCACTTTTTTTTTTTTAAGTACAACTTAAAAACTTGTGGTCTTATTCTCTTAGTTCGGAGTAATTTTCCCCCGAATGGAGTGTAATTATAGTGAATGGTATTTTTACTCCATCAAAAACAAAAAAAAATAAAATAAAAATGCTCTGTTGTTCCTCTGTAACAAAACAACAAGCCATCATTGCTTAACGAGAATGATAACTTACATGTTAATTATTATCTTAGAAACAAAATTAATGAGAAATGATATTTAATACAAATATATATTATATATATATATATATCCAGATCAATTTTTGGGGGTTCAACTGTGTAACTTATGTGCATGGTGTATAAATAAGATTCTTAAGTGTTGGGCTGTCGCCATTGATTTCGAGAAACTGTTTTCCTCCCCCCCTGATGTTCTTATAAATTGTAGGCACACTTGAATCTGTACAGCTATATAACTATAGCTTCAATTTTTTAGAATGTTTGTATTATTTTATTCGAGTTTAGTTTTTCTTGTAAATCAATATTTACAGATAACAGATAGCTGGATGATGAATTTCGTATCGTGTATCTATCTTAACTTAATTAAATAAATGATGTAAATTGATTTTTGATTATATTGTATGTGTACATTCTTAAAAATAATAATTCCAAAAAACTAATGGTCATATATATTTTTTCCAGCTCAAATTGCTATCTGTCTGTTTGTCTATAGTTGCAATAAATATAAGTTTTTTTCTGGAAACTGCCAAATCTAATGTAATTTACATTTTGTTTACCTATTTATTACTTAAGAATGATGAAAATATTTCAATTGTGTAAGTACATTCCTAAAAACCTCTAGCCCCTGTATTTTTCCTTTTTTTACTCTCCCGAGATGCCTGTTGAGAAAAGGAATAAAAAAATGCCTCATTCTTAATTATATTAAATGTTTAATAATTTTTAGTCTTAATTTTAATCATTCCTTTTTCAACCTACAAATGTTAATTAAATGATGGTTTTCGATCGAATACAAATATCATCAGTGCAATCTATGTAGCTTGGATAAGTTCTTTCGAATGTTAATATGATTCCAAAATCAGATTATTGTCAATGCTGAACGGAGAGATATTTAGTGTTGTTTTTTAATCATTTTTCATGTGTATGTTTTACAATAGCGGCTGTAAAAATTATGAAATCCATCTGAAATAATAATTTTAAAAGCATATTTATATTGAACAACACCCCAGGCCAGGTTACATTGAATATGTTTTTATTAACTAAATGTTTTCTGAAAGTTCTGATTTCTTTCCCATCTTGGACAAATTAAAGATGGTTAATGCATAAAAGAAAGTTGGAAGATGTTTCAATAATAAAAATTGATCTTTGTAGAGGGTTCTATATTCGATTGGTCCGTCAATATAAGTTTTACAGCACTATCAGTAATCTTAGGTGATGTCAAGAAACAAATCGCAGGATATAAGGAGTTGGTAGTTTGCCAGTGTGTGGATAGTATGATGAATCTTTTTATAATCAAGTTGTCATATTATTTTTGAAAAATTTTACAAATAAAAGTGCCATGTATAAATTTCATTTTACAGTATTTGGCATTGACATATCTTAAGCATATATATTCATGTTCTAACGTAGTAACTAAAATTTCTTATCGCCTTCAAGTATTATGTTCACATATTTTATATATGTTTGTATTTTATTTTACTATTCCAACTATTTGCGATAGAACTTTGGCTCTTAGCTATTAAAGTTGTGCAACCGTTGATCATGACTTCTATATTTTGCATCATCCATCAAACTTGCACTGCTTAATTAACAACGCTTTATAGAAATGCTTCTCTGCACTTGGTTGCAATAGAATTTTTTGCTATTCCAAAGGCGATTAGAGAGATATGCATTCCCTCATATTCCTGTTGTGTTTTCACTACTTTTCCTAAGATCTGTCTCTTTCATCCAGGAAAGGAACTAAAAAATAATCCATTCCTCTTCCTTTTATGTTAATATAAACACAGAAAAAAAGTGTTTACTCAGCCATGGTTACCTGAGGATATGTATAGCTGAGCCTGTGTTGTTTCGTAGGCCAATCCTTCAGACAGGTTTGTATGAATCCTGCACAGAGAAGACTTACTCACTCTGCTGTAACTGTATTGTGTGTTTTCGGACTTTAGATTGGATGCACCTGATGTTGGGGGGTTGTGCTGTTCTCAAAGTTCTAGCCCACAAGTGTGGGTTTGTATATGAGAATTTTGTGTTGAGTATTATATGCAGTTGTCCGAACTGAATTTTGAGCTCCTGTCTTCAATCTTTTATGTGGTTTGACAGTTAGTATTTTGTCATGGTGGAATTCAGAGTTCTCTCATTGTTTCTAAAATATGGAGAGGAGAATTGTTGAAAAGGAGCGCATTCCTTTTGTTGACTTCTATCATCCATCTTTTCCACCAGTGCTCAATTTCTGAGTAGTGAATTTCGCATATTTTATGTTGTTATTTGTGTCAATTTAAAATTTTTGAAAAGGTACTTGCCACTGACTGAGATGGTTTGATTAGAATTTAGGAAACTCGCTCAGAGTCTGAGCAAGTATCTCGATGTTGTTTCTTCAGTTACCACATCCTTTCATTTATATTTTAAAATACTTGTACAATCCCTTGGTTGAGTCCTCTTTATTTTAAGTGATTTTTTTTTTGCTTTCAGAACTGTTAAAGGTAAGGTATATTATGAAATTTTTCTGTTTTTTAATGTCATGTTTGAGTTTTCCGTGTAATTTGGTGGACAGCACTGTGTTCATCGCCAAATAAATTATATCTCCTTTCAATATAGTGTTTGATTAATTGTAGTGTGTTATATTTTTATAACAAAATAATTTAGTTTATCCTTAAATATTCGATTAAAGTAATTTAGTCTTAACTTATCTGACTCTGCAATTAGAGTAGACTTCTGATAGCTACAGAAGATGATTGATTGACTTTAGTTACATTATTTAAATAATCAATACTTCTCACAAAAGTATTTTTTTGTGCAAGATATAAAGACTTACAATTTTTTGTTATACAATTTAAAATATGTGTAATTTGTTGGTGCAGTTAAGTAAACTTCTGTGATTCATATTCCTTTACCTTTATGGGCACATGTGGCCTTTATAGCAAACAAGTACCTAAATATTTTGCTCAATAATTTTTGTTGGCTTCGATGCAATATAATGCTGACAGAAACTAGTATTGAGTCATAAGTTGGAAATATTAGGGTTTTTGCTAATTAAATAAACTAATAGTTCTAAAAACTAAACTAATGATGATGAAAAACTAACCTGATTATACAATATAATAATCACAACAAATATAAAAAAAACTGTCTAGCAAATGAAACCCTTATGTTCACACGAGTGTCTTAGCGAGTCCCCTGTTCAAACCAGAAGTTATAAATTTTTACATTGAGATCCCATTTGGCCCTAGTTATGCAAAAAAGACCCAACCCGCAATTTTTCTGTTTTCTATGGAATTGGTTAGGTTTTGACATCTTAAAAGGTATCCAAGCAGTATGGAGAGATTTTGTAGGTGAAGATATAGAAGTTTTGTCCAACAATATGTGACTCAATACATTTACTTTTTGTAAAACAATCCAATTTCTATATGGCCAAGAATCTGTTCCTTGAAAGGTGATAAGTGATTATGTTGTTACGATCTATTTAGCAACACTTATGTGCGCTGTGAGCATCCTGTAAAGATATTCAGAAAGATCCAAGCCACTTTACTGTTTGTTATCCCACAATGTGACACTATTTTAAATACAGTCCATGAGGTTTGGTTCTTTTTTTCGCATGGCAACATTAGTTGTTGAAGAAGACATCTAACATACCATTTGTTGTGCACCAGGTAATGACTCCCAAAACAATACTCAGACCAATAATCGTCCTGTTAGGAGGCCCATATAAAGGTAAGAAGCGTAGGTTTATTTTCAGCTGAGATAAAAAAAACAAAAGATACTCATTTATGTAAACAAGCATAATGTAAGCATTGAAATAAAACAGTTCATTGATTTTGACTGAAAATGGAAAGTTTCCTCGCAGGAACAGGAAGCTAAATTTAGTAAACCTAGGGTCTTACAAAAATCAGTGTTTGTATGTAATAGCCTATGTTTGGAAAACTGGTTAAACATCAAGGCTCGGTAAATACTTTGGCTTCAGAAAAAAGAACACAGTTCACCCTCAGTTATCATATTGCTGGACACCTATTGTGTCGGCAAATGTTTGTAAAAACATTACAAACTACTCCCAAATGAGCGAACACAGCATTCAAAAAAAAAAATGTCTATAATTTTGAACACTGCATATAAAATTAAAGATATCTACATCCTGATCAGCAATCAGTAATTTGTTACATTTTAATCTATAATTATATAAAGTCATGTTATCAACTACTGTTAGACATTTTTTACATGATAGTATCCTTTGATGATGAAATAATCTTAAAAATAAAAGCTACTCCATCAAAAACAATGAAAGATCAATGATCAATTACTAGTTATTAAAAACCTTGTTTCCTATCATGGGCAGGAAGAAATCATTAAAATACTTCCTCTGCACATACCTCGATGTCAATAGATAATTTCACTACGAAATATCCTTTCCAATGAATGTTAAATCATCTTATAAAATTAAACAACACTCATTATTATCTTAAAGACTTGCTATCAAGTACTCAGATTAATTAAATGCATTTTAAGTTTAAAACTAAAACAATAAGACTGAATTGTTGTTATATCGCCTTTTGTTGATGAAAGAACAATATTATATTTTACTAAAATTGATTAATGGCTGATGTTTTGACATAGTATGTATGCCTGCATCAGGTCTTAGATGTGCATTGTTAAACACATGTTGGGGAGGATTTTTGTTCATAAATCTTATGAAAATGTAACATCTTTATGCCATCAACCAAATCCATTATCCCATCAAATAATAAATGTCTATCAATAAACTCACAGTTTAAGATGTGAGAATGCTTGTTTAAATATACACAATCAGTTTTATCTTATTTCTTTCAAAGAAATTACAATGTATACATTATAAAAAGAAAGAAGAAACAAGTCAAGGGGAAAAAAAAATTAGAATTTATTTGACAATTTACTTGAATCAGTTTATTGTTTTGTAGTGTGGATTAGAATGGTTAAGGAACATAAATATAATTAATTATCGAGCCTACATTAATTTAAAAGAAAATTTTACTTCAAACAAGAAGTGGTCACTTATTTATAAATGACAAAACAAAGTCCTTATAAAACTTATAACTTTAATTTGATTTTACAATTCCAACAGGATATGAGATCTATCCGAACTAAATTAAGCAGACATGATATTAATACTAAAAGATTTTTTATAAATATAATTAACAAACAATTGTTATATAATTAAGTAAATCGAGAAGTAAAATATACTATAAAAGAAATAATGATTCCAGATTTTTTTTTATAAGTGCAAAGTCTAAAAAAACAACAATGAAAAAGGTACACATGTTTACGGTAGTATATAAAACATTTTGACAGCAAAAAAGTTTAGTAACTATTAAATAATTAATATGATATGTCTTATTGTCTTCTTTTATTGAACCTTCTGGCAGGACTTACCTTTAGTGTTTTTTATTACATTTTATAAGCTAATACCAGCAATATCTAAACAATTGATAATACAAATATCACAATTAAGTACAGAAATATTTGAAAAATGTACAAGTCTGGCAAGAAAAACTGTAAACATCGATGACCAGCATTAAAACATAAAATATTTATAGATTATCAACTTAAACATGAATCGGTGTTGATCACTTCTTAAACGTAATATATATATATAAAACTTTTTTGATCACTAACTATAGGGATTCAGCCTCAATCGAGCATCCATCATAGAACATAGAAAACATACTCTGCAATCCAATATTTACAAAAAAAAGAAAGCACTTTTCAGTATATTTACAAATCACTTGTTCTGCCTAGTGTGTTATGTGCCGCTTTTCTTTTTAAAATTTTTTATTATGTGGACATAATGTTGAACTAGAGTAAAACAATGGAAGAAGGCGACCCTATGTAATCAGGTTAATAAAACTTAACTCAATCAAGTAGGACAGAAAACATTTCATGTAACAAAGCGCAAAATCAGATCATGATGAGGATGAAAGGCGTTCTCCATATGTACAGTACACGGACAAGTCCTCCGTTGTGCAGGATATCTAGTTGCAGAGTCACTTGCAAGAAGACATCTTCTGTAGACCTTTTATTGAACCAAAAAAAAAAATATATATAGTAATATGGAGGAAGTGAAAAAATAATTATTAAATATATGGTTTTAGAGGTAAGAAAAAATTATCTAGACTTCCTAAATGATAGATAAACAATATCTATTATATTCTATACTCCATAAAAAATGCCCAAACCCCCATATAATCAGGGAATTTATTTACTTTCATAAATGTAAGTGGGTACCTCCTGATAGGATAGCTTGCCTTTTCTGCCCTTGATGGGCATTACAATTATATTGAAAGGTACGGTCATTTAAGAACTGCTGGAGATTAAGATTCAAATTAAGGCGAGTGTCTAAACATTGCTTAGGTTTACCACCATGAGTCTGTATACCTCAATTCCAAAATATGGTCATACATTTATACGCAAATTTCACCACTGATAGCATTCCCACTTCTGTTCAAGCACCATAAATCCTTTGGGGACTTGGCACCTGCTAGCAAATCACAAAGCCGGTGTACACATGCAGAAGATACAACATGTAAGCTCATGAATGCGTTTTTGCACAACTGTGTGGATTTTTCTTTTAACTTTTATGTAGTATGAATAAAACTTTTGTGAGCATCAGTTAAAATATCACTAGAGTCATTGGGCTCTTTGCGTTTCTGCTTTTGCCCTCGTAGTTCAATAAGACTTTGCAAGTATGTATACTGTGTAGTTTTTTTCTCTACTGAGAAGAAATTATTCCAAAGAACTTTTCTGTTTTCCTCAGAAACCTTGAAATAACTATGTTCAGCACACCTTCAATGGTAGGTTTCTTTATGTTTGGCTAACACCTCTATACCTGATTATGAATTATAGGCAATTCCCAGGACATGAGATTTACGGATCACAATTTGTTGTATTTTTCTTCATTTGTCACTCCTTTTTTTCTCTTAGCAGGAACACAATCTTTTGAATCACTGCTCGACATCACTCACAGACACAAAATACAGTCAGCCTTATCTTAAAGAGGTATTATCGGATATAACGAACAGTTTGCCTTAAATGGTGTTACACAGGTTACCACAATCAGTTCGTACATAATACGAATAGTACACCGACCAGTACATAATATTGAAATGAGTAAGGTAGTCAATAAACAATGCACATTCATAATGTAATGAATGGTGTTATTTTTGTTTGACATCTTCCTTTTATTTCTGCAAGAAACTTTTTTTCTCTCGATTGGAGTGGAAACCACCGAGAAGGCATCTTTTACACTTTGGGAAGTTTGAGCAATAAGAACCAACGCTCTTACCATGGAACAAGCAGCATACACTTCAGCAGCTGCAGGGATGTATCCGATTCTTGACAATCATAATCAGTAGTTTGGTGACTCAGTACGACATCAATATCTGAATATTCTTCATATGTTATGACTTTGTCATCCACCTGTACTTAGTCATCAGCAGAGCGGTCAGAACTGAGAGGGGAAATGGCATCTAGCAAACCCATGTGTGTTTCATCTTCATATAAGTAAATAATTTTCTCCTGGTGCTTCATCATTCTTGCAATGTTTGAAATTCACAGGCGATCAAGCTCGCACGCAGAATCGACTTGGCAAATTATTCCGAACTGCTCCTTGATAGTAAATTATTGCCCTGTCATGTTTTTCGAGTATAAACACAAGAGGCAACTGAAATTGAGAAACTGTTGGGCAAGTCAGTGTAAATTAAACAAAGTATTTTGAAGAACTTTAACCTTATTAACTCTTGAATGCTATGCTTAAACCAATATTTCAACAGCTATTGCGCCAAGTAATGTGTAAGCTCTGTCCAATATGTTGTTCGTAAGCAACATAAATGTTTTATTTATATGTTATTTGGAGGGAAAGACTATGTATCTTGTTTGTTGTAACCAATTGTACATTATATCCGGTGTCGTTATAAATGATTATTAATGTAATATAAATTACTTATCAATCAAACGTTTAAAATTATAGAACAGTGATTTCAACAACAAAATACAAACTAAACATACTGATAACATTATAACCGGAACATCTAGGCAACAGGTGCACCGAACGATCAACGAAAAAACACCAGTTTTTCTCCAGAAAGAGCACAAGTGACGAAATGTTTTGAATTGATTTTTTCCAGGAATAGATTATGAAACATGTGGATTTTTTTTTGGCACAAAAAGAGATGCGTCTATGATCAATATACCCAGGACCACTCTAAACTCAAAACCGGTGACAATTTAACATGTAGACATGTAATCAAATAACCGATTCATATAAGATTTCATTTATTCTAGCTAGTTCAGTCCAAATTACCTAAAATAAACCATAATTTACTCATTTAATAAGTGTTAAAGTTGCATTAGTTGACATGTAATATAATAGATATAAATTTAAATAATATTGGTTAAAGAGAAAAATAATTATAGAGCCTTCTGATTTTTGTTCAGATACCCTTCATGTCATGGTACTACTTATTTTACTTGTGGTGAATTAACAAGGACCCTCTTAGTTCACCATTCTTAATTGGCATTTTGTTTATGATTTTACCAGTAGTTCTGGTCTTATCCAATATATAAATACATACAAAAAGATAAATTACTCATGAACAATTTATTACTCTTCTGCTGTATAGAAATATACCTTGGGTGAAATGAATGTCAACTATTATCACGAAGATCCGAATTCAGCCATCCATTTATCATATTTATCGAGGTCCTCTTTGGATACTGATTTATTACACTTATTAATGGCATCTAGAAAGTCCTGCTTCGAAACAGGTAGGTCAAGGTCCTCTTTGGCGAGCTGTTTTATTTGGTCTGGCCGCAGACCAGCTATTTTCCTCCTCATGGACATCATCGATGCGTCACGACAGACGTTTGTAATGTCAGCTCCTGAATAGCCACTTAATCTTCCGGCTATCTCCTCCATGTCAATGCCATCCTCGATCTTGACCTCCCGAAGGTTTATCCTTAACAATGCTTCACGTCCAGCATCTACAAGCAAGAAAAAAACAGATAAGTATACTTTAGTACCGTATGATTACAAAAAGAAAGAATCAATAAACAAGGACAATATCAAAGCCAGTGCTCTTAGCTTCTTCAAGGGAGGTTAAATACCAATCCTGATTTAAATTCTAAAATTGGTTTTGCATATTGCACCATAATAGGTTTTTCCTTGTTTAAATACAAATACTGTATGGGTATATACTAATCATTTCGTCCCATAGAGATCACTTATATAAGAAGCATTAAGTGCAGAACTCAATTCAGTAAAAAAGTCGAGATTGTTTACATATTAACTCTCTAAAGACTTATAATTTACAAAGTAATGCTTTAATTATTTAAATTTTTGGTTTCCCCGAGGATGTTATTTTTTCAGGATGAGTCTGGTCATTCCTTCAGTTTTTTGAGGATAATGAGTGTCTACTTGAATGAAGGAGAAGCAAATCCGGTTTATTAGACTAAAATTAAGGATAACAGCCTAATCCCATCAACTAACTACGACTACAACCTCGGTTGGCCTACCACTCCATGAGCTGTTGGGTCATGGATTTTACAACCAAATAAAGCATCAATATTAACATTAATTAAGGTTTAGTTAAAAATAAAAATGATATTTATTTTGAGATCACAGAATATATCAGTTCAATACTGATCCTAGAACTTTCTCCTAGTTTTTCCGAATTCCCCTTATAATGGACTGAAATTTTTTTTTATAGAGAATCTTTTGAGTTTTATCAAGAAAAAGTGATGCACGTTTCTTTTCAAGCAAATAAATTCTAAAAAATTTAAATTCAAAGGAATGTATCAATAGAAAACCAGTCAAATCACAAACTTAACTTATGTGATCTTTAGAAAGTGGTATTAGTGGAATACTCTAGGGTAACAGAGGTTTGTTATACTGTGGATAAAAACAAAATTGTCTCTGTTGAAAAGAATCAGAACTAGAGATGATCTCCATCAAGTGGTATATAATCCTCAACTTAATCAAAAGAGCTTGGCGAAAAATACCTTTGCCATGGTACCTTTTTCAGTTACTTTTTATAATAAACAACAGCTATTAGCGATTATAACTTACTGTTGGGTAACGGAATGTATATCCTCTTCTCCAATCTCCTCCTGAGTGCCTCATCGATGTCCCAAGGGAAGTTGGTAGCGGCCAGCACCATGACGACTCGGCCTTGGTCGTCGCTGTTCGAGCTTATACCATCCATTTGGACAAGTAGTTCAGACTTAACTCTCCTAGAAGCTTCGTGCTCTGATTCTGAACCTCTACGGGAACAAAGAGAGTCGATCTCGTCTATGAAAATTGTTGAGGGTGCGTAGAATCGTGCCTAGCAGGACATAATAAAAAAAAATTACTATGCATAGGATCTTTCATTAAGCGCTTTAAATTTAAGTAAAACAAAGTGTGTGTGAGATATCATCGAAATTTTTTATTCCTTTGAAAGGCCTATTGATGCCATCATGTATGGAATATAACATCGTGCAAATGTCCACCGTGGCTTTGTTGGGTGGCGCGCATCTGAAATGTCCAATTTTCCATGACTCTGGCGCATAAATCAGGCTGAATTTGACCGATGGCATGGGTTATGTTGGCTTTGAGGACCACTGTGATTTGTGGCTTATTCGCATAGACCTGCGACTTATGAAAACCCAACAAGAAAAAGTCTAACGGGGTCAAATCGCACGATCTCGGTGGCCAGTTCACATCGCCTCCACGTGAGACCATGCCCTCAAATCACTCGTGCAGAATGTCCAATGTGACATGAGCTGTGTGACACGTAGCACCGTCCTGTTGAAACAACATGTCATTGGTGTCCATATCATCCAATTCAGGCCAAAAGAAGTTGGTAATCATTGACCTATAGCGCTCGCCGTTGACGGTGATGGGCTGGCCAACGCCGTTCTCAAAGAAATATGGACTGATGATGCCGCCAGCCCAAAATCCACACCCAACAGTGACTTTTTCGGGATGCATTAGACGCTCTGGATCTTATGTGGATTGGTATCGTCCCAAATTTGACAATTGGTTTGCAGCAATGTTTTTGGCAGATCTTGCGTTTCGTCGATGTACGGGGTTGGTTGATTGTTAACTGAACCAGTGGACTCAAATTTATCCACCACACTGCGAATAGTCCTCTCGGTAGGACAGTTATGGCGACTGTAAAATGGGCGAAGTGAGCGGAACGTTGCACGAACAGAACACCCTGATAAAACAATTCTATCATTTGCATGTGTTATTGAACAATATATCCATCCATGGGGATTTGGCAAAACAGACTGAATAAATGACAGCCAATTCGACAGATGCAGCTTCAACAATATGGCCGCTATCAACTGTCAAAGGTCAGAAGTCCCTATTGGAAGACGCTTTATATGAAAATTTATCGATGTTCATTAAATGTTTTCTAAAAGTGATGAAATGTGTATAAAATTCAACTTTGAGCTAAACCAAGTTAATCCAAGAATTAGTTTTGTCACCATTTTTTTCTTATCAAAAGATTTTTATTTTTGGAAAAACAATAATCACATGAAATCTAAAATAATTTCTGAGCTGAGGCTTGAAAAATATTAATTAAATTAAGAGAGAAAAGACTAATTTTTTTTGTTTGTGTACTTCACATTAAAACAAAACTGAAATGTATACAGCATAATCTAGGATGCTGGTTAATTTAACTTTGAAATTTTAGATAGATTGTAACATTATTATCACAAAAATCCAGACAGAAGATAGACTATTGCCCCACTCCTATCTGAAGCTATAGCCTCATAAATGAATAACACCATTAGTATTGTGTAAAATTGACCACTACTGTCCGTTCACCAAGAAAATTCCTTGAACTAGTGGGACAAGACTATCGCAATGTTCGCTTTCATTTTACCCTCACTCGCCTTATTAACTCTTAATGTACCAACCTACCAACTTCACCAATCTTTCGACTCGTGTCGTCTCAAGGGCTTCAGGAGCCAAGTTCGATTGGTTTAGTGAGAGACGATTCAAAGGCATTCTCTTAGCGAACGAACAGTAGTCATTGTACACAATTACAATTTGTTGTGTTATTATATTTTTATTTGTTATTCTTAGCATAAAAAACAAATTCATTAATTAGATTAAAATACGGCTACAATCAAGGCTTATGAAGTACGATAATATCTATATTCAAACAACCTATTATTTACTATTTGTTACACATATTTAATTAATGTTATTTTGTTTACAAATGATTGAGTATTAATTATCGAAAAAATAAAAACAATAATTACCATTTCAAACAAAAGCCTGACTAGTTTTTCTGACTCTCCCCTGTACTTGGAGGTGAGTGTAGAAGAAGATACATTAAAAAATGTCGTTCCACATTCGGTGGCTACTGCTTTGGCCAGCATAGTTTTCCCTGTACCAGGTGGTCCCACCATCAGCACACCTTTCCAAGGCCTGCGAATTCCCTGAGGCAAAGATAAAAAAATAATTATTGCAAAAATAATGAATAATATATACACAACCAAATTAGTTTTAATTATATTTTGATTATCATGAAGAAGATATTTGGTAAATTCAAATGTCCAACTCAAAGTGAGAAAAAATCCCTATTGTCAATGTCAACACCTTGAAGGTATTTTAGTTAATTAACTGATTGACTAAATGAGAAAACATTTTGCCAAGAAAGTTCTGAATGATTACCGACTGCTATGGATCAAGGATTCATGATAGCAGGAATATTTTCCATGAAAATGTATACAAATTCATCTGAATAACACTAAAATATAATAACGATTCAGGCTAAAATTTGCCTTTTTTTATTTCTTAAAAAGACAATTATAGTTCATAACTGATCTTTTAAATTAAGAATTACCTTGAAAAAGTCTGGCATCCACATTGGCAGAACTACTGCCTCTTCCAACAACCTTTTGGCTTCGTGCAGATCAGCTATATCATCCCACCTAATATTTGGGTTCTTCTGGACAATGTCTCTTTCTGAAATGAAATGGCTTTTTTGTTGTAATTTTCAAAATTCAAATTAATGGTCTGTTTTCCCCAATTTGTTTGATAATAGATTTGAGGTGAGTGCTATTGACAAACAGAACCTGTCATTTATCTAATTTATTATTCAGACTGCCTAACAAAATTCAGCTGTACTGTAGAAAGATCACAGATAGATGAACCCTTTCAGTGCAGGGAATCACCATTTAGATTTCTCTAATGATATTAGTAATTTATAACAAATAATTGATAATTCCCAATTTTTGGTTTATATTAAGTGTCGTATATCAAATTCTGACTAAATGACAATTGTTATCTTGTAACTATTGGAGCAAAGAAATAAACTTTGAAGGAGATCTTGTAGAAATAATTTCAATATAAAATTAAGAGCAACAATTTTGTTTTAATTTATGTTAAAAGGTCAATTAGGTTAGCAGAACTAATACATTTATTCTCATCATTTCTATAAACAATGGCAAAGAGTATTAAATACAAAATAAAACAATGAAATATTTGATACACTAAGTATCTGAAAATATTTCCCACAATAAAAATATGAGATTGCGTTATTCCTAACGAATCATCTTATAAAAAATGACAGCTAATTATGAAGATTATAATTTTTAAAAAATCATACTTATATAAAAAGTAGATAGTAAGACTTGTTTTGGAATCACAATACCTTTTGCAATTTAATACCTTAAAATTTAGAACAATATTTGGTACTTATGAAGACCTGGGGTTGATTAATACTAGAATCAATAGTAACACAAGGTGAACTTAATGACACCAATGAATTTCATAGATTCTTGATTCTAATACAGAAGCCAGTTATGAACCTTAATTATTATTATTATAAGTTATCAATCTTAACAAGAGTGAACCAACGCATCAGAATAGTACACTAAAGCTCATCTCAAAACTACTGTTATCAGGCAACTAAGAAAGATCTGGAGACTTGTAAAGAAAAGTATCCAGTATTTTGGTAAATCTTTAATTTAAAATGAAAACATAAATCGCTTATATTACCTAACATTTCCACCAGATCGCTGTCGTAGCCATTTGAATCGAACCTCTTTTCTTCAGGTGTTTCATTATTGTCTTGAATTTCTTTTTCTTTATCACCCTGTAACCGTGTGATAACATTTATTTTAATAGTCAAATTTTTTAGGCACTAATAATTTAAACAATATATAATAAATACAAATAACTACATTTGTATGAGCTGTATTGCCATTGGTTTCTTTTTTTGGCACTCCTTTGTTGTTCCCTTTATCATTATTTTTTTTATTAGACGTTATTTTGTTATCGTTCCTTCTCGAGAGCGTATTTGTTTTATTGGTAGCATTCTTCAGTCCAGGTTTCATTGAATCAGCCTTTTTAGCGGGAAGTCTCTTATTTGCAGGTATCCTTTACAATAAGAAAAAAATTATGAAAATCTGATATTAATATCAGTTATAAACTTATAAATTATATTAATCAAGAAGTACTAGCAAAGATAAGGGGGTTTGAACAATGTTTAACAGAATAAAGATAAAATCTCTTACACTTTACAGCCACTTAATAAATCAGCTAAGCAAATTATCAGTCATAAGATAAGTTAATGTTTATCAATTATTACTATAATGTTTAAGCAATATCTAACCAGTTAGCAAATACTGATTATTTTTAGGGCTAAACTTAATGTTACTATGAATAAATAATTAATCAAAAATCATAATAAGATATAACGCAAGGGTTTCCAACACAAGATAAATTATCACCATATATTAAATAAAAAGAATGTAATGTATTATTGAACATTATTTCATTCACAAAACAAAAAGTTACAGCATATCCAACACAAATATAATTAATATTAGAAGGGATTTCATTAGCTGATCAGTAAGAAGCGCTGATCTAGCAGTGATTATGGTGCCCCAGTGTTCTAATGTTTATGAAAATTCATAGCGAGTAACCAGTATTGGTAATAACATGTTTATATACAAAGCCTGAATCCATAATTTGTGGTACGCTATCGGAGATTTGTACACAAACTGTACTTCAACAGAGGTCACTCTTGATGTTGAGTAAGATTAAGATAATTAGGGCAATTTAAACTTTCTGGCATCTTAAACTAGCAAATAACCTAATATTTTCATGTTTTTTTTTTTATAACTTCTTATGAAAAATATATTATTTGATTGATTTTTAAATAGCCTACAAACTTATTGATAACAGATATTTACATTCTACTTAACAATGAAAGATACTGCTTAAAATTGAATCAATGATTGGTAACTGTCAAATTTAATTGGTTATTGGAAGCCTTAAGCACTCAAAACTTTAAATTAAAACATGTGTTATTCATTATTTTAACACTTTACAATAATTACTACGAACTTATGATCAACAGGAGTAGGTGGTGGCCAAACATCAGGATCTCGGTCAGGCGGTGGTGCCCACACGTCTTTTGGGGTACCGAGCCACATAACTGGGTCCCTTGTTGGTTCTTCATACGGGAGAGGGCTTCGTATTGGAATGCCTATAATTAAAATTGACAGATTAAGACTTACAAGTGAGAACAAAAACAATAAAGGCCACACATTTATGAAAAATAATTAACATACTCATAGCCGAGATAGAATTACTGATTGGTCGGTTATCCCTATGATCTCGCTTGAACAGCTCGAGTGTATTGATAGTAGTAACAAGCTTTTCGTATTCTTGGGCGATTTGATGCTGGACCTAAGAATAGTAAACCAATAAGAAAAAAGGAAAGTACTGTTTTAAATTAACATAATATTGAAAAAAAAAGGATAACAATTGAAAAATCCTTGAGGTAGAATAACTATATGGTTCCTGGGTACAAGGAATGTGCTAAAATATAATATAACTCACCAATTGCCATTTGCTTCTTCGAGTTTCATCCAAAATAGACAACAGCAACTTATGTATTTGCTGTATTACTCCTTGGTAATAAACACTGGAAGATTCATAATTTCCCATAACAGCCATTTCTCTGGCTAATTTTGTACTCTCGCATATTTCATTTATAGAAACTGCCATCACTTTCATCACAACTGAAAAATTCAGCTAAACTGAATCACTTGAATAAATACAAATTTGAAACAATTACAAAATAGGTTTCCTGCGGTAGGAGATTATTCCCCAATATAACCTTTACAAAAACAAAAATACTAATACGACCGTTAAAACTTTAAAAACATAGGAGCACAACACTTTCTAAAAGGGTGAAATTAAACTAATCCATTGGGAATAATCTGTTAAAAGTTCATGAACTGACAAGAAATATCACTTGGCAGAAAAACCGTTAAACACACAGCACACTTACAGGGCCTTAAGATTTCCATGTATAGATCCTATGATTCTTGATAGGTGCTGACGAAATCTATGGACAATCGCATTATAGCGGTTGTGGCAGTTAAATAACTAATATACCAAGTTAAAAAAATAACTTTTAAATGAGTGAGCGATTTGATAAGAGAACACGACGGCTCACTTACAATGTCACAACTGAAGGTTTTGCTCGCAATGCTGCCAACGTAAAAATAAAAAAGCGCCCTTTTGCCTAAAACTACTACCTCTCAGCGATAACAGTTTCGGAGGCAAACTAAAACCGCACAAAAAATTATATTATTTAATAAATGATATATTGTTTAATATTAAATACGAAACTATTTACAGACACATTTCTACTGCGAAATCACTAAAACTAACAGAACTCTCTGGCTCTTACAACTAAAACATTATTATTTGAATTAGTTATCACCACTTGAAATTTATGACTGGCCATCGCTGAAAACCTGTGCAATTGATAAGCCGTAAAGTAAAATAATGAATAAATAGACATTTTTATGGTGAATAATTTCTGCCTTAAATTTTTAATTTAAACCTTGTATGTATGTAAGACATTCATATTCACAATTATTTAAATTTCGGATGGACAGGCGTGAATATCATAAATCAAATCAAATTTTCTTTGTTATGTTAATCACATTGCAATATACACGTCTTTTATTTCCATCAAGAATTTCATAGGAACAATTGTTTACTTGAATGGCAAATATTAATGTGAAATATGGGGCTTTATTCGCAATGTTTGAGCTGTGGAGGGGTGCAGAGAACACAGATGTTGACATTAAAGGCGAACAACCCACCGAACTCCCGTTCACCTTGGTGACTGTCCCATGGAATCTTATCGAATTTCGAAATGCCGTGTGCTAATGCCGAGCCAGATGGGAGAGGTTCTACTTTCAAACTGGTAAGGTGGGACCAACCGTGTTTATTCGGCATGTCATTTCAGTGATAGTGGTCGAATAAAAAATGGTTAGTTAAATGCGCAGTATCACACAATTAAGGGTTTAGACGATCTTACTAATTATTCTTGATTGATTTCCTAAGATTTATTGAATTATTTTTATTAACATACACATTAAAAAAAACGTTTCTCTAACACTTCCAACTGAATGATGCAGAACATGGGACTTTGTAACCACAGTCACATATTAAAAATTGTCATTAATATAATTTTTCATCTTTTTGTACTTACAGTTTACTAAAACCCCAATACATCACACATATTCTTTAACAGCGCATTGAGATGTTTAAATTGATACCCTTCAAAATATATATTAGGGGGGAGTAATTAACTATGAGACTTTCTAATTTACAAAGGGTCTGGTTTTATTTTCGGCATCTTCCGGACATTAAATAAAATCGACATGTAAAATATCACCACTCTGTGTAAAACACGGACTGTGTAATCACCGCAAAAAATTTATTGCGTATAAGTAGAGATACGAGAGCTTTAATACCATATTGAAGATGATAAGAATATATATATATATATATATATAGATCTAGGATAGGGGAAGTAATAACGATCCAGTTGATCACACTATTTTAAAGGTAAATCCCACAACGCATCGAAATATGCTGATTAGTTTTTAATAAAAGGGAAGCATATGTTTAGGTTTGTTATATTATACCTATGCTTATAGTTATTAAATTATAACTTTTATTTTAAAACAAATGGAACATAGGATTAACCTGGAAAAAAAAAAGAATGTTGGATGCAAGCGGCACCAGTTACTATTATGATTTACTGGGAAAGTTATAAAAAAAACTATGTAAATCATTTTAATTATAGGTACTTCGCTATTTAACTACTCAAACTAATCATCATTATTTACAAAAATGTGATCCATAAAAATAGGCAGTGAATAGTTTTTCTTTTTTTGTTGAAAGGGAGGTAAGCATCTACTTTACATAAAAATAGAAGCACAAAAACCTTTCCCATTATTATACCTGTCCTTGCAGACAGTAGAAGTGAAAAAAAAATTAAGGCCCGTCTCACAATTTCTAGCGCGGAAGCTTATAATTCATAAACCTTTATTTCATTTATTTATATTATACAATTAAAATACAATTTTTTTTTTTTTTTTTTTTTCTTCATAGCCCCTTTAAATTTACAGATAATTATATATAATTATAGATCCTCAGGCGAATCTATTTACAAATTATTTTGTATTTCCTGTAGCATCACTACATTATATACAGGTTTTGTTATTTTATAGAAATTATATAAATTATACGTGACTTGACGAAACTGACTAATAAGGTGATGGGGCTCACCTTTTTGATCAACCTTAAAACTAACTTACATACTAATTCTTATCATAATTTTTCCCCGACAGTCTGTTGCCATCGATGCGGGAGGGGTGGCGGGGTCATAGTGTTAAACACTGGATTTGTCAGGTGCTGCAACGAGTCAAAAAACTTAATGTGTCTCCGGTGGATGAACTCACCCACCGACGGCACACCAAGCAACGGGTGCAGGTCAGCGTTCTTCAACCTCTCGAAAGAGGTATGTCGGACCACTTTTCGCATGATTCCATTCTGGAAGTGTTGGAGACATTTGGCTGTATTGTCAGTCAAGTGGGTAAATAGTGGGGCACCGTACAGCAGAGCTGGCCGGAGGACACATTTATATATCATCAATTTAAGACGAAGCGACAGGTTAGGTGAAGTTAGCAAGTGCGATAGCCGGTAAGACCTTTGTCGTACTTTTTCTATTTTATTACTAAAATGAGTAGAGAAATGGAGATGCCTATCCATTTTTATACCCAAATAGTGCATTGAGAAAGCTGGTGAGCTCTCTTGCCCTCCCACGCTATACGATTTTGGCAAGGATTTTTTCCCCTTTTGGAGGGAGAAGATTACGAAGTCGGTCTTCCCGGCGTTTACGCTGATGTTTAACATGCCCAGTCTGTCACTGATAACGTTACAAACTGACTCGGCGTGTGTAAGAGCTCTTTGTGCACTCATGCTGCTGCTGTAAACCGCAATGTCGTCGGCGAAAGCGATTACAGTAGCTTTCTGATAGTTTGTCCCAACAATTTCAGATGTGTACATACTGAAAAGAACCGGAGACAGAACCGCTCCTTGAGGAACTCCACAAGTCAGAGGGAATGGGTTAGAGAGGCAATCACCCACCCGTACCCTCACCGATCTGTTCTTCAAGAACGAAACCAACATGGTATATAGCTGCTCTGGGGATTCCCAGTCACAGAGCTGTCGGCACAGCATCCCGTGGGACACTGAGTCGAAAGCCTGCGTGCAGTCCAACGAGATCATAGCAGTTGCTGTATTCTTGTTGATACCAAGGGTGACTTCCGTTTGTACCTTCACAAGCGGATGTTCTGTACTCAGATGAGCCTGAAAACCTGTCTGCTCATACGGAATGATAGCATTTTCCGAACAGAACCCCTTCAGGTAGTTTAGTATTATCTTTTCGAGAATCTTCCCCATGTGAGGGAGAAGACTGATCGGGCGATAGTGGGCTGGGTGGTCGCCTCTCTTTGTGGGCTTGCGCAGCGGGAACAAGATAGCTTGTTTCCACGCTGTCGGGAAGTATCGCAACCTGATACATGAATTGTACAGGTTAACAAGTTGGGCAATCCATCTCCTCGGCAGCTGTTTCAGCAATACCGTTTGTATCCCGTCGCCCCCTGGTGCTCGGTTTCCCTGACACCGGCGAAGAATCGCCTTAAGCTGCTTCGGGGAGACAAACATATAGTTCTGACCTGTCCTCAGCTGCTGAGGTTCGTGGTAGTTACCTGTCCTAGCGGCGTTGTCTGCGGTATAGTGGTCGGCCAATATTTTAGCCTGTTCTTCCGATGTGTACAGGGTGTCTCCGTCATGAAGACGGACACCTGAGTCCTTCTTGGTAGTAGTATTTAGGAGCTTCCAAAACTTACGGAAATCGCCATGTAAGCCATGAAGCCGTTCGTGCCACGTTGCCGTCTTCCAATTCCTCATCAAGCCACGAATCTGTGTTGTAAGAGAGTTTACAACTTTCTTGGCCTGACGATTCCTTGTTCTATACCAGTTATTTTTCCAATTATTGCGTAATGCAATAAGTCGAAGAATATGGTCTGGTGGCTTTTGTAGCATGGGTGGCTTCGGGCTAAACTTTGGGACAGCTGTGTTAGCTGCATCGACGATAACCTCGGTCAGGAAAACTACCTGTCGATCCACTTCCTCTGTACTGCGGAGAACAGGAACCGTATGCAATTGGTGGTAAAGTTGTGATCGATATAGGTCCCAGTCAGCCCGACGATAGTCGTACTTCGTCGGACGCGGGATCACAACTCTACCGTCAATGGAATACAATACTGGTAGGTGGTCGGTCAGGTTACTAGGTCCAGGGTCTCACAATTGTTTATCCTGTGTGGCTGTTTTGTGAGTAAAAGATCTAGAATGGAGGTTTGTGCGCTGTTACCTCTATGGCGAAAGAGGTGGAGGTCCGGTGCACTCCTGTGTCATGAAACCCATAAGTGCTAATACCACGCCAAAAAAAAATTTAAAACACTACTGCTTCATAAAAATAAAATACAATTAGATTATTAGTCGATATAAAAAAGTTCAAGTCAAGTTTGATTCATCGAGCTATTAAACGGTTCTTTGCGAAAACGACTTAATCTACAGTTTTGACGACATTTTGTAATAATATTCCTATGTAATAGAATAATAATCGTAAAATTCATTCATCAGTCAGGGCGACGAGATCTTTAATTTAATACCCTACTTTATGCGATAGGAAAATATTTATTTCAAGTAACTGATGAATGATTATTCCATTATAAGGTTGCTTTTATTTTTATTATACCTGTGGCGTCGAACAATCCTTTCTTACAAAATATGATTCATCCATATAGTTAAGGCTCCTTAACTAATCCTAAACCTTGCTAATCCATGTTCCTCTCCTATATAGGCTCTCGGAGTGTGACCAAGCCCTTATTCCCGTGCTATTCCTGTTGCTATTGCTACCCGTATTCTTATCATTCTTATATTCTAATCGTATTATCTTTTGTTTCTGTTATAAGTTATTTTGTTCTTTTGACTCGTCCATGTGCAGACCAAGTCTTAATATAAACCTTGTTTAGCTTTCTGAATAAAGTGTTTTTAAAAACTGATAAGCGGTGAAAGATTATTTAATTATATAAAACTCGAGTTTCCGAAATAAAAAAAGATTTGGATAACAGTTTTAATGACATGACTTAAAGCCCGTACATATTACGTATTATTAATCAGGACAAAAAGATCTTTAATTTAAAAACCCTACTCAATATAACATACAGATATTATATTCTTTATTAATTATTAATTCATTTAAAAAAATAAAATCACATTGGTTGAGTTGAATTGTTAACATCATCATATTTCTGATTATTTTTGTAATTTAATTTAGTACCGACTAATTAGTTAATAAGTATGTTCCAAGGGTATCATAATATTTTTCATATACTCCAAACATCAAATATGGCCATTGTGATAAATTTCATGTGCTAAATCGAACAGGTGGTTCGCAATACCCTGGACATACAAACGTACACAATGGCAATAATTGGAAAATGGATATCTTGAGACAGGTTCTGACGACCTCCACGTCATATTTGCGACCTTGTAGGCTCCCAACACCTTCGACGAGTGACTTCTTTAACAAGGTCGTATCGCACTGAACGTGAAGTCAACGTCATTCACCAGTTGGGTCACAAGTCGAATCCGTTTGTTTCACCGCGAACATTTTAAATACTCACACGGCGAACGCGAATACATGCGGTCGGCGGTTTGCGGTCCAATGTATCTGAAACAGTAGCAATCAGAACCAGACTACGGGGAAGTAGCAATTGGTCCAATAACCTCTTTTGTTTTCTACCATGTGTGATTGTTCGTACCAATTCGACATAGAGACATGCGAACTTACGAGGTAAATCTACTAAATAACAAAACTGAATAAATAACTCACCTTGTTATGTTATAAATGTATTGTTCATCCACTTCAATATACTCCCCATTTGCACTAATACATCTCTGTAGGCTTGTTTACCACTGGTCTATAGCATGGACCAAATAAATTTCCGTTTCTCAACTAACTGATTCAAAATGTGGCCTATCAGGCACTGATTATACTCTTTGGGAAACTTAAAAGTTGTAAGGTACTTGATCGGGTGAGTATGAAGGACAACCAACCGTAGTGATGTGATTGATTGTCGGTCAAAAACTGCAGAAAGTGCTGACTCAGGAGCCACATTGGTCCTGGTGAAGAATGAAAACATTTATCAACTCTTTTTCAAACTTTCCTCTTAATAATGGTGTTCAATGTTGTATTTTCTGTATCCTTCCAAAAATATTCCCTCGATAAAAAAACGAATATTGCTTTAAAAGTTTGACTAATTTAGACCAGTTTTTTTCATTCTTGGCCATGTTGATGTTTCCCAGTATTTTGGTTCGAGTATCGTACTGGAAGATTCAGGCCTCAACGCAAGTGATTAATACATGAAAAAGATTTGAATCTGCGTCAAGGTGGTGCAGAACGCAACATTCGTTTTTCGGCACTCGACAGAAAAAAACAAATTCAATGGCGACACACAATCAACTGAACGTCACACAGTTGCTGCTTGTCATGCTGGTTCACATACTCGTATGATCGATGTTGCGCACATACGGGTGCAGTTATTCTGCAAGCATTAGTGCCTAAAGCAGTTATAAACGGTTATTATGACTGCTTTTTTTACTATGTGGATTCACAGCCTCGTTATTTTTATAGACTAACATCTTATTTGGAGGTATCTCCTACCTGTAAATCATTTATGCACGTGGAGAATTCGGCACGATTCAAAAGAAATTTCTACAATTACGTAATTTAGGGTGAGTTTTAAATTGTTACATAAAAATTCAAGTTTGATACATCGCACAACGACGTTATCGATGCCATTATTAATACCAGTTGACCCTAGATTAGGAGCATTGGTATTTTTTTTTATTATTTAAAAGATTTTTTTCCTGTAATATTTTTTCACATCGATTGAACACAATCGAAAATCGTGATATTTAAAAATTTATATAAAAACGAAATAAATAACGTAGAAATTAAAAAAAAAAAAAAATAGTTTGAATTTGAAATAGTTTTTGGGTTTGAACTTAAAAACAAAATCTTAAAAGGTAGCCAAATTGACCTGATTGTTGACAAGTTTGATTTTTTAAAAGCATATTTCTCATTATCGTATTTAACATATTTGAATACACTACTCTTTATAGTAGGAAAATGTTTATTGAAGAATTACGGAAAAATTGATTAATGAACTTTCATTATTTTACTTGGAGTTGCTTTCATTTTCAGCCCCAACGAGGCATCAAACGGAACTAACATTATGCTTATTATCCCTCATCCTTCCACATGAAACTGTGGCTACGAAAAATTACGAATACACTTTTGATGGCAGTTTTAATGGCTTTATGTAACTATAGAACGCTTAAGTCCCAAAAAATTATTATTCTTAACTTTACTGCCTTCTCAATATGATGGAAACATAATTGTTTTTTTTTATTGCTAATTAATTTATTAAATATGCTTCATTATTTTTTATGGGGTTGGTGCATGGAACATGCAAAATATCATGCTTCTAAAAAAATCACTGGCTAACTAGATATTAATAATACTTCTAATTAGTAGCTATATTGTTAAAAAAAATCATATGATAAACAATATGGTTATCGAGATCTTTAATTTGTAGAGATGAATTAATTATAGAAAAATAATTTTTCATGTTGTCTCAACATCAAATGGGGGCTTTACGCGGAAAAGTTTCATTTTTCTATGTAGAGTACAGTGGACTCACAAAGATAGAACGAACATACGGATATATGCGACTGAAGAGACGCTTTAATTTCTTCCTTAATACACATTCAATCAGAAAATTGCATAGAGTCATTGAAATCGTAGATTTGAAGAGTCCTTGCTTGTTTATAAATTTTTTTCTTCTGTAAAACGTAACGCTAAACTCTGTTTTTTAATAGAGTGAAACAAGCGACACACAAGCACAAGTCCGACGGGAGTGGCCAAGCTCCGAAAAGAAAGAAGACAGTGCCAAAAGAAAGCTAGGAAATGGTTTCTCTCAATTTCTCCACCAATTGACAAATGGCCTATAACTAGCTTTTTATTTATCCTCGATAAATTGCTCACTATCCCTCAACATTTATGAGAGAGGAACTGGAAAAGAAGCAGATAACGATCTCAGTGAGCTTCCTCGATTCAAATCTCTAAATAACAGATCATTCGCACGGTATCTTAAGCCGGCACTGACTAATGATCACGATTCAAATGCGGGAATACTATCCCTGCGAATAAGGCCGTATCACCCCTCCTTTCAATAGCGATTTATAGTATGTTTTATGATAATCGCAGCCACATTAATTATAATACATAGTTTTCCACAAACTATTTATCGTAGAACTGCTGCTCTGACTTGGACTTGGTATTTCCAACCATGCGAGTACACTTTAACCCATTAATGGCCACAGTTTAGGCGGGAAATATGTTTGTGATGTCCCCTGCTATTTATTATTATTTGATTGCACCCTTAGTTTATTTAATATTTCAAGATGGGGGAACGCACGAATGAATATATAAATAAAATATACCTATTTTATTTTATATTTATAATACTCATGATAGGTAAACCCAACAGATGCGCTAAAAAGTGATAATTTTGACATAGGCAAAGCCTTAAATAATAAGACGAAACAGCGCGCTCTCAAAAGATGAGTGGGAATAATTTTGGTATAAAACTTTGCCTTTCGGAGGCAGCTTACTCGTGCGAGCCTAGCCCTGCCTTTCTGAAGAAGTTACCAGTAACTTCCTTCAAATGGGACACCCCTTAGTGAAAGGCACCCATGAATCCAAAATAATTTTCCTTTTATTTTTCCTACATCCTATTTTTTGTAAGTTTGAGAGCTGAGTTTAAAAAAAAAAAAAAAAAAAAAAAAAAAAAGCAACTTCCAATCGAAGACATCACATTAACATAATATTAGGTAAAGAAGATATTCGAGCTCATTAAATGAACCATTAAACAGCAGTATAGTAGTATATAAAGCCAATTCATTAGTTATTAATCATATTTGAAGTCGACTTCACATAAAAGACTTGTAATAAGAATACTTTAAAATGTAAAGAAATCATTTCATTATAAACTATCTAGTATGTGCCCTGCACTACTGACTGGTATGTGCCCTGCACTACTATCTAGTATGTGCCCTGTACTACTAACTGGTATGTGCCCTGTACTACTATCTAGTACGTGCCCTGTACTACTAACTGGTATGTGCCCTGTACTACTATCTAGTATGTGCCCTGCACTACTATCTAGTATGTGCCCTGTACTACTAACTGGTATGTGCCCTGTACTACTATCTAGTATGTGCCCTGCACTACTGACTGGTATGTGCCCTGCACTACTATCTAGTATGTGCCCTGTACTACTAACTGGTATGTGCCCTGCACTACTAACTAGTATGTGCCCTGCACTACTATCTAGTATGTGCCCTGTACTACTAACTGGTATGTGCCCTGTACTACTGACTGGTATGTGCCCTGTACTACTATCTAGTATGTGCCCTGTACTACTATCTAGTATGTGCCCTGCACTAGTATATAGTATGTGCCCTGCACTACTATCTAGTATGTGCCCTGTACTACTATCTAGTATGTGCCCTGTACTACTATCTAGTATATGCCCTGCACTACTATCTAGTATGTGCCCTGTACTACTATCTAGTATGTGCCCTGCACTACTAACTAGTATGTGCCCTGTACTACTATCTAGTATATGCCCTGTACTACTAACTAGTATATGCAAGCACATTCAAGAGTATCGATCAATAAATCATTGACGTATTTAAATGTATAGACGTGTGTATCAATGTATTTTTTATCGTGATCAACAGCGGTGGGGACAGTTGGAGGATCCCTGGTCTCAGCCAGTATCACAACTAATAATCCACTTATAAAAAAAATATTGTAAAAAGCAGAAATGTTGACAAAAATATAATTGAAATTGGCTCTAGCGAAATTAAACATTTGCAGTTTTTATTATTGCCAACCAAAATTTTATTCTTTTAAAATATAATTTTTTTTTTATACTTCCAGTTACTGTTTTATGATGAAACCATACTTTAAAAAAAATCACTTACTCTTATGTTTTTACCGGTATTTTTGTGCCAGGGGACATCGTGCTACAGACATAAAATATTACATGAAGGTCTAATTTGACAAAAGAAAAATCATAGCCATCTTCATAAAACATGATTAAGTGTAGGTTTTCAAGTCAATGATCTCCACATCCTGATTAATAATATTTATTGTTTTTTGGGGGATTATTATTAAAGAAAGTTGTCAAAAGTGTCAATGAAATCTTTTACACAACCGTAATGAAACCATTAATCGTGTTACGGATTACACTTACCTTGAATTTGGATATTTCCTCTTTAATAACAAAATAATTCAAAGCAAATCTTCCGGTCAAACTCAATTTAAATTTATTTTTTAATTCATTAAAAAAGCGATTTAATTTCGCTACACCGTTTTAAAATGATGTCATAACACGTTCTGTATATGTGTTCATTAATTCTATACATTGATTTTTCGATGTGTTATGATATGTGCTTGGTCTCACTATTCCGTTTTTGAATCAGACTAACACAATCTCCTTAGATGAGGCTGAGCACGAATGTGAACTTTACTCTGTTATCTTCACGACCCCGTATGATTCAGGCATATATAAAGTCAAAGTTGTTATAAGAAGGGAAATAATTGGAAATAACGGAATATATTTGAAAAAACTGTCACCTTATTAGGGTTTTGTTGGATTTTTCAAACCCAAATCCCTTATTTTGTTTATTGGCCAGTCTCCATTAGTCTTTGTCCATCCGTTCAAGTTGGAAACATGACATTTTAAAAGCAGGTCCCATTTGATATGGGAAGACATTAAAAGCAAATTCATCTTTAAATAACTTGAGTAAGTGTCGATAAGTTCTGATTGGCAATACGGGATTTGTATTTTATTTTTTAATCATTTATCTATAATTACGAAAAGGATTTAAATCTGTTAGTGTTAGTAACATGAACTGAACGTGTGTGTTTTTTAGCCGCATGAAATTATGCAAGGTGTTTCCATTTGAAGCCCCACGATGCTAAAAATAAGAGCTATCACTATGAAAAATAATGAATCATCATTTATAAATTAATTATAATATATTCATTATTATTCATAGTATTGATCATAATATTAATACAAAAATTAATATTTTTCCATATTATGCTATAGATAAAAAGCTTGGACTATTTTTAAAATCTAACATCGCTCATCAATACAACCACTTAAATCCACATTCACGGCTAACTACAAACTGAAAATTTCATTAATAGCATCGATTAATTGTTGCGTCTTAGCAAGATAGACTATAATTACACAAAAACATTAAAACTTTCATCAAAATGGTATTGTATATTTTTACATATAGATGATATTTTCCATGGATGTTTAATTTGACGCCTTAAAGATGATAAAAATAAAAGCGATCTATGAGAAATTCTGAGAAGTCATTCATTTACTATAAATACTTGTCATTACTTAGTAATCAACAAAATCTTTTCTATCATTTTCAGTTGGGCATAGAATTAAATATCAAAGATATTGACGTATCAAGTAAAACCATTAGTAGATTATAACTTAAGAAAATTAGCGAAATTGTCATTAAAATCTTTTCATAGCCATGAATATGTGATGATGTATCACACATACTTGAGTTGTTTTTTACTTGCGTTATTATTGTTCTCTGTCACAACATTCGTTTATTAAAATTATTTTTCAAATTTCCCGGATGCCCGAATGCAACTTACCCTAAAAAGAAAAAAAAGGCTGCCATTGTTGTAGCACTAATCCGAATCAAGATCTTGCAAGATGGACTAGTCAACTACACGGTACTTGCTTATCTCTACGGTATTATTCCTTCTTTTAAAATACACTTGTCCTTATTAATTAGTCAAACCATTAGCGTAAATGGAAATGAATAATTAAAACGGAATTTTAATTTCGAAATGAAGTTCAATCTATTTACGGTATTCAGAAACAGATTAAGATCACATAATGTATAAACCATGGTCTATAGATAAAAATAATAATGCACCTGTAATTTATGTTACACTGATTTAAAATCAGGTTTCTCATTTTTTTTTTTTTTTCGACGAAATGTTTCCTTGTTTATCTCATATAGTCAAGAACTGTGTGGGAGATTCCAATCTGCGTGGGCCTGTGGAAAAGTAGGTCTGTGAAAATGATACAGGCCAACCCACAAGGGATCGAATTCAACACTAACTGGAATGGAAACGTTAGAGAATTACAATTCATTTCATTATTATTATTGGGCTTTACGTTTGTTTTTTTAGGCTTTTGTATGTATTTCCGAACAGACTATGTAAACAAATTTCATTTTTCCGTCAAACCCTTCCCTTCAAACTCAAAACTTAAACAACAACATTGTAAATGTAACACTGTAAATATTTAAACTCATTAAATTAATATTTAAAAAAAATTGTGGACCAGATTTGCACTATAGTTCCGAGTTTATATATACTTAAATAAGGGTTAATAATTGATGTAAGAAAAAATATTTGCTTTGAATGCAATCCAATTAGTTGAAAAAAATTACGTAAGCCCTCATTGTTTACTAGTTTACTAGTTTCATAATATAACAACTTATACAAATAATTTGATTAGCACACGGTGGTACAGCTGAGTAGTTTGAATATTTGGAAAAGACAGCCCGAAAACCGTACCTGATGGGGAATAGATTCGAAGTGTATGACTATTTATAAATCTATTATTTTTCATCTGAAATTCTATTATTACAATATCCATGATCAGAAGTTTCGTTTTTTTAGCTATTTAGGTAAGATTGCTACTCAAAAAAAAAAAACAGAAAATCTGAATTTAGCCACAGATGTTTAGGTCTTTTGTGGGTGTATCTTTCGAGAAAATATTTGCTGTTATTACCAATACCGCGTATTAGTGGATTTTCAGAAGTTATATAGTAGAAATAATATATTATTCAGTTTGAGAAAGTACAAATTTTTGAATTGTGGGGAGTTGTAAGTTGTGCAGTGTTGATATTTTTCGTGGGGGGGGGGGTTATTGGGGATGCGGACGCATCCCTGAGTTTTGGATCCATTAAAGTTTTCTTTAGTTGGTTTTGGCTGTTAGTTATTAACACTTAAAAAATAACGAACATGATCGATAGTTTTTCAAATTGTACTCTTTTTGACATACTTCACCACGATATTTTGAAAACGACTCAGATTAATTACGACACAGCTTTTGCTGTTTATAGATTTTTTCATGAGTTAACGAACGCTGTTAAAATTTCACCATGCGGGCTATGTTACCCACACATGCCGGAACAGTTTTAAATACAGTAGCGTTTATCGTTGATGTTAAATTGGCAATCCTGAACGGGGAGGCTTTACTTTCGTACTGGTAATGTAAATTCTACGATCGTGGTCGGTAAAATAATACAATCGATCTCAAATTTCAAAAGGATATTGCACAACATCCCGAAATATTTATACTGGTTAGTTTGTAGTCAAAATACAATATCGTGTTGTGAGAAAAAAAAATCGAACGTAAATAAAATTGGCCATTTTTTTGATTTGAATATTAAAAATTCAAAAAAAAAAAAAACCTCACATATAAACCTTGAAGCAAAAATAATTTTTCTATCTAAGGTTGTAAGATTTAGCCTCTCCAAATCATATTTTTATTCACAAAACATCTTCTACAGTCAACGTTTCGCTTATAGAGCCATCATTAGTTCTAAAATTTAGAACAAAATAATTAAATACAAACGCAAATGTCTCTTTTTGATCAATACTCTGGAAAATAATAGTACGCACAAATATAGCCCAAACCGGGGTTTATATAGTTATTAGAATTTTTTGAAAATCCTATATTCAGTGACAAAGATGGAAAGGAACTATTTTTAATCAGCAATGTCTAGTAGTTTTCCCACAACATTTAATAAGTTTTTATGAAAGTCCTTAACCATGGAGGGAAAATCACCACTTCAAACCTCAAATACCACATTAGTCGGGACTTGATAAATTACCAACTTTACCAACCGGTAATTGTTTTTTCAAATTTATATTTTTTTTTCTCCATACTTACCGTTATTGTATTTCAAGCAGAAACTAGCCAGCATGTCTCTAATGAATGGAAAATGGTGGAACGATGGTTTTGAAAGTATGTAAGGATGAAGCTTACATGCGGTTACGAGGAAGGAGAGAATGTCAGAGCGAGCAAAACAAGAACACGTAGAACCTCTCCATTCGGGCTCGGAAATCAAGAAACCTTTTTTTTTTTTTTTTAAATCAAAACCAAAGACTGACCAAATTTGAACAATTAGAAATATGAGTTGAAAATAGCCTGTCAACAGTAATTAATTGAAAATCTTCAAAGATAATTAATTGACTGTCATCGACAATGGACTCACAACTATTGTTGCGATAATTACAACTATCGCACCATTGTGCCGCCGTAATCATCTTATCCATTTTTTCTTGGTATCTTTGATTACCTATTATTCTTGTAACAGGACACGACCGGACCCTGGAGCTTTGGGATTACAACATGTCGATAGCCTTCCTAGAAAAATGATCCGATTGCACAATAAAATTATATTCAAAGGACAATTGCTTTAAAATATCCCAAAAAAAAAGTTTTAATTGCGCGATTGGCCACAGGCGATACGGTTCATGAACGCAAATTTCTTTACGATAGTTAGCGAATTCACTTGATCATGTTTTCTATTATTATATAAAGCCCCTTTTCATGCCCAGAATAGGACAATCCATAATGACCTGAAAATTCCCACTAGCCAAGATCACGTTTCCTTAGTTATTAAAATGCCATAAAAAATTATCCACCCATCCTTTAGCAAGATCACATTCATCCATCACCCATCCCTAAAACCTCCTCGGAGATTGAAGCGGAAGTGGCTATCTTTTGTAAATACTAAGTCACTGGGAGTTCTTCTGAAACTGGGCCGTTATATGCCCTCATGTCCTGAGCATCTGCGGTTCTCCCTTTTCTCACCCTCTATGAGGCAGCAGGAGTAGCGTGGGGGCCATCCCTGTTTCCTTTTTTTTTCTCCATAGTCCTGAAGGTTGCAATACCGCGCGTGAATTGGGGAGATCCCGGTGTGTTCTGTGTTTATGTCTATATTGCAAATACTACATAAAGAAGAGAGTGAATGCAATATTGTAAATCATTCATCACAATTATCTATTGACCCATGAGGGCAGGTTGTAATTGTTTTGAAATAAATATAAAAAAAAAAAATCAAGTTTTTAGGAGATGGCAATATGAAATAGAACCTCTAATTTTCAAGAATGAGAATAGAGAATACAGACACCTGGAGGTAATTATAGGGGTTTCTGGTTTACAAAAAATAAATCGAAACCTTAAACATCGGTTGAAAGGTTTTTTTTAACTTTCAAGCAGGTTCTCTTAGAAGGGAGTCCCTCTTAAGAAATCAAGATTCGTCTCAATAAATGAGTGAAATATGGTATGAATGAGAGCATTTATCACAATTACTTGCCAAATAAGGCAGATTGTAATTTTATCACAATAAGGAAGTTTCATCAATTAAGATATCTGTACAAGATTATTTTCTAGTAAATATTTTAAAAAAGTCTAACTGACAAATACATCTCCTGTATACCATGGGATCTGTGAATCCACCCAAATCTCTATATGTATAAGCATGGGTGGAGAAACTTGCCTACCTTCCTTGCTCTAGAAGGGTTCCATAAAAAACATTATAGTCAAATGTGATGCATAATTAAGGCCTTCTTCACGTGTGTGAAAACTCTTTTAATGTCAATTGCAATGATTTTTTGTAATTGTAGACCCCTAAACTCTCAATAAGCAGTACATATTATCAATAATCTTTAATTTGATAACCCATATTAAAGATCTTTAATTTGATAACCTAATCAGTATGATAGATGAATTTTTATTACTAATTAATGAATTAGAGACCATTATTCTCATTGAGCATGCATAAATTCTCGTACCTCTGAATTAATCAATGTTTGCTAACACGATGCTAATGACAGAATAATGATTTTTGTAATTGTGGTTTAAAAAGTCAAAACACAATTTATTAATTACTAATTAGGGTGCACAAGTTTTTTAATTTGATTCAATTCTAAAAATTACAGATTTTCTTTCCACAATGATAAATAATCAATTAATTAGTGTCACTTAATCATATTTGACCTGATCACTATAATCATCATACCTTCCTTATATTAAATTCCATGTCTATAACTTGAGGAGGCGGGGCTCAGAAATACCGTACACAGTAGTGTATGAAACCCAGCTTGGAAATTCAGTAGTCTTGACAATTCTTTATGAAAAGCTTGATTGTGAACTGAGTAGACTTTGTGAAGACTTTTAGATTGTACTGCTTAAGCAGAACCCCATGTGTAAAAATAAAATAAAAGCATTTGTGCTAAATAAATAATAAATATTTAAAATTCCTTACCTGTTTTTTTTTATTTGTCCCGGATTATCCTGGGGACATACTGCTTTTCAAAATGATTTGATCACGTCCTTATAGCTCTAAAACAAAATAAAATCGTCATATCAGGTAAGACGTAAAGTAAATTGGTTTCGTTAAGACATACGGTGGATTCTCGAAAATATTAACAAAACAATACTTTTTTTTTATATATTTACTGAGGATTTTTTTATTTATTACGATTTGGTCTCGCTTAAAGTTGTAAGTATCCACTTATCCCCTTACTACAAGCTCTTTTAAATAAGTAGTGAAGTCTTGGAGAATGTTCAAGACGAGGAAGGCTCTGAGAACGAAGTTACCTCTGTTGGCATAACAAACCAACCGGATCTTGGAATGTCTTCCCTCGTGACCGAGAGGGTGATTTGTACAAGTCAGGGTTTATCCGAGGGTTAATAGAGAATAAGACCTTTATATTTCATAACATGCAGACTCCTCCAAGAATAGTCCAGTCGGTGATTTCTCCCTTCAAAAAAAAAAAAAACCTCATACCGAAGATTTATCATATAGAATTTTTACAATTATTATTCTAAATTATTCTGATATATTAGTGCATAATTATTATAGTATTTATTGTTATTACGTCATCTCACCATTTTAATAACTGTTAGCTAACAACAAAAATAGTGGCAAGGAGGTCCCTGTCACTTCCTTTCTTCTACGGTTAGTAATTAGACAAGTTGTTGGCCCATAACCCTGCGATTTAGAATTGGTCACAGATCTATAATAGTAGCCAGTTCACGAATTTTGTATCATGTAAAGCACTGTTTTAGTCAACATTTATTTATATTAACGGTAATAGACTTTGTAGCGACCGCTAACTACATAAGTTAAATCACCCTATACTCTGGTGCATATATAATGTATTGTAATTAAATGTAAATCATGTTAAAAGTTTCTAGCAATAAACGCGGACCGGCAGTCATAAAACAGGTCACAAGAGGGTCGACGATCGTCAGCAATAAACCTGAGAGGGTGAGCCACCTGGCCATCATAAACAAGACCCCTTTCAGACCGCCTCCGCCTTCCGGCAGGAAGGGGAAACACTACTTAACCCCGGGGCTTCTAGCCCTAAACTCTACTCTCTCCTCAGCGCCTCTGTCTGTCACCCTGTCTTTCAGCCTCCTTGCAGACCCTCTGACGACTTGTACCTGTGACACTGCCGGGCCACCGCTCGAACTCTGAAAACTGGCCTTATTCTTCATGAAACCTCTGTACCTCTTCTCTTGAACATAGTGCATTGTCGGGGCACATACCTATCATAAATGGAGTCAGGTATTAACGCCGTCCTGGAACGATTGTCCAGGTTATTAACTCGAACAATCCGCACTTGTCACCAGGGCTAGGTGATCAGGCACCTCCTAGTGACAACCCGACAGACTTAATAAAATCGAAAATAGCTAAGATATAAATATCTAAGATGATTAACTAAGACTAAAGTTATTAAAAATTTTATGTAGAAGTATATGGTAATATAAGGGAAATTTATGAAAAGGAAATGAAATCTCTACCAAGCAGCTTCTAATACAATATATAAGCACTAATAACATTCAACACCGAAATTGCACAGAGTCTAAAAGTGACATAAAATGAGTTTTTTCAGGGCCAAAAAAATTATTTTTGTATAGTACAGATCAGTTACAGTCCCTCTAAAAGGGATCCCTTCTCCACTTGTGAAGAATTTAGTAGGTATTTCCATCAGTTGACGTTCTTCAATAAAATTTACCACATCAAAATTTCCATGACCTGTATGGTCTATTTCTTCAGTTTGATCATTATTGGAACTCTTAAGGCCGATTAAAAAACAATAATTTATTGGGACAAAAATGAATTTTACGATCACAGCTTATGACCGCGTGACCTCACCTGATTTACATATGACCTGTATTCAACCCTAAAGGTTCGCTCTGCAAAATTTGAAGGATTTCTTAAAAAGTATTAAATTGGGAGAGAGACTATATCAAGGTAGGGTTGATTATACGCTCTATTGCCAGAATTATGGATGGGTCTAACAACCCCCCAACACTCTAACACAACAATAATTCATATTAAAGTTTATACTGTAATAGTCTATAGTATCCTATGATCCTGAAAAAAAATCCTACAATGGACAGAACTTCACCAGACCGACACAAGGCTAAAAAAACTAGATCAATACCGTTGCTGTTGGGTGTCGAGTGGCGGTACTGCCTATTCACACTATAGTCGTGAGAAGTTCTCAAGGCTTGATGATGATGATGATGTTATTTATGCAATCGTGGTTCCAGGCCGGTGCCTTGGGAAATGGATCTCGGCTTTCTCAGGCCCATCAGCATCTGTCCTGGGCCGACAGATCAGAGGGAAATTGGACACCGCGGAGTTTGCCCGCGAGAGGATCGGATGAAGACCATTTCCGATTGTAGTTACGGAGGATATGATGAAATTGGTCCTGTTCAGAAGGAAGTCATTCTGTGCGCAGAAGATAACCTGCTGTTTCTGTTATGTTAGTAAAGAGTATATACGAATGTTTGGTTAGTAGGTAAGACAGGCAGTGGGTTGAAAATAAAAAAAATGAAAGCCTAAAATCAAAATAACCTTCATTTCACGTTCCTAATAGATTTTCATAAATAGAAGTAGGCGGAT
Organism: Acanthosoma haemorrhoidale; assembly: GCA_930367205.1. Lineage (NCBI taxonomy): Eukaryota > Metazoa > Arthropoda > Insecta > Hemiptera > Acanthosomatidae > Acanthosoma > Acanthosoma haemorrhoidale. The sequence goes on from OV884011.1 coordinate 39,254,005, forward strand.
ATGATGTTAGGCTTTCCCGTATTTCAAGGGAAATACATAAGAACTTAAATGATTAAACAGGCAAATTAAACAAATGAATCTTGTGCAAACTTGCCGTGACTGTGTATCCACACCTTCAGAGTGAGATAAAATCTAAATATTAAATCATAATTCCTTCCAATGAAGGTAGTCAAAGATATGGTCTTCATAATTCCAATACCCAGGGACATTTTCGATCTTCAGAAATCGTTTAAACTACGCTAACAAACTGGAAGGTGTTAGTCAGTCGTGAATTTTGATTTGGCTAAATGCAGACGTTGGTATATCGGCTTAGGCTGATGAAAGAAATTGGTTAGATTTTCATCAAATTTGTTTGTCGATTCTTGCATGAGATTGTTTTCTCATATGTGTTGAGCAATACACATCTAACTCGCGTCATCTCACCATATCATGCTAAGACCTGATGCAGACATAGCATGTCGAAGAGTGGTCCATAAATAAATTTGATGAAAATTTAACATCTTCCTTTCATCAGCATATGCCGATTTCATTGGTACTATGTAATAGGTACAGTTCCGTATGCTACCGATAAATAACGAATCAACAGGGATAGATGTGACTCACCCGGCGTAGCAAATCGCATATGACAATAGCTTCTTAATTGTGTTCCATTCACTACTGTAGTTTGGGTATGACTTAATCACTGCAACTGAAGGAACCAGGTGGCAGCTCTAGGGATGATAACAGTCTACTGGTTAGTGACAGCTTCAATTTCAGATCATTTAGTCATGTTCCGTATCCTGTTTAAGCTAGAAACATACATTTTACATTCAGGCTGAAACACATATGTAGCGACCCTAACTACATAAGTGTTAAATCACCCTATACTCTGGTGCATATATAATACATTGTAATTAATGTAAATCATGTTTAAAGGTTTAAGCAATAAATCATGCAGGGGCCGGCAGTCGTAACAAGTCAGGTAACAGCAGGTGCACGGCTTAAAAGCCACCTTACCGTCATAAAACAGAACCGGTAGACCTAGGGTCACCTTCCGGTGGTCATAAAATCTAAAAGCCATGCCATAAAACAGTCCTTTAGGGGACGAGGGGTCACGTACCTCGTGGCAGGTGTGCGCATTTCCTAGCCCCCTCCCAATCAGGAACTATATTTAAACCAGTGCGTTTAGCTACTCTTTATCAGTTTCTTCATCTCCTCAGCCGCTTTACTCGGTCGCTTTACGCCAGGGCCGCTTGGCCCTGGAAGGCAGTCACTTCAGACTCCTCATCAGCCTACTCTCTCTTCAGTGCCTCTGAGCCCGTCACCCTATTTCTCAGCCGCTTTGCAGACCCTCTGGCTCCTTGTACCTGTTACGCTGCCGGACCCCCGCCCGAACTCTGAAAACTTGTCTTATTCTTCATGAAACCTCTGTACCTCTTCTCTTGAACACAGTGTATTGTCGGGACACATCCCTATCATAAAATGGAGTCAGATATTAACGCCGACATGGAACATGGTCCATGTTATAAACTACAACAATCCGCACTTGTCACCAGGGCTAGAGTGATTAGGCACTCCCCTTGTGGCAACCCGACAAAATACATTGGAGTTGAAACAAAATAAAACACAATGGTCATTAATTAATTATTTACTCGCTATTAATAAAAGCTATTCTATAATTTCGAGTAAGATATCAATTTAAAGATCTCAACTTTCTAATTAACAATATGTGATATGTGGTTTAAGTTATTAACATTTGAAATTTTTTTATTATAAGAAGAGAGGTTTGTGTCATTAAACTATAATTACAAATACAATATTGAAACAGTCATCTACATCGTATACCCAATTAAACCGCTGGTTTTTGTTTTAATAATAAAATATTATCCCTATTTTAAGCGGTAGTTATTAGGGGTGGTATACATACAGGATTTTAAGAGGCGGTATACATAAAAGCAACCCCAAGAAAAATAATGAAGAGTATTTAATAAATTATTCATATTGATAAATAGGATTGAATGAGGCATCGAATTAAAGATCTCCTTGTCCTGACTAATGATTTATAAATATGTTATGGGGTTTCAAAGTATCATTAACTATATAAAAAAAAAATCGTTTAAAATGTCATTAATGTGATGATATTTGCCACACATTTCATTCTTTTAGGGTTTAGTATCAATATAAAATACTGTAGGGGTCGTGACACCAAAATATTACTCCCTATTCACCCCCTCAAATCCCCGTACTGAGAACTAGCCTTATTATGGACTAATCAATTTCTCGACGTTAATACACCAGGAGTATGTCTATCCGTCTTCCGGAAGTGTGCTATTCAAGGCTTCCTTGATCAATACCCAGTTATAAGTCAACGAACGTAGAAAGAACCGTTTTTTTTTTTAACACAGAGATAACGCAAAAGTACGGTGTATCACCAATTACATGTTTCACTACGGTTACGAAAACGAATTTAATGATTGAAATTACAGAAGCCCCAACATAATTTAGAGATTTAAGAAAGGCTTCTTAATATGTTGAGAAAATATTTAATTTTTAATTGAAAGTAACTGAATAATTTTTAGCATCATCGGAGGATCAAATGTCCAAAATATTCCCCCACTATATGATGATCTGATTGAGTTCATGTTGCGAATACAATGTTAATGAAAATGTTAATGAAGTTTTCTAATCGTAGATTAAAAATATTAAACACGATTTACATATTGTTGATCTTGACTTCGATATCTTTAATTTTACATCCTACTAAAATTTTTGTTTGATAACAACTAATTAATTAATGACTCTTAATCATGTTTTAGGGAAGATGTTATATTTTTCCTGTTACACTAACGATCTCCTTTCCACAGTTTAGGCTGAATTATTTTCTCTGGTTGCCCTAAAATGCCAATGAAAGACTACCTGCGAACCAATTACCTCTGCCAATTCGATCGAAATTGATTTTATATCATAGGAGCACCTCTTTCTATATTTACGACAAGACGGCTCCAATTGCTTCTTAATGATGTTGAACGTTTTTCGGTGGATTTTGGTAAATCTATCTATGTTTTTCAATGGGTGGGTACATGCATGGTGGAGCTAAAGAAAAGAGCTAAACAGCCAAAATCGGTATTTTTCACTAATAAAGCCTAATTAGAGGTGACGAAGAAAGTCACGATAAGTTACAACACAAATATTAAGCGGTTCTGTCTATCCTAGGTTCTTCATATGAGGGGGTGGGGGTATGGTATCAAACATTTTTTTTTAATATTTTTATTTCTAAGAACAATACATCACTTTGATCAAAGAACGATTTATCGGTATTACTGTATGACTGTGTTCAAGTTATAACGCCATCATCTATGACCTTCCTATGATCCCTTTATAAACAGCAGCCTCGGACAAGAGTGGCTACTTTTGACTTCAGATCGATATCCTCCGTGCTTGGCGGTGCTATCCGGAGTTCATACCTTGCCACGTGGAGTATTAGGTTCATCGTCACAGCTGGCCATATCGAAGTACAGGACATCCGAGTCCTTCTGGAAAGTACCTTTATCGTTACGAGATTAGGTGAACACCGAAAAGGCCCGAACCAGGGTATCCATAGTCATAAATCAGCATTTTATAATATTTGTCAGTAAGAGAATAGAAGATGGAGTATCACAGTGCCTGAAGTTTACATTCAAATTTGTTTATCATTATTGCATCTTCTTTAAAATTCCAGATTACCTTAAAAATCTTTTCTAGATTGACTAGCTGATTGATACCAACGTGGAAATCACCGAAAAAAATATCCAATATTAGATGATTTTCGAAAGAATTAACAACTTCATCTGTTAGACATTTCGTAGCCAATATTTAAGCAGAAAAATATTCGCACAAATTACGGAACGAATGGCAAAACGAAGGCAGCCCAACACGGCCCCTTCCTTGGCAACGGCACTTTCACCAATACCTGTAAATGTTTAGGGGTCACCGCGAGTAAACATCTGTCCGCAGCGGTTACTGTCCAAGTGCTTTAGTATTGCCACTAACGCAAATACAGAAATGATGAGGAAATGTTTTTCTAAGAAATGAAATTCCCTAACCGTCCAGGGATTCGATGCCAGAACCTTCTCTTAGAAGGCCTTGACCACAACTACCTATGAGAGGTCTTTATGGTATATCATTAACCTCTAGCCATTGGTAGCATCTGGTCCTTGGTAAACCCGGCAAAGAAGGACTAGAGTAGTGATCTCTATTGAAGCTCTAAGCACGTGTTTATTTTGCTTAATGTTTAATCCAGCAGATGCGGTCAAGGAACAGATGGCGTATCAATAATAAAAGCCACTTCAAAGCTGCCATTCATGGAGGATTTTTTTTAGATTTACTGTTCACAGTATTAATACGTTCCCTGGACAGAAAGTCAGTTTTAGCTGCCTACCCCCAAAAAGTGACTTACTTATGCTTTGTACGTCTTAGAAATTCCTATGATTTGAAGCATGATAACTCCAAACCGTGGGAGCATATGCCAATGAGTGGCGAATTGCTGCTTTATGTAATGTTAACTTGTTTTACGAGTAGAGTGGTGATGATTTTCTGAGGAAGTAGAGTGGCAATTTACTAATCAGATTTTTGGGTTCCTTGCTTTTGTATATCATGTGCTGTGAATCCAACAGAAATCTCTAGACCTCTAGAGTCTTAGGTACTGAAATGACTAGAAATAAGGAAGTTGGGAATCGTTTAAGGATGGGATTGAAAAAGGCCAGCTTCATTGTTGGTTACAGGAAATCGGTCAGTATTGAAGAACCTGAACACAGTTTATGATACATAGTTATTTATGAAAGTTTTAAGTTAGAAATAGGAACTAATTATCTCTAGATAGGATGTTGTCCAAGTCAATGCAAAGGCTATGTTATGAACCTTCAGAAGGAAACCATTCATTGAAACCGGATATACACTAGTCAACTAGTCACATGTTCCTCATTTACAGAGGATATAAATAAAGTCAAGGAATCTGAAATAGCTTTTATTGAAGAATAGCGTAGGTTCGGTTCTAGAAAATTGCTGTCTCCAAAAGGAGAGGCTGTACATTTAAAAAGTATAAGATCCGTAGGTCTTTCGTTTACCTGTTGGTAAATCTGTTGTTTATCGTAAGCCATCCAATTGATCGAAAATTTGGAAAGTATATTCAACAGTCCCCTCCTGAAACAATGTTTATGTTTTAGATCATTCGAAAAAAATTATTTCATACTGTGATATTTGAAGTTTTCACGAAAAATATTGTTATTTTGTCTTAACAATTCATATACACTCTTTTTTTCTTTCTAAACAGCTAATTTATAAGTAATAGTTAATAATGGAATAAATCTTGATAAGTGTATTTATTGTTTATACTTCATATTCGCAACCTATTCAATATTCTAACAATGTATTGAAATTGATAATTTATTCATTGTGTACCGACAGAGTACCTACAGCATACAGTTTTGGTCTCAACTACGATTCGTAGCATATAGAAAATAATGTTAAATGTTTAAATAATAATGTAATAATTCTGGTCGGTTGTGACGATTGTCTCCTGCATTAATCCTGTGTTCTGTATAGGTTCAGCAGTTATTCCTTCCTAGAAATTTAATAGTAATGACTATGTTCTATGTTCCTCTGATGAATAAGATTCATAATTCTCAATCTTTATCCATCCTCACCTTCATATATCAGCTGTACCAGGTACAGCAATCATCCCCAATAAAAAGAAGAGAGAGGTCGCTAATGAACCCATCAGGATCTCAATCTTCCTAATGCTGACAAACCTGTTTGTGATTCACGTTTTCCTGGAACGGTTCCAGTTTTCAAAGTGTGAGGCAATCGGATCCAGACGGAAGCATTAATATGAGCTCTAGTGTTACATAAGATTCATCATCCCAAGGACGTGGGTTTGATTCCCGATATACTTCTCATTATTGTCACGTTAATGTATACAAGTTGCAGTTGGGAGCGAATTGCACAATGAAGCGAACCCAATCAACTATTGTATTGTTAACACTTCTTGTTCAGGATTTAACTCTATCCGGATTATTTCTTGGGTACCACTCCCCTCAGCTGAACTGACCAATGATTCAGAATGAGTGAATCCAGGACCTTTGAGATGGTAGGCCGCACACCCCACGCTTCTGTTCCGATACCGCCTGTCCTAAAATATATTGATCTCGCGAACAATGATTATACAGCTCACGGCTAATGTACCAAGGCCTGTCATTAAAGGGTTACCGAATCATTTATGGATAGATTATTAGATAGGCGGTGATTTAAATCGAAGATAACCCATAGTGCGAAGGAGCCACAATGGAATGGAATAGCGTATGCAAATCATCTATTTGCAGTTCATAATGACAGTTTAAGTGCCGGCGAGTCAAGCCATTCGTCGTAGTAGGTGATTGTAATTAATACGCCGAATGAGAAACCCACGCGGGCATCACAATGGCATCGCTCATTCAGTGAGAACTGGGACAGGTAGAGAGGACGATTCATGATGCTACATCATTTGATACCATAAAACGTAACATTATAATGCAAGATGAGTTAATATAAAAAGTGAAAATAAGTGTTCACTTGGTTAACAGAAGAGATCCACTCTCATTTAAGGACAGGACTGTCGTCTTTTATCTATATTTATTATTATTCGTTATTATTGAATGAATGAATTCGTGTCATCTTCATCGAAAATTAATCAATTTAATTTTCAAAATCAAAATTTGCATTGCCATTTGAAATTAAACTATAGAAAATAATTAAAATCACAATAACTATCAATCAAATTAAACATCTTAACGTTAGCTATAATCACAATAAATAAACCTAAGAAATTAAAGAAATATTAGGCCAACTTTAAAAAACTAATATGTTTCACACAATACCTAAAAAAAATTCAAGCGCTTTAGAAAAAAAATACAATTAAATTAAAGTATTTACCTCAGTAGTCGTTAATTATATTGCTTCTGCTGAATTTGATGTCTTTTCTGGCCCTATGTGCCAGTCTGATGCTCTCTATATGATACCCTATGATACCTAATCATTAATTTCCTATAGGTCTTTTACATTACGTGGCATCAATTACCCACATTCAAATTTTTTTTTTGTTTTTTTTTTTAATCAAAATCGAAACATACAACAAGTTCCTTTCATATTTCTCGATATCAATTCTTCACTTTATTAGGCCTTATATTCGTTTATATGTTTTTATCAATATACAATTTAGCTCATAATTGATATAAACAAAGTTTATATGGTAACAATTAAAAACAATCTCGTTGTTTAAATGGTTTTCAAGGCTAATAATAGACAAAGAACTACTAAATATTGGGTACTGCTGATTACATGATGAACCGAGTGTTATTTATGCCTTTCTTGTATTATTTCTAAGGGGGAATTTTCATGTCGTGGTCATCTGTTACCAGTGAGGAGAAATGACTCATGAATAAAAGAATACTCGCCCGGTACAGAAAAACAAGTTAAATGAAGACCACAATAATTATTAACATGAATAATCAAGCCTGACAATGATCCTTATCCTTAGACTGTCAGTGGATAACAAGCTTTTTCAAATCACCTTTTTATGTTGCTCCTGTGGTCTTCGCCAAGGTCACGTATTCCGAGTTCCTCATTAAGAAGAAAACTAATCATTACTCGAATAAATACGACAGGAAAACCACAAGATGGTATATTCTGCAAGCGTGGATTTGAGTTGTCACGCCGAGGCGTGATGCAGCAATTAAGTGGCGAGAGGCGAGGGGGTATGGTTGTTTATTCACATTCGACTTTGGGGCATACATACTGATTTTTTGAATTCCTTTCCTCATCTACATAGGCCGAACAGACGTTTGATAGCGGTCAAATTAACATGAATTCTTACCAAGACTTACGGTACACAGAGTCAAATGCTCCGTTGATGTCAACAAAACGTCAGTTAAGTGAATGGCTTCGATGTTGCTACTTTTTACTTCTTCTTGATTGATTTGTCTTATTCAATTTTGTTTATTGACACAGCCATTAAATACCAGTTTAAATAGCTAGCCCAGCCGATTGGCACATTGCATTTATCACCAGGGTACAGCTGTTTTATCGAAACATTACAAAAAAAAGCGTAATCTTAATTAGCCCACAATGAACTATGAACTAAATGATTTAATTGATTACACAGAAAATAACCGATTAATGAAACTTATTATTTGTTATGGAACTACTAGGCAAATGTCACGTCCTTAAAAAAATTATCGGTTTAGTTAAAATTATGAATATGATTGTAATGGCAGTTTTAATGACTTCGTCGCAGGGCAATGGACAAACGAAAAGAAAAGGATTTCTGATTTTGAAAAATCAATGAAACTCTGAAGATGTGCAAAGTACTGTACTGATTGAAAGTACCGTTAATGAAGCTAACACTGTGATCATTATGTGACCCAGGTCTCTTGATTAGAACGAAATAGAAGATTGGTCCTGCAAAAGCCTTAATTAGAAAAGACAACTGAGCAGATTAACTAACCACCTCTTGTTCACGAACATTTATGGCTATTGTTTCATTTGATGTGTTACTGGCGTCAACGAAACCGTTAAGTGGTGTCAATTCAGGACAATGGAAGATAAAAGAACCTACCATAATTTATAAGTGAATCCCTTTGTTGAATTTCGATAGGGTTGCTTCTCCACTTCAGGTCTGTATGCTAGCATATATTAATAACGTGATTAATCCCAATTTAAAAATGATTGATATCATAACTTACAACAGGGCACATAGTCGAATGCTTTTTAAACGTCCACAATTTGAATCATAAGAAGATTCTGAGCTAAAACCTTTTAGTTTTAGTTACTTATTTCTAATAAATGTGTAAGTGATCATTGAGGTAAGATTATTACTGTTATGAGAGCGAGAGATTGCTTAGACACAACTAACGTCATTTACTGATTATCATTCACATGCAAGATAGTAACCATCACTAAACCGTTATGTATTACTAAGCTTCATATGTTCAGTGTTAAAAGATAGGCGAAAAAGTTCGATTTAAGTCGTAAATAAATTGACACACAAATATGTTGGTAGACGGTGATTTTGAGGAGAAAGGAAGGGTGTTTTTCTGAGTTCCAAGAAATGGTCCCTAATTAGAAAGATTTCGGGTTTTTAGGACCTCCTGATAAGTGGATATAAAATATATCAATTACTGTAAAACGCTAGTTTATCTCGGCAAAATGTAACCTCTTTTAAGTCAGTCCTTATTTTTGACATCGGTGAATGCACGATAAATGCAAAATTATTCTCATTTACAACTAGTAATGATTGCAAAATATTGAAAAAATTTAGATAGCACTAGGTTAAGTATCGGATTGAGTCATGGTGACAATTAAAGATGATGAGAATAGAGAGAGGGAGAACTCGCCCTTAGATGAGATATAGTTTTGCAACAAAATAAAAATTGATGTACGAAAGGAATTCATGGAATTATTTTTGGGGAAAAATAATCATTAGCCAAAACCACTTAACTTGTCAATTACACAGAGCTCACCTTAAACAAAAGGCTTGTTGGTTTTGAGGTCACGAGGTCGCCTCCGGCGATCTTATGGTATTTTATAAAAATAATTAATATGATAAATTATTAAAAAGTGTTACTAGTTTAATATGTTCCTCTATCTTGATTGTGAAAATCTATATTTACTTAATTAATTATTTTTAACCGATTATTTACTACTAAAAAAAAAAGAATATAAAGTTATTTCACAGGTCTACAAAAAGAAACTTTTGGAAATTTTTATTTGAGTTTATGAATAAATGAAAGTAGTTTTCTACCATCAGGAACATATTATGAATAATCTCGAGATCTCGAGTAGGCATAGTAATAAAAATCAGCCGATTGTTTTTATTCATTACATAAATATATTACTTTAAATATTTTGGCAGAGTACAAAGTTATATTTTTATGGAAACATGTTTTTTCTTTTTGTAAACTTCTTCGTACGACTCTTCAGGTCATTCACGCTGTAGAATCCAGCAATATTCCACCATCATATTCACGTTCCACTTCCCTGATAGCTTCATTCCATCTCCTTGATGCACTCGTGGAGCCTTTCTCCTTGTTCTTCACTAACGTTTCCTACGTTTTCCGGAATATAGATCACACGTGAGTGTAAGAAGTGAACCTTTAAACTCACGCTGCAACCTTGTGTTTGAAAAGCCTTCAACGTGTGTTCCACGATACTCCTATAGTGTGATCCTTCATGTTACCAAGGAACTTCTCTACAATCTCTTGGATCGAATTCAAGGCTTCCTTTTCATTCTCATTCATGGTATGTGTGAAATGTGCATCTGAAAAAAGTTTTCTGATGTCTGGGCCAACAAATATTCCTTCTTTTAGCTTGCCATAACTTAAACCAGGAACTTCAGGGCATAATTACTTGTAACATTCACCTTATTTATTAAGATACTTAACGAATTGCTTTATCAGCCCTGGCTTTATGTGTAGAGGAGGTAGTACGAGTTTGACAGAAGGAACCAAACTTTCCATAGTAAATTTTGTTCTCGGTATGGCCCGTCCCTTTTGTTCCAGTGGGATATTTTTAACAAGGCTATCCCATAAACATAAAAACAAGAAACTTTGCGTAGCCTGATTGTTGGCCTAACGGCATGCAGGGTGAGTAATTTCAAGTCTCCACATGCTCACTGCAACGAATTCTTTCGAGAAGTCATACAAAATTATCATGTTTCTTTTAAATGTATCAAATGACCAACTGGAATTGAAGCATATCTATTGCCATTGTGTAAAAAAAACATCTTTTAGACATCTCTTTGAGGAGTCTATGAATAGACTCCAATGATTAGGAATTATACCCCGAATTGGCCCATCAATCTACTTACTATCCATTCGCCAAGAAAATGCCTTTGTGACATGACAATCCAACGTTCCTTTACATTTTACCCACAGCCGCCTTACCAACTCAAATTCTAGACGAGAATGACTAAATGACAATGAAGAATTAAGGGGCAAAGGAAGTCGAAGAGAACAATACACGTTTGTGTGGAAGGGGCCATGTTAGATTGGTAGTGGGAGACGTTTCAACACTCGAAGCGAACCAACTGTAGTTAAGTAAGTTATTTTAATTGAAACATCACCTGGTCTTCAAATCCAAAGAATAAATTTAATTTATATTTATTAGGATTTGACAAACCTGTTGATTATAAATATATCCACTGACCTATGCGATTTGTGTACATTCGTCAACAATATTGCAATGCATGCTCACAACGATGCGACACAATCTCTCGAAGGAACACGTCCCTAAGCGATGCAAGTAACTTCTTCCACCATTGGAAATTAAAAATAAATATTAAAAAAACGGAAGCAGTTCCATTCAAAAATGTACAAATTAGTGTACGTTTGTAGGCCCAAATTAATTTGGGATATAGTGAGCTTAAACGGTCCTAGACTGTTAAGTATTTAGTCGTAACATTCGATAGTCTTAACCTTTAGATCTTACATAAAATAAGAGCAAAAGACAAGGCTGCCATCTCATTGTTATTTTCATTGCTTTGCAGAGCATCTAACTTGCCGGCAAAATATAAAGCATATGATCCCACCCACATCGACTTTATTTATAGCCTCGTGAAAAAAAGAACTCAAAGGTTTCTTGAAAATGTGTAAGTTGCAACACTACAGTAAAGGTGTTGTGCTGAGTGTTCACCAGGAAGAATAAAGATATAGAGGGAGAAGGATACATGTAGAGGTACATTTTATCCCTAACGACCACTAGAAATTAGTCTTAATTATAGTCTGTAGGTTTTTTTGTTTCAATTATCCTATAAATAAATAAGTGTATATTTTAGTTTTACGTATGAATGGTATTCTAGTTTTAGTTCAGTGGCGCTCTGGCGCCTGAGAGCTATTGGCTTTGTAATGAGACCATTTATATAAAATGAAAAAAAATAAATTCTCTCTCTAAAAAAATAATAGTAATTAAAATGTTGGAAAAAACAAATATTATGTAGATTGTCCATTGTTTATTATAAATATATGTTGACTTTACGTCACACATTTAACAATATATGTCTGAGGCCTCACCTCACCTCTCAGAACTATCAACGTAAACTCTTTGTGTTATTTTTTTCATTCACTCTTTTCTTACTCCAGTAATAACTTTAGGTAGATGTGTAATTATAATTATTCGAGGAAGTATTTTTGAACCAGATGAAGAAACTGGAAAAATAAAGATTTCTACTTTGATAAACCATTGACCATACCCATGGGTCACGCTGTCCAACGTAGGTATAAATACCAACCCAAAGGCCATTGAATTGTCCTATATCCACTAAGATAAAGGGGCTTGTTAACTCAAATACTTTCAGACAGATCAATAATGAACCAGCTCAATAATAGAAGAGGAAGAGGATAAGCTGGTGTTGGGTGCGGGGATCCAAGGAGACCAAGGTCGGCCTAGAGAAGTTGATTATCACTGCCCTTTTAGGGAGCGCTTAAGAAGATAATAGCAGCTGCTAACTCCTAAAAGGAAGGGAGGGATTTTTTTTTTTTTTCCTTCATAGCCCCTTTAAACTTACAGACAATTATATACAATTATAGATCCTCAAGTGAATCCATTTACAAAGTATTCTGTATTTCCTGTAGCATCACTACATTATATACAGGTTTTGTTATTTTATAGAAATTATATAATCGAATAAACAAGCATAATGATATACATTATACGTGACTTGGCTAAACTGACTAATAAGGTGATGGGGCTCACCTTTTTGATCAACCTTAAAACTAACTTACATACTAATTCTTATCCTAATTTTTCCCCGACAGTCTGTTGCCATCGATGCGGGAGGGGTGGTGGGGTCATAGTGTTAAACACTGGATTTGTCAGGTGCTGCAACGAGTCAAAAAACTTAATGTGTCTCCGGCGGATGAACTCGCCCATCGACGGCACACCAAGCAACGGGTGCAGGTGCAGGGAGGGACTTGGAGTCTGGTAGAGCTTTATGACGCAACTGAAGGTGTCAATACCAAGTGGGAAGGGAGGCTTTGGGCCAGGCACAAACTAAAAGTATATCAAATGGAATAATGAATTTATTCACTGATATGAACCCCTTAAGAGTAACATATAACAAAATAAAGTGGAAGAATTTAAGCAAAAATTATTTTGATGACAGTTTTAATAACTTTTTACAATTTATAATCCCAATATACTATTAAATAATATTAATCAGCACGTAAAGTTCTTTAATTTGTTACAATATTCAATATGATGACAAAAATATCAAGTAAATAGTGAATTAAAAAGAGTTCCCAAGGCCTCGATGTAAAATTTCATGTATCTCGTTCGAACGAAGGATTCGCAATAACTAGAAGACTGACATTGGTGAAAATATTATAGTTTCCAATAATTATTAGCCAAAGAACAGTACTGGCGATGAAAAACGACCGTATGAAAACAATGTTTAAAATGTCTTATATAATACGCAGGGAAACCGTTAGTGTGGCTCACAGAGCTCCCGACTGGATATTGAGAAGGCCCTGGGTTCGAGTACCACTCCTGCCAGTATGTTTTCAAATCCTCATTCAAAGCCAAAAGCTGTTCATTCCAGCCACTTGCTTTTGCCGCTAGTTTTTGCAATTTCTTCTTTTGTAATGAAAGAAGAAGGCAACGTTTACGCTCTAATTCCATCCGGATGTAAGTCGACTTTCATTTTTCAATCATTGATTGATTACTAAGTAGAGCATCCAGTTCTTAGCCAAAGAAAAATATGCCGGTAGGATCCGTACTCGAACCTTTTATATTATTTAGGAGATCCCGTGTAAGTTCCTGATCCTGTCTTTATAAGTTTTATTTGATTAATAATTATTAATTTCATTATTATTATTTATCCAATTACTGGTGCAGGGTAGTTGATTAGTGGCAGTAAAAATAAAATTTAGAAACCAACTTCAGACAATTTAAGTATATTATTTCACTTCTAGCTAGGAAGAAATTCAACCACAAAAAGCAAATGTGGACAGAAGAATATTTATTGTGCCCTATTAGAACTATCGGAGATGCCTCAAGGCGATGTGCGAGGTACTCTATTGTTCTCATACGTAATAAATAAATTACAATGGAGTGATAAATAAGCTAAAGCCTAAAGGTAGACTATGCGACCTTGCTGTATGCATCATGATGATAATAGGAAATGTCTTTTATATGATTGACGTACAGCTTGCGCACAGTTTCATCCTTTATAAAGAATGGAAGTACTTTCAATGACATTTCAATGACAACTCCTTCTATGGTACATGACCTGTTAGAATTCCTCTTTTCCTTTAAAAGAAACTGAACTCCACATACTAACAGACCCAGGAGCGGAAATAGGTATTTATTATATAGGAAAGAATGTATAAAAAAGTAGATATTCCATTATAAATTTTTTTTTTAATTCAACACAACTGTGCCAAGTGAGAGTGAAACCTTTTCAAAATTGCAGCCGTCGAAAATGAGTTTTGCAAACAGTAGATTTTCTCAGGACGATTTACTGTTACCAAGAAATAAATTTTACAATAAAATCCTTTTTCGAACGTGTATTTTACAAAAATAAACATTAATGGTTTATGGTTGGTCAATGATACATTCATTGAAGGGAATAACTCATTAACGATCAAATCACCCCTAATACCAATCCATTTTTGGATTTTTATTTTTAGGTTAAAGTTAATAAAATTCATAGAACTCGCAATAAGATAGGTGGGTATAAGGCACTCGGCAAAAGATCATGTTGGTCAGTTATTTTATAAACCGGAGCTTAGTAGAAGTCCGTTTTAAAACATAAAATTCTCAATTATAAAATAAATTGGTAACCATTTTTTTTTTCTATTGTGTTGAAATGACGAACACATCGTTAGAAACAATTGAGTAAATAGATGTTCACTACATTTATGTGCCTTATCTTTTCCTTAAACCAATGAACGTGATTGTTGACAGCTCTTACAGCATAATTTTCATTTTTACCAGGATATACATACAGGTAGAGATTATCCTGTACCTTAGTACCTTAGGATTCACTCCCTTCCTACTCGGCAACTAGTTCTAAGAGTAAACCTTTTGAAGCTCACCATTAACTGCCCTGTAATATAGCTTTAGTGGGTAAAGGGGTCAAGAGTGCTTTAAAGCAGGTCCCTTGACCGGACCGATCTAATCTCTGGCTCAGTGGGGTCAATGCTCACTTCGATCCGACCTCGCACGATCGCCAGTACTCAGAAAGACGAACTATACTTGTGGGTCCGTGGATCAGGTGGCGTCAAGCCCTTCGTAACTGCTAGCTTGTTACAAAGGTCCTCTTTTGTGCATGAAAAATATTTATGACTTTAAAATAGCGTATTAACTCCTTATTTGAACCTGCGTATCATTGACTATTCCTATTTTCAGATCATCCCAACCGTCTCAATCCAATGAAATGTAAATAATTTTCTATTATAAATGTCTAGGAACATGTACTAAGTAAAATTATCTTTTCATGTTATTTTAAAACACTTCCGGAGAATACGACGGAGTGCGAAGGTAGCCGCCGAAGAACTTTGTTCGTTGGAAGGTGAGGGCGTGTTGTATCGAAATATTGCAGCACTTGAGTTCGAACGCTTCAATGTTGGGAATACTAGGCTTCTAGGCGCACCCCGTTCAGGTCACCCTTCAGTTGTCGATGATGAATTGGGAGTTTGAAATGGCAACGTAATTATTTTTTTTTTTGTTTCAAAACCCTTTATTTAATATATATATATCAAGAGTGAGTTACAGATTCCAAAACAAGGAATCTTAACATAAATGCATATCGTGTTTATTATATTTACTGTAGCGTAGCTACATTTTATATAATATGTGAGGTTTAAAGAATTTTTTTATGTTGGCTGATGTACAGAATATAAGGGGTGATAACATAGAACGTGATAGAAGAGCTCACCTTAAGAATGAGTTAATGCTTACGTATGAGTAGTTAATACGTAATAATGAGCTAATACTAACCTAAATCTAACTAATTTTCCCCGACAGTCTGTTTTCATCGATGGGGGAATAGTGTTAAACATTGGGTTTGTCCGGTATGCAACAAGTCAAAAAACTTAATGTGTTTCGGTGCATGAACTCATCCACCGACGAAACACCAAGCGACGGGTCCAGGTCGGCCTAATAAAGAAAATAATTATTATTTTAATTTTCCCTTCATATCCCCTTGTTATTATAAATTACGGAGATCAGTATAGATTTACATGAATGAATCTGTCTACAGTAGGTCATTTTATGTCCTATAGCTTGGCTACATTTAAAAAAAAAAATTAATAATAATTTTACAATGCGGTTTGTGTTTGTTACAAAAGTATAATGCACATTATACAATCATTGTCTAAACAAGTTTAAAAGTGATGGAGCTCACCATATACTTAAAACTAACTTAAATCTAGCAACGAAATCGTAATCTAATTTTCCCCGACAGTCTGTTGTCATCGATGGGAGAAGGGTGATGGAGTCATAGCGTTAAATACTTGGTTTGTTAGGCGTAGCAACGAGTCAAACAACTTTATGTGTCTCCGGCGGATGAACTCACCCACCGACGACACACCAAGTAACGGGTGCAGGTCTGCGTTCTTTAACCTATATTACCGTACAGCAGATTTGGCCGGAGGACGCATTTATATATCATCAGTTTGAGACGAAGCGACAAGTTTAGTTAAGCCCCCCCCCCAATCCCTTTAAAAAAAGGACAAAACTTTTATTTACTATAGATTCTTAGGCGAATCTATTTCCATACTACATTTTATATGTCCTGTACCATCGGTACACTCTATACAAGGTCTGAATCGGCATAGAAGTTATATAATCAATACAAGTACAATGATACACAATGTACTTGGCTTCATTGACAAGACTCTACTCGGTGATGGGGCTCACCTTTTTGATCACAACAAAAGAAAACTTAAAACTAACTTACAAACTAATTCTTTACCTAAATTTTCCCCGAGAGTCTGTTGCCATCGATTCAGGAGAGGTGGTGGGGTCATAGTGTTAAACACTGGATTTGTGAGGTGCTGCAACGCGTCGAAAAACTTGATGCGTCTTCGGCGGATGAACTCGCCCACCGACAGTTATATAATATTCGTTTTTAGCTGAAATGTGTACTTCAGTTGAGACATATGGTCTACCCTTCCTTTGCTCTTTTACAACCCTTCCTAACCCTCAAACTACCTGCCTCCGGGAAAGATCCCCACACTTGTGCTTTAGCCTTAGCCAAGGAATGTCCTAGTGCTGTAATTCATTCATATTTGTATATATACCAGTGTTTTGATTGTTATTCATAATAAAGTTTTTTAAAATACTATCCTTGAACAAGATTATTTAACTGACGACACACCAAGTAACGGGTGCAGGTCGGCGTTCTTTGACCTCTCAAGAGAGGTATGTCTGATCCCTTTTCGCATGATCCCATTCTGGAAACGGGGGAGAAGTTCTTAGTTCCGAGCTTTTAGTTCATTTTTTTTTTTTTTTTTTTTCTTTCATAGCCCCTTTAAATTTACAGATAATTTTAGTTAATTTGTGAAATAATCTTCTTATATGCACAAGAACTTTTTTAATAAGCTAGTAACAGGAGATTATTAAATGTTTCCTACTTCACAAGACGACAAGTGAAAACCATTTACTTAAACGGCCAACAAACATAAAACCTGTTCTCAACAGTCGAAAGTTGGACAAACTTTTTAAAAGGCAAACTCTTCTACTAATTGCATTCCATTATCGTTTTCTAAAAGAAATTTTTTAGTCGTCAGCAGTAAAATTGTAATAAACCGTATAACTGCGTACATAACGGAGTAAAACCCATTAAAAATATAATTTAAGCTATAAAAATATTCATTAGCTGTAAACTCCCACTTCTTTATGAAATGCCAAGGTATAGGTTATATTGATTGTATAGAAATGTTTAATTATATAGTGAGCATTCCGGACTTGGATACGATACAATGATTAATTAACACAAGCGGAAATTCCTGAAGGGCTAATATTTACACGGCTACTGTTTATGAGATATTTCAATATGAAGTCGGGAGCCATCTATCTCTTTGATTCAGATTTATATATCTTGACGACTAAAACCGTTAGAAATGTAGCGTCAGGAAAAGGAATAATTTGAATTTTATTCTTTTTGATATGATGTACAAATGAACACTTCCCGTTGAAGAGTTATGGCGAATTCATAGGAAATAAATACAAACATTGATTAAAATATTCGAGATAATAGCAGGATATCCTGCTAGTATGAATATCTTGATATAAATACCAAAATAACTGTATCCCATGAGGAAGCGTTTAAATACTAAACGCGAGAGCAGTTAAAAAAAAAAAAAATGGCTTGAATTCAAATACTTTTTGTAATATGCGGACTAATATTATGACCCAACACACAATTCATATTATAAATAAAATAATAAAATCTTTGAAACCTTTAATTTGATAGAGAAATGTTTAGTTTTTAATTACAAGCAATTGACTAATAATTCAGTATTCAGTTTGTTTCTTAAGTTTGCTACATCTCTTGGGGCATCAAGTAAAACTTTCGTGCAAAATATCACTCCTCCGTATAAAAGAGGGATTCCAAAAATAAATACAAATACACCTTGGATGACAATAAAACTATAGACAAATATTTTTTTAGTACCAATTAATTAGTTTACTAGTTAATGAATCTGTTTATGACACTTGGGCATGCTTTTTAGAGGTAGGTATTTTTTCATTTATTGAACGGGGGACAAACAATACCCAACACAGATAGACACCCAGATACAAAAATAATAGTTTCTGATTCTAAAAAAACCCAAAAAAACAAGGATTCACACTTTCTCTTTTGAAGAAGCCCATAGGTGACATGAAAAAAAAGGCACTCATTGGAGGGAAAATAATGTGACACTATATGTATGTAGTTCCTACATTAATTCCTTGTTTTTGTGTGACTACAGATGTCAAATAAATTTAAAAATATTCTTCAGCGATTCAAGTCTAGTATAGTCAGGTGTTACAGCATTACTGCCTAACCGGAAATGACTATATCTGTTCGTAATTAACAGATAAGACGGAAATCTAGATTTACCGATTGGCTCTTTTATTTTTTTTTGAATGACAAGGTCTGTTTTGACAATGATGTTTGACTGATTAACTCGTGGAACGTAATAGTATCACAATACCTCAAGCCTCTCGTCGTAAATTAAAGATTATAAAAGACAAGCTGATATCACCACCTAGAATCCCAACTGTTGCAATGACTGATGATGTTCTTCTTGCTAATAACTAATTTTCTGATTTTTCATGAAGGCTTCATCTTTTTATTTTATTTTATTATTTAGTCTATACATAATAAATTACTGAAATTTGGTGTTCAAGTAACCCTCGAGCCGGAGTTGCATTTTATTTTAAATAGGATTTTGGATCTGGAAATAAAACAGACACGTTAGTTATAAGAATGTTTATGTGATTTGGCATAAAGTATGTGCTGCGACATTTCAGCATCCTTTTATATTCTTCAAATTACCCCTAATAAGTGATAATAATGTATGAAAAAGTTGATATTACTATGATTGGAACTGAAAAGAACCCCCTTTCATTAGTGGTTGTCTTTTGGTTTTCTCCAGTCCATTTCCAAGTCATTTAGGTCGGTGCCAGGAAATCAACAACGGCATTGTTATCGTCGGTGCTCATTACGAAACCAGCAAATACCATGCACCATGACACAAGAACAAATTTCCGTTCCTGTAACGAAATTCGTATTCTTTTATCTACTGCAAAATTTACATTGGGTGGGTCTAGGGACAGAGGTTTTAAATGAATTGTGGAAGGTTCAGGTTGGCACATTCAATCCTCTAACTTCCATCCCAAATGTAATCATTATTTGACAGATCGTCCCTGGTGCAACCATTCAACCACTGGAATTCCATTCGTCAATCTATTCACCTTGCCTTTAAATATTGAAATCCCACCTTTTAAATTTCCTTCTGACTTCCCAAATCGACGCAAGTCCCAGGTAAAAATACCCTGTAGAGTTGACCACCCAGCGAGTGAATCATCAAGTTTATTTTCATTGGTTTGATTTACAACAGCCTATAATTTACACATATTTCATTTTTGTTACTGTTAGAGGACTATCGACCTCGAATAAAATTATTTTTTTCTTTTATTCATTAAAATAAGGCCGCCTGAACTGAACCATGCTCGCCAAGCCGAGAACAATGACATGGCCTAGCCTCCGTTTGTATATATAATAACATGATTAATCACTATCACAGCAATCTTTGACCTATCATCAATAAACTGCATAGACTATAATCATTACATGAAAAACAATACATTGGCTGAAAGGACGCGCGTACTTCCTAGGCCGCACCTATATTTTAATCACGCCCTGCTCTCATAACTCTTTTAACAATGATATAGAGAACTATTTTCTATTCAGTGAATATTTATTGCCGGAGCACAAGGAAAGGGCTTCACTGCCGAACAGGTAATGGCAAACCGTCTGTCTGTCTGTATACAAGTATTTCAATATGGTGGTAAAAATGTTCTGAACTAACTGATCTTTTGAACTTATAAATAACTTTCCAGGCCGCTCTTCTATGCGATTCTATCACTAGCATAGTAAAAATTAAGCTATTAGCAAGATCAATGTGTTTCGGCAATCATTTGCTAAGAAAATTCATTTTGGCCCCTAGGAATCTTTACTTACTACTGAATATGGAGAACTACCTGAAACATTAATTTAAAAATCCCATTAAACTGGCTTTGAGGGTAGTAAATACGCGAACATGTATGAAATTAGAGCCTTCAAGAACTGTTCACGATTACGGTTGAAAGCTAACAGCCACCATAAAGTGCTTAAGCAGCTGATGCCTGAGCGTGCTTTATCAATAACTGTTTTAGATTGACAGTGTTGTTGATCTATTGATAGAGAATTGATCAAAGCCTACTTCGTACGAGTGCCCTGCATCTTTCATGAGGTCATTCCCCTTCAACAACCATTCTAGTTTTATTTGTAGGTATGCTTACGTCGTGGAATTGTTGGATGAATTATGTGACATGGCATTGCTTACCGAATTAGTTATTCAAGTCGAAGTTCTCACATCCCTCGTATGAGAACAACTAATGACACATACTGTAATGTAGATAAAGAGTTGTTGAATGTGTGGCTTAGATTCGTCGCGTAGGTTGTGGTTAGAAGTGGCTTAGGAAGGGTTAAGAATGAGTGTGGGTTCGGTGAAAAACCATTCCAATCTGAATACTAGACGTTTAAGAATACTAGTTTCACAATAGCAGCAGTAAAACCACCATCCAATCGCTCTGACGACCCCATGAAGAAGATTGTTTGTTTCCTTGAGTGACTTGCAATGTGCGCAGTGAATGCGCTGATAGCTTCACAGTCACGCCTCACCAGTCCACCGCCTTCCTAGTTAATCTTTAATTATCAACGCTACGAGTCTCCATTTTTTCGTAATGTTATTTCGGATAGAGTAATTGCCAACGAAACGGAGCTTCTAGCTCAAATTCACGCTAAATATCTTTTGTTAGTTTTGTTTAATAAAAACTTTCAAATTATCGAACCCTGCGGAGATCGAACAGTTGCCTGGTAATCCGATGTTCCAGCCCATTCTGTACATTCAAAGGGCTTTATCACCTGAATCTCTTCCTTCATGTGTATGTCCGTATGTTTAAGGGACACTTGATAACCCAACGACATAAGAGACAATACGACATAAGAAGTGAATTCGTATATAATTGCCGAGCCTGAAAAGAGAGAGGCTCTACTTTCATTCTGGTTCCTCTTTTGTCTATATGTTCTACGATAGCTATGTTAAAAATGCTGATATTTGTTTGGTTAAAGTAAAATAATCGGAAATATATTAAACGCGAAAAAAGACAAAGTCTGTTTCATGAATGTACAAATAAATAACAAGGCCATTTTTATATATGTAATATGTAATAACCGTTTTCGACATATTTCTTCGAGGTATTTCTTCATTAGGCCCAAAGCTGAATGTGACGTACTAGTTTTGCTGTCGAGCTGCTGCGGTTAATTTAACATTTCAGATAATTATCCCAAGCTAAAAGTAATTTACTCCTGAGGTTATTATCTGTAATTTCGTTACCTCGCACGATGTTACTGTAATACGAGTAACTACCAGGTAAAACAAAAATACATTTACGTTTGGCTTTGAACGTTATCGGCTGATTTCACCTAAGTCTGCAAACCAGTAGGTTATTCCACTGAAGGGTTGCCGATACTGCAACTTGGTTATTAGAAAAAACTTAAGTTGTTCATGATGTGGTCCTATAAAACTTAATGACAAAATCTCTATTATATTCTTATCGTACAAGATACCCTAACAGAACTGGAATATACTTAACCTAATTAACTACTCAAAAAGAAAAGTAAACGTTCAAATGAAATTTGGTCAGGCTCTCTTTCAACTGAACTATCCCTATTGAGTTCGAGCAAACCCTCCTCTGCTGTGAGTGTATTGTGATATTGAATAGGCGTGCTTGGGCCAGGATAGCTTATTGGATGGAGCACCCGGCCTGAAATCGGATGGTCCTAGTTTCGATCCTAACATATATAACATATCCCAACTAGTATTTATTAATATATTAATTTATTAATATATTATTGATTAATATATTTATTAATTAACTAAATTGTTTCAAAATAAAAATCTTCCAATCTTCTTATAATCGTTTGATGTGTGGCAATATTCCACTGAATGCTATTAAACTAAAAAGGTGAACTGTCAAGGAAGAGGCACGCAGTTAAAAAGATCTTAGCACACGACTGACTGAGTCCTCACTGAGCGAGTCTCAATCGTGTACGTGAACAAAGTACGCCACAGGTAGAGAACATTGGCCAAGAACAAGAGGACCTACTGGCAGGTTTCTCCGTCATGCAAGGCTGGAGTCAATGGAAATCTTTTGTTCTTTTGTTATCAACGATAAAAATCTCTGCAGCATTTCACCTTTCACAATGTACCGATCTCACTTTGGCGCATAATAAAGTCTTTACCGCTCAGAAACTGCAACTGCCTTTAATCGTTATTTTATTTCCTTACTTATTTACTACCTAATTTCTCAAAGGTAAGGACCTCAACGTTTCCTTTGCTCACCGTTCAGTTCCTTCAATAATTTTCAAGCTTACACGACCCTTTGGAATGACATTACTTTACATTAGTAGGTTGAAAAGTAATGATGAACAACTTAAGAAGGTAATGACATTTCACTTAATGATGTTAACACTGATCGTGTAAGGTCCGTTTTAGAAAATGTAGTGTAAGCGATAGAAATACTCGGAACTTTATCCGGTTTCAAATTATTTTTCATTCAAATTAAGAACAACGTATTACGAACACAGCTATTCGAATTCGAATGCATATTTTTTTCTACACCTCCGATCACACCTCGAGTCCTATAAAACACTCATCTATAATCACTGCCTGAAATGTGGTACTGGGGTGCCTCCGGAGTCCCACCCGGATCCGGGGAGTCAGGGGTCTTTTCTCGACCTTTTACTTTTTCAACATCGGTGAACTCTCTAAACGAGTTTAAATAAACAACTCCTTTGATGTCAACAACAAACTGAAAAACAAACAACAATTCGAGCAAACTATCCCGGGCAACGGCAGGTAATTCTGCTTTTAATAAAAAAAACTTCTTCAGATGAGGGTCACGAAATGAGTTCTTTGCTACACTGAAAATCACAAATAGTACTTTAAGTTTAGACGTTTGGGCGGTACCCGATACATTATCTTGACCCACTGGCGTCAGCACGTGACAACCGGCACATAAAAAGATAAAACACACTGCTGAGGCGAGATAAAAATATCCTTCCACGCAATAGCTGCGTAATCTTGATGAATTTTCTGATGGCAGAGTATGAAACAATATTTATCTATTATCAAACCAAACTTCTCCAGAGATTGTTCCTTCAAGATTAGGCATCGGGGTGTTTTGCTGAGTACAAACATCTACCCTCTCCACCTCACTAATTTTTAAAAGATCCTGTTTGGACAGACCTGGAGACAAAACAAAATGCACAAACCACAACCAAATAGACGCCTACACGTACCCAAACATACATCACTGAAACATTTCAGTATGACATTCAGTAATTCTGTACTGTATGGTACTAAATCAGCAAGCCACAGCACAATACTTAAAGGACTACAGTGCAAAGTACTCCGGCTAGTCCTGAGAGCACTGACAGGAATTGTGAAATTCATTTAGGATTAGTCGCAACATATAGAAGAGCTTACGAAGTAAATAATTCTCTTAATAGAAAGTGTCTATCTGGATGGTGAGCAAGTGTTGAAATAGGAAGATTTTGGAGGCACGTATATCGGATATTAGGATGGAGAAAGTGGTGGATCCAAAAGGAAAGGAACGGTCGAATGCTGCAGCTCTGTGGGAAGGAGTATATTGATATAAAGAATCACGGACTGCGTATATTATATTTAAGTGCAGGCTATTTAAATATAGGGAGGGGAAGACTGGGCGTAGAGATGAGAGGCACGAGGGCACGGCGTATTCCCAAAGGAATATTTTACGATACCGTCCCTTATTAAATAACGTACGAAGAAACTCACTCTGTATGTGCCTATTTTATCTGTTGAAGGATTCATAAAAGACAAGACTACTCCTAAAAGATTAGCCACTCGACTAAGGAACAACACAATCAATAGTCCGGACTTCAAAAGAAAGAGAGAACTGACCATTATAAAGAAGGTCAGCACGATTTGTACCGACGTGATCGGGCCTGACCAGTGTGACCAAACGGTAATACTCCATCCGGCACGATTACAGAACTCCATCCCAGAACCTTCAGTGGGAGAGGAGTTTTCAGAAAAGAACCATCTACATTTTAGAACAGAAATTGGTCCACTGGATTACAATATAATATGTTATAAGAACTCTAAATCATATATTATAAGAATATATATTAAAATTTATATTCACATCAACATATTAACATTTACTTTATTTAATAGGAGCTCCGAGGTTTGGTAGTACACTATTAAAACATGCATTGGATCACATAAGAATGGATATGGATAAGGTCGACAAATTCGTGAGAAGAAATGCAACTAGCTAGTCGGATCAACAAAAATCTAGTCAGATATATGATATCGGGTTTTCCCCAACACGCTAGGTTTCTGAGAAACAGGAATTTATAATTTCTAACAGGTTAATACTTTTTGCATTCTTAACTACCCTATAGCAACACAAACATTTGACTTATCTGGAAAGTAAGAAGCGACGATTTTCAGCTAAGTTTCACCTGTGGTCCTACTTGATGGTCCAACAATAATCGCCCAGAATATTAGGATTCCATTTGCCATGATATATCTTTTTCATAGCTTAAATCTCCTGATCCTCCTCAGTTTTCCTCAAACTTTTCAACATGGATTAGTCATCGCATTTGTGGACCGATAAATATAATGTAATATATAATTTTAGGAAGAATGAGAACATTGATCACAATTAATTATTGCCCAACAAGGCAGAATGTAATTTTATCACAATAAAGAAGTTTCATTATTATTATCAGTTTATTATTATTATTATTATTATTATTAAATTTTAGGAAACCTCTTTTTCAAATGCATGAAACCAGGAGTATTATCCATGGCCTTGATGTAATTCCCCATTAATCTGAGCTTGATATGTTAAGGAGGTAAAACATATTTTGTAGTGGGTCATGTCTCACATTTTTTTTGTTCAGGAGTGAGTGATTCACGTTTAGGACATTCTTTTCTAATGAAATGGTTTTTTCTGCCCCTACTATCCCATTCACACAAAAAACAAAACTACTTTGCAATCAAGAATAAGCGAAATCACCTTCAAATCCCTTTAAACTAACTATAGAACAGTCAATGTATAATTGTCGTTCTGTTACTTCGTTCATTACAAAGTGCCTCCATAAGAGAAGAAATGTTCTTACAAAAATTAAGACATTTTATTCAGCAAAATATTCTTTAAATTCAGATTACAATAGGTATATCTTAATATAATGTATCTTTGCATTCTTATGAAGAAGATTCCATCCTTTTAGGCAGGAAGCAAGCGTTACAGACTGTTTTTTGGATAAATTTAAAATTTTTATGAGATAGTTGAGATTTTCTTGAGTCATTAAATGAGGCTCAGATGAACTGCTTTGTTCATAAGTTGTATCACGAGAATCAGTTTCTTTTTCTTCCTTACTTCCATCAGACTCTGGCTCTCTTCATCTAATGACAGATGTTCTGGAGGCTTTGGCATGGGCAATTCTTCGTTGTGTGGAACTGGTCGCATTGCAGCTTGCAAGTTAGGTTACATTTTGGTTTTGATTTCAGCACTGTGATCTTTGCGTTTCTTCCAAATCATAAGGATAGCAAATGGCCGGTGGTGTGTGCTATTTTCCATGTAGTGAGAAATCTAGAACACGATAATTAACAAATGTGTGGGGCCTGGCCCTTGTTTTGTCCCCGACTTTACGCCCAAAATAAAGTTCATAACACTTTTTCGGCACTTCACCACGTACATAAGAAAAATTGTTAGGAGGATTTAAACAAGCTCTAGGCATCTTGTAACTAAGGACTAGTTAAAAGAAATAAAGTCTTTTTCTAGTGTAATCGAATCCAATATAAAACCAAATCAATAAAAACACATGCATTACGAAATTTGGGGTTTCATTTTTTGATATAACAATAAGATTTTAGGTAATTATAGTTACTAAAGTCCCGACATATATTACACATCATTAATGAGGACAACAACGTATTTTTAAATTGAAGTTCGGATATCAAAATGATTGGGTAATATTTATTTTTTTATTATAAGTAAATAACCACCTTATTACTTTCCGAAAGGCATTTCTGGGGTATCAAGTAAAACTTTCATGCGATATGTCATCCATCTTCATGAAATTTATTTCCCAAAACCTTACGAATAAACTTTGGATAACTATTTTAATTACTTTATGTAATTATATTTCATTTTAGTCACAGCATATGTTAAGTATTATTAATCATGATGTCGAATCTTCTATTTGATTCCCAATTCAATACGATTTAGACTAACTACTATAGAAAATAAATAAAGGTTTTGAGTTAAATTACGAACACGATGTTAATGAAAATTTTTGGTAGTATAGTTTAAAAACACAAAACTATATATTGACAATACAAGAAAGAAGAACTACATTGTAGATTTTTTTTTGTTACCAAATATTCTGTAATGATGGCAAAACAAGGGAGTACTGAATAAATAATTGAACAGACAAACACGCTGAAGAATCCAAAACCAAAAGAGCTCTATGTCTTGAGGATTACTTCTGTCGTCTGATCTTTCGCATTAGACGTAATCTTGCTTTGGGGACCTATTTTACATCGACAAATTCGGTACAATTGCTTGCACCACAGATTTGATTTGGAAACCGAAAAAAATTGTGTTGAATTCGGGATGAAATCGTACGAGAAATGCAACTCCCACCTAAGTATAAATTCAGTTTTAAACAGATATTATTTCAGATAGCTTCTTAAATGAGCCATTAAATATTGATAGGTAATAAAAACTGATGATAACGGTATCGATAGCCTGTTTGATAGAAGAGAGCGGTGTTTTTGTAGGTCGAGATGTTGAGTCAACAGAGTTTATCGCTCTGGTTTTATCTGTTATTTAGATAAGCTTATTTTAATAAATAAACGTCGTCCTTGTCATTTAACTTGGAAGTTTAGGAGTTTGATGATTTTCTGCGTATGTATGTTTGAAAAAATTAGTAGTATAGATTTGATTTTTTATTACGATTAGAAAAATAAATAATTTGTTAAATGCATCTGGGATTATACAATCAATGGAGATGAATTCGTGTATTAAAGAGTTATTTGATTATATAATTAAGTAATTATTTAAAAACTAATTATATCAGCCTCGATGTCTTGTAATGTGATTTACAATTAGCACGAACATCTGACAAGTGGAGATAAGGTCATTAAAATTATATAATATTTTACGATGTTCCTCAGCCGATTACGTTTTAGAGGGATCGTGATATAAGATTAGTTTGAGGAATTGTTAATTGGACACGAGGTGTAAGCTTCTGGAAGTGGTTTGGGTATGGACACAGGTGTAAATAGTTCCCCCGGGCCACGAATTTAGGGTAAGTGAGGAGCAAAATTTTGCGGAAACTCGATCTTTTTATCCAGATTAGCAGTCGCAAAATATTATTTGCTGTTGATATAATAATTGATAAGGCCATAACAACACAAATGTTTGTCACATTAGTCATTCAATTTTCGTTTTATTTATTAGTTTGTTTGATGTACCTGAATTCCTTATAGCTGTTTACGATATTTTAGCCAAATAAAAGGAATATTTTTATCAAAAAATATACTTTGCTCTGCCAACGAAAACCATTCCTTCTTCAGCTAAGCCAACTTACCGAGTACCTGGGGTTAGTAGGCAATGTCACTCACCTTCGGGAATATATTTTATTGGGGTACAGAACACATTTCTTAAATAATGGTTCCTGAACAAATGGATAGCCGAGTAGTCTGTAATCACCAAAAATCAAACTTACTGTAATTATTACAGAAAAAAATAGAAAAATCGAAAACCAAAATCTATGTCAAATCCCCTGCATATTACTTTGTGCATACAAACTGGAACGAAATGATACAGCATCGCTGACTTTACAGATTACCAATAATTATCATAAAATTAAGTCAATAGCTCTCCTTACCTTTATTACAATGAGGAGGTTCCTAGTCGACGAAAAGGACGTGTTGGAAATTGAAGAGTGCATTAGATGGGATGGTTGACGTCAACAACTTCTTCCAAAAGGCACTCAGTCTTCCTGCAATCATAAATACGTTCTTAGATTAAATTATATGAAAAATACTCCTATCCAGTGACGTGGCTGACGGATGAGAGTGGGGGACTTCTCAAAACTGCACTTCCTCTTTCGCATGCAAGGAAGGTGACCCTGTGGATATGGGAGGTCTCTGGGCTGTTGGTAAATACTGTATGAATGAGCGAGCGAGTGAATGAATATTGCAAATATGGTATGAATACATTTATCACAATTACTTATTGCCCAATGAGGCAGATTGTAATTTTATCAGAATGAAGAAGTTTCAATTTCAAAAAATATTAAAGCCAACTGTGATGAATCATACAAGTAAGGGTTTGTTACGGCTAAAAAATTGATTTTAATGATTTATTGCAATTATGATTTTTAATTTATTTTACTTTCTGGTTTTCTTTTTCTTGTGGTATTAATTTTTATCAGCAATAATAGACTTGATTTTATTAGAGCGGAGTTGGTCCCAGAGTAAAGTTGTCTATCTGTCTGTCTAGATGTGTTTAACAGTTCTCAAAAACAGCAAGGAAGAAAGAGAAGAATTGTGGGTTTTTACTTAACTCTGAAACTGTATTTCCGTGTTCATTACTATCATGGTAAAAAAGCAAACCCGACGAGGTCAACGACACCTGACCACATCAGATACCCAGCACAAAGCCGTTGGCCGCCCACTAATGAACTGGGCAAATGGCACTTAGACCCTTCAGCGACTCTCGCCAGAGGTCATTAAGGATGGGGAATAAGAAAAACCGGGAAAATCTTCTCTTGGCAAGGGGCATTAGACGTAACGGCAAATCTGCCGGAGAAACTCGAAGCCGGGGCTGTCGTTAAGTCCAGAACTTACAAGGGCGTTGATCGCTTTTAAACATTAGGCAAAGGAGCTGGTACGATTACCAAACTATAACATTAAGGGCCAGGAAGTCAGGAACTGGGCCTATTCAGCCTAGTGGGGGGAGGGGCTTGAACATAGTGAATCTTTAAATATAATTTTAATGACTATTCAAAAAAGGTTGGTTGGTAATCAACCCCACTTCTTTAGCCTAAAAGGCACTAATCACATATCGCTTATTATTAATCAGAGCGTAAATCAATCTAATTTCATAGCCTATTCAGTATGATTATTCTCTATAACCGGGAGGTTGACCAACTCTGTAGATGAATTAGGGGGATCGCTGGGATATGTATCCAAGTCATTCCGCAAGGATGTTTTTTGTGAGTACGGCATGGAAGAAAGTGTGAATGCAAATAAATCAATATGGCATGAATGAGATCATTAATCACAATTATCCGTTGCCCAATTGGGGTAGATTGTAATTTTATTCAAATAAATATTCTATGATTACTAAAAAAAAAGTAATTGATTAATGACCGTTAAAGATATTTCATTTGGTAGCGATTATTTTTAGCATCAAATGGAATTAATATGTGAATTCTGTGATCTACGTATTGCCAATGATAGCTGCCTATTTTTTTTTTTCCATAGCCCCTTTAAATTTAGATATTTCTATACAATTATAGAACCTCAGGCGAATCTATTTACAAACTATTTTTGTATTTCCTGTAGCGTCGCTACGTACTTGGCATACTTATAGTTGGCTATTACTTATAGTATCTTTTTATAGTTGTTATAGAC
This sequence comes from Acanthosoma haemorrhoidale, assembly GCA_930367205.1. NCBI lineage: Eukaryota > Metazoa > Arthropoda > Insecta > Hemiptera > Acanthosomatidae > Acanthosoma > Acanthosoma haemorrhoidale. The sequence goes on from OV884011.1 coordinate 39,284,511, forward strand.
CGTGGAATGTAAAAACATTTCTTTGTTAGAGAAAGTGACTTCTAACATTTTGCCATCTGACCACATAAATGTCATTCCCTTTTAAAACAAACACGGCTTAGGGTTGGGAAATCGATGCTATTGACAATTTTAATGAATTTTTGTAATTATAATTTAAAAAGGCAAAAGACCTATTAGATTTTGTTAAGAAAACATGTTAATTTGATACCCTTCTAAACAGATTTAATATTAAATAATTATTGACACATAGTGTTAATTGAAGTTATCAGTACATATTTTTTATATTAACCCAGCAAACATGACTTTAGACAGGGTGACAGGCAAACAGAAGCTGTGATGAAAACATGAGAATTTTCGGTTTCGCAAAAAAAAAAAAGCTTACTGATAGTCGGCAAATAATTTGAATAAATGAAAAAAACTTATTTAAGTCTGGCATATCATACGTGTTAAGGGTTCCGATTTTTATTCCTAATTACCAAATAATTAATTAATGTTGTACGGCTGGTTTTATTATTAGAACTATCGGGGCATTAAATATCCACTCACTTGGTAATATAAGGGTTTAGTTAAAATCGCAACCAAGTTTTATTGGCTTTGCTTACTTACAGTTCAGAAATAAATATTATTCATCATATTTATTAATTATTCATAATTAATAACCCTTAATTATAATTTATGTAGATGAAAATATGTTTTATGTCTTTCTTACATTGAATAGAAACTAAATTGCACAGGAGACTCGCAAAGACCAAGACAAACGGAAAGACAGGCATACAGGTGAAACGTACACACCTGATTTTGAATAAAAATCAACAAAACCGTAAAAACAATAATGCTGATGATAATGTCAGCAAGTGCACTGAAAGTTTGGAAGAAGAAGTGGTTATTGAGCGATACAGTATGTATAAAGGCGTAACAGGTCATTCACAAGGTCCTACAGCAATAAATCAGGTTATTAAAAATCTCCTTGATGTTCCTTGAACGTTTTTTAATAGTCGTCCGACCGGAGCTTCATTAATCTAACAACTTCGAGCTAATGCAAGGCCTCATAATAAATAAAACTTTTAAATACCTAAAGTAATTAGTGGCTCATAAAAAAAAAAGTTTTTTTGTTGGCAGGAAAAGAAAGTTGCATGCATATCAACTTTCTAATTGCCCTTTATTGATAATCACTCGTATCTTCTTTGACATATTTTCCTTATTGTACATAATAATAGATATTGTGAAAGGTGCGTTCAAAAGCGGTGATTACAGTGCATAGTGAATTAAAGTGTAACGAATTTTCTAAATTAATGTTTTTTTTTTTCTAACTTTGCAGTTCGAAGATTAAATGTGGATCCAAGAATAAGCAGCCTTTAATAAATCGGTACATATTTTGTATTTTTAATCGATTCATATATACACACAAACATATTCAGCGTGCAAAAAATATGACCTGAGAAACTAAGAGTATCCTTTTCTTCCCTGTGCAACTTCTACCTTAATCCGTCCAGTTCAACATCCAGTCGTCCATGTTTACTAACAGTGTACCTATCATTTGAATCGTTAATAGATGTATTTTTATTGATAATTGAATAATATTCAGGTAATTATCGAGGACTTTAGTAAGTTTTGTGGTATTTTAGGACAATGACAGGAGGGTTTTTTCAATCTGATTTATGAATTTTAACTGTTTTTACAATATTATGACTTTTAGTTTACATTAAGCCCATAACTTATGGTACTCTGAAGCATACTGAAACATACAAAAAATCCTAAATGGATAGTCACAAATATCCTTGAATTGAGTTTTGTCACTCCACAGAACCACTGAACCTCCTGTCAGACCCATACTCAGCACCCATAGATGCCCCCCCCCCCACCCCAGTCGGTGATGGCGAAGACAAGGTTGTTGAGAGGACTTTGGTTTGTCCACTATTCTAAACGCGAACGTTAGTCTCATCAGCAGGTCATATATATACTGATAACTCCCCTCAAAATAAAAATAAAGTTTGGGGTTCAGAAAAAAAATATATGCAGGAATGGAAACGGAGAGTTGCCGTTATAGAGGACACGGTAAAAAAAAAAAAAGTTAAAAGGAACATAGTCACGTATGAGGTACTAATGCGCATTCAAAGCACAGATGGAAAGAAACCTGTGAACGTGATATGTAAGACTATGAAAAGGCGACTTGATTCAGATCTCTTTTACAGGAACATCCGGGAATGGAGGTTTCTTCAGTCTGATTTACTGGGCTGTGGTCATATCCACCCAGGGCCGATCGTAAAACATGTCAGGACACCAATGCGACAGACACATCTATTACTCACTTCTAATGCACGCGGCATGGTTTACCGTACCAAAAATAGACGACAAACGTGATTTCAATAACAGTTTTAACCACTTCTTATCACTTATTTTAACCAGTGTGCTTAGATCATTAATTTAAGATCTTGACTCGATACAATATTTTCTCTTTTAATCCAGAGTATTTAATTAATCAATTACACTTAATCAGGTTTTGTGGCGATCATGTTTCAATATCAAATGAGACCTCCATGTAATTCATTTCTCTTTTCGTACAAACAAGAAACTGCAATTGATGGAAGAGAAAAATGTTTTCCTTCAAAATTCATCGTCTCAGATCAAAAATTTTTTAAACTTGCGTCAATATTCCTACAATTAAAGCATATATTGCATGTACAACACGAGTAAATAAAGGATGACTAAAGAGAAACAATATGGGAAAAAAATGTTCTACTTTCTTGTGGGAAGGAAGGCTAACCAGGCGAGAAAAATATGCGGATTCTGAAATAATATTTATTCAATGTTACACAATGCCTATGAAAGTTTATGCTGTGTAATTATTATAAGGAAGAGTATATACTTTGATTCAGGTACGGGTATTTTTATTTATATATATATAATGTATATTTATGTTAAATGAAAGAAGAATATAAAAAGAAGTCGGGGCACATACCTATAAATAAATGGAGTCAAATAGTAAAACCGTCATGAAACGATTGTCCAGGTTATAAACTCAAACAACCCTCACTTCGTCACCAGGGCTAGTGTAACTAGGCACCCCCCTCGTGACGACCCGACACCATGGATTTAAATTAAAATAGTGTAATGTATATTTCACTAAAATGTTATACCTTAGAAATTTGAGCTCCTAGGATAAAACTAATGCCTTATTTAAATTCAGGACATCAAATTCATATGAAATCGGCTCCAAATACTCCTGCACCAAAACACCTGTTGGCCTGTGCTATATTTAGTTCAATAAAAAAGTATATAAAAGATCAATAAAATAAATAATAATGAAAGTTAAAATTGTTTTCTCTCATAAAAAAATATGAAAGGACGGTTTTGAGAAAATATTGAATTCAAAACATAAATCAACATTTCAAAAGAAAATTACTTGGAAATAATTCAATACGTGGTTTTACTATTTTTCTGTAAACAATTTTTTTTTAGAAATTATATAACGACTTTTATCACTTTTACGTTTCTTTATAGCTCATGAAAATTTATTAACTCAGTAGCCTAATATTCTGTTGAAATGTGTAAGGTTGTAGTCAATGCCATTTCCCATCCCTACCAAATAAGCCAGGGAACTTTTCCGCCCCCTGCGAGAGATTGTTTTCTAAGGCGGGAGAAATGTCCCCGAGAAGGACCAAATTGTCAGGTCCCAACTTCTTTTTTGGTTGTAATTAAAAGTTAACAGTTGTTCTTGTTTCAAACATTAATATAGTTGTTATAAGTTTATTTTATGTTTTTTCAGTATTTTTAAAGTATTTTAAGTAGTAGTTTTGAGGGTTATTTTTATTTTACTTTATTTTTAATATGTATCGTAGTTTTAAAACAAATATAGTAGGTTTTAACTGTTCGATTTTACACCATATTTTGTATTTTACTTTTTTGTATTACTATTAAGAGTAAAAAATTAAAACTGATGTGTTATGACTCTTGTTTATAAAACCTTAAAACAATTTACCATACATGTTTAAAATATACTCCAAGAGCTCTCTAAAGCATACTGATGAATTCTACAAGTGAGTATAATGAATGATGGAGGAAACAGGAAAGCTGTAAACTGGAGAGTAATAGCCCCCCGATGAAAAGCGGAGGTGGGGCAAGATCAAAGATCAAAGAAGGACTTGTGTATATTATTCGGGTGAAAGTTTTGTGTGTTTCACCCAGGCTTTCAGTATTTCATTCGGTACACCTGTGAGTTTCTAATATATGTGTAATCTCGTGGATTTCAAAATCAGCAAAAAATATAGGGGGAAAAGTTCCCCACGAGTCGGTAGGAACTGGATAGGTAGCTTCTCCTTAACACAAGTCTAAAACCTAATAATGACAATAAGGAGTCTATAGTCAAAAGCCTATTTTTAGGTTTTTCAAAACCAGAAACCCAAATGTGCCACTTTGATCAGCCAACTATATATATTGGGACAGCCATCTCCATAAAACACGGTGTATGCTAGTGACCGTATTTTGGTTCTAGAATAGTTCCCTGGGCACGAATTTAGTATCTTAAAAAGCATTAATGAATGAAGATAAAGTGTAAATAAGTGTAAATCGTACTGAATTACAAAATAGTAAAGGACAGACAGGACAATTCACAAAAAGATTACAATTCGAGTAGTTTTTAATTGAAAAAAAACACAATACCAAAATGCACTGAGTCTAAAAATGAAAAAGAATGAGTTTTATTTAGGCCGAAGACGATTTTATTAGTCACTGTTCCTCTATAGGACTACATATGAACAATTTAATAAAGATAGTCAAACTTCCATGACTAAGTGACCTGATCTAATCTATTTCATGAGTTTGATCATAGTTGATCCTCTTGAGGTCGATTTAAACCAAAAATTCTTTCACATAGCCTGAAAAATTTGAATAATTTCTGTTGAGTTTGAAAGAACTAAGAAATATAAAATACGGACAAACTCGATCTCACTATATAGTTAGATTTTCTAACACATAATTTCTTTTGAATTATTTTCAAGGATTTCTTCTGATTTAATCCATAGTATATTTAATATCTAATTTAATAACCCTTGCATCGTACTCTGTTGAGTGATCGACTGTGCTGCACTAATGGACGATTCTTACCCACTACACTGTTTCAGTCGTTTGCAGCCACTGACTACTAATCAATTGTGAATGAGTCTTCAGAAGTTATTAAATAAGGCCTCAGATCCACGGTTCTACTATTATAGTAAGGATATTTGCAATAGTGGTCGGTATGGATACAAAGGCGAGGTGCGTGCCTGGCTGCGGTTGCGTGCAAGAGATCGGGCACGCCAGAGGTACGCACCTAGCTGGCGATATCGCTGAAGGGCCGGAGGAACGGGACCCTCAGTTAATTACACGCCATTCTTAGTACGTATTACTTTTATGGCAAAAAATTATGGGATATAAAAAAACTTAGTAGTAAAAAAAAATTTAGTGTTGTTCAATTATTAGGATAGTTGCCTTACGGTTGCGAAAACGATTTTATTGTCACTTTTTGTAATAATATTCCATTAAAGGACAATACATAATGATATTTATTAATCAAGATATTGATATATATATATATATATATATATATATTACATAATAGGATATGAAAATATTTTTCTTTTAATTACAACTAGTTAAAACACACTTTTAGTACTAACTTAACACTTATAAGCAAACTTTCGTTTTAAGAATCATCAGGGAATCAAAAGTACCATATGAAATATCTTGTAGTTACCAAAAAACAAATATAAGTTGATATTGCAGACGCGATATTAGTGACAGCTTAAATGCATTTTTGTAACTATAGCTGAAAAAAAATCATGTCAATCTGGGACAATTTCTTTACTAGACTACTCAAATTAAAATTGTGTTGCAAATTCTTTTTCTCTAATTCTCATTACTGTAAGAAAATAGTATGTGGAAAATATGAAAGTCATACGAGTGCACTAGAAAATAGGCCAGTAGTTTAAATGCCTCCGGATCTGGAGAGAGACCTCAAGAATCCATTTACTAGGCTCCTCTTCCCTTACTGTTGAAATCCTGTGGTCATTGATCTTTACCATCCAGTCGCTGGGTTGGCTAAAAAAATATGCTAAGAGGTCGAACAGTACCCTTCACAGAGATTGCAAATGAGATGAGTCAAAATATGAAAGAGTTTCGTCAAATTTATCAGGTCCTCCTGTGAGATATTTAAAGGATGGAAGTAAGATTGTTTCTTTGTAACAGTTCAGCTGTTAAGCAATGTACGTTTTACATGCTATACACGCCTCACATCTGTTACAAACACGCAAACATACATGGTATGTTGAAATATCATCCATTAGAGAATTTGATGAAATGCTACAGTATACACATTTCTATTTCATTGTTCTTTGCCGAAATCCAAACAAATGCATGTGCTGAATCTATGTTAACGCCTAACAGCATCCAAACCAAGGTTATTTTTATTTGTATAACTTCCTGACATGGCATCGGTTTTTGAACATACCGGTGACTTTAGGTTTTTTTTTTTTAACTTTAAATAAACGGACAAATTTCACAATTCACAAAACTGCCTTCGATCAAATCATACGTTTCTTATATCGTAAGGTGTTTAGAATCAAAAGACCTTTTAATATCTAAAACTTAAAAAATAAGGCTCTGAGATTTATTATATATATATAGATCAATATGATAAATATAGCTCACCCTTAAAAGTCTTTTTACTATTTAAAACTTTGAAAGTAAAGTTTTGTGATTCCATGCCCTACTATGGAACTATAGATCAACAAGATGCTAATGAGATCATCATAATCTTTTTAATTTCTAGCATTTAGACAGTAAGGAGTTAATCATCGAAAGCATTTTGAATAACTAATAAACTGCCATAAATAATAATCAAAAATAAAATAGAATGAATAAATCGAACTGGAGTTTCCTAGATCATACGAACAACAAAACACCCGATGACGAGGTGAATGGCCCAGATAGAGCGGAAATCTAAGACAGAAGGAATAGGGTGGAGTAGGAAGTGTTTACATCGATATCCGGCCTACTTCCTGTACCAGTCGCCACGGTCTACGCAGCCATCGATATCAGGCCCAACTCACCTGTTATAGCGGGACAATAGCTCCCAGGATATTTTCTGTATAGTATTTTGGGTTTATTTCAGCGAAAAATAATCAGTCCTCCAATTTGTTAAGGCTATTTTTAACATAAGCTGTACGCAGTGAGTGAAATAATTGCTTGACCCAACCAGCAATATATCATGTAAGTTAATAGAGTGTAAATGCAATGGTTTGCATACATTAAATACATAGTCTTGAAAGATACGATAAATGTCCGATTTAGAAAATCATCCCTTCGCTGGATCTGAGTGGCTATTTCCTTCGCCCTGGTAATTCTTCCTCGGGACCTTCCCTTCCCAACTTTATCCCCAAAGGACCCATCATACATACATTACCTCATCAAAATAAAATCCTCCATTCATTCCCGCAACAGATGCTCTCGCTTGTCATACCTCTCCCTACTCCTGGTACCAGATCCTCTTCCTTCGATCGTTCCTTTCTCGTCCTTGTATGCGCCCTCGGCAGCTCTAAACCTTCTCATTCATTCTTCATCTATCGTAGTTTTCGAATCCTGTCTTTATAAATTTCTTCTTTCCTTTTAATCCGCCACTATCTGAGAGTCCAACTATTATTTTTTTACACAAACTTTACTATGATAAAATTACAATAAGTGATTGTGATAAATGATCTCGTTCATACCAATTTACAATCTTCATAATAACATTATAACAATATTTTTCAAAAGCTTTTTCTCCTTTGTTTTTGTTTTATCAATGTAAAAGACTGTAACTTTGTGATAAGTGTAATTTTTGTTTATCTTTAAGAGATATATGTCCCAGAATAATGCTTATTTTTCATTAATTTTTTTTAAATTGGCGGCTATAATTAACGCGTGGGATCATCCCGATCCAGCTTCCATCTCCTTTACTAAGAAGATGATAGGTGATTTGGGGTGATTCCTGGGGTTTCTAATATTTGTCATACTATTTATTATACGTGTACGTATTGTAAAAACAGTGTGAATGAGAGAGTGAATGTAATATTCGATATATGGTGACATCACAATTACCCATTGCTCTATTAGAGTAGATCGAAATAATTAATTAAAAAAAAAGTGTGGCAGCCCGTATACAATCAATTCCTAGGCAGAGTATCACTGCCCACCACCCTAAGATTTGGCAACATCTTATCACTTCTGAACTAAACTTAATTCAATGTAAAAGTGTGCATCAGCTATCATGCATATATGGTAAAATTGGGCTAAAACAGTGCGCGTGGCATGTTTTCTGCATCGCTGTGCAGAAACACGCGCGTTATATCTGCAATCTTTTCCAATTACTTGCTTGGACTCGTTTTTATCCCAGTTGGCTGACTACCAACCGTTAGTTTTGTTTGATTCAACTCTTCTATTACCATTTAATGTCACATTTTATGGGGATTTGGGCACCGATGTAAATGTATATATTTACTCTCTCTATGTACCTTATGTAAACCTTAGCAGAAATGTGTCGAGTTGCAATCTTCCGGTTAGTATTCGGCCCAACTTAAATATTAGGTATTTAACGCTTCTGTCAGTTGAGTTACTAGCTGCCAAGTCCAATTAGTAGTAGGTCGTTTGTGCTTTGGAATGAATATTTTAGTTTCTTGCTTGAATGATCTATAATTATTAATAATCTCTGCTTCTTGTTATATTAATCATTCAATTCTTTGCCAATCTCAATGTGCATGTATGCATCCCCCCCCCATTCATCACCATACCCTTCTGAGACTAGCAGAAGAGGTAAGACCCGAATGCAGGAGAGCATGCCAGAACGCACGGATTCGGGTAGAACAACCCAATTCGTTAAGATCCGTCAAGGGGTGTCTTTTCAACTTTCGGCTAATGGACGATCTTGCAAGAAGAGAAGAGTACCATATTGAGGATCAGCCACACCTAACTCACCCAAAACCACTAATTGGACGAAAGCCCCCAGTCCACAGATATGCAAGATGTTACCATCAAAGCACTGTAAGGAATATAGTCGCTTGCACCATGTTACAGCTGCCCAGAATAATAAAGCAGGGTTTTAACAATCGCTGTGTATAACCACCTGTTCCGTGCTCTGTGAATGGAAATATACTGTTCCTGCCGGACACCTAAATTAACATTCCCGAGACAAATGTTGTTGACAAAACGTCAATGTTTTGGAAAGTTGATATTTTTTCCCGTCGGGCTTCTGGGTATACTGTGACCGTCAGATACGCACACTTAGTTCATACAGATCAACTCTTGTTTACACACAGATAAATCAGGCACAACTAAAGGGCCTATTTTAGGTAGGAGGAATAGAGGTAGGTAAAGTACTCATAAACTAATACTAATAAGGTACTCAGAAACTGAAGGGGGTAAAGAACATTAAATACTACTATCAAATGTAATAATTTATACGAACCATCCATCGATAACATTAATTATCCGTCATTCTTCATTGTTGTGAGGGACATTCTACGGCCCAGCTGGATGTTGACAAAACTTTTTTTTTCTACACGTGCGGAATCGATTCCATGCCATGAATCAAAAACTACTTCGGTGCCATCACAAAGTTTCAGGCAATTAATATTGACATGCAAATTAAATACTTGAATCTAATACATAATAAAGTTATGTTGCATTGTCTGTTGTACGGATACAAACATTTGAACATTTTAGTGGAAGTATTTTTTGTAGATGTAAGATTTTCGTCAAATTCATTTACGGAGGACGTTTCGACATGAGTATGTCTGCATCATGTCATTGTGTGGGTTGGTTAGGGGATGGAAAAAAAATGTGCTCTATTCAACATCATCGGGGTAATGTTTAGGAGACATTACACTTCAACCATTTCATACAAGGACTTGATGCAAACAAGTCATTCATCATCAATTGATTGATCAATCAAGTGCTGGTATGTCAAATTTTTTTAAAGGTTTATTGTTTACGATTTTGTTTAGAAATACAGCTAAACTGTTGTATGCATAATAAAATAAAAGGATAAGCCCATGTTAACATTGCACATTTCATTCACCAGTAATGCATTTTCGGATGTTTGAAATAAGAAGTTCTCTGATAGGGTGTATGTTGTTGGCCTGTTAGCCAATAAGTCAAATTTGTGATAGTCTACGTTTTGGCACAGTGTGTTTGCATCAGGTAATTATTTGAGTTAGCTAAAGGATTGGAAAGGGTTAGAATTAAGATTACGAAGAACTGAAAGTTACGTAGCTCTCAAAATGTGGTTCTAAATATCCACCTGACTTTGTAGTATTGCAATGAACCGTGCATGACGAAGAGATTTCCTTTCATCCTTCCAACTCTAAGCATTTAATTTAAGTATCTGATCAACCCGTTCATTACGTCCGTACACCTGATACCCCTATCTACCAATTTATTTATTTTACCTAAGTAAGCCGATATCCCACAAGACACTAGTTTAATAAAAATTCATGTTTAACTATGAACTGCTAGTTTCCCAAGTTCTTCCGGGGTAGTAGAGACCGCACCCAGTGTTTGACAAGTGGAGGAACACAGATGGTACTTTGTAAACATGAGCCATCCATATTCATGAGGGGGCAACCTAGTACGGCAATAACATTCGTGCGGCATAGTTACAGGCTGAATACGTCAGCTTCCTTATCGGTCACAGATCTCGGCTAATTGTCTGAAAGATGCCAGAAAAGACACTTAAACCACCCTACGTGTGTGTAATTGTCGTATTTTCTCTTTCAAGTTTATCCCATAAATTATACTTCTTAATGGTGCGGTAAGTAGGTCCTTGCGGAGTCATATTCTTAAGTAACTGTTAAGATATCTTGAAATCCTTTTAAATTGACCTCACGGCATTGACCTTACCTGTATAAATATTTGTTATGTAGATGATTCATGAAAATTCAGATAGTTTCAGAATTTCACAAGCGTCACAATTTCTTTCGCCATCAATTATCAATTAATAGACATCAATCCGTCATTAAGAATACGAATTTCCATCGAGAATCATAAATTAATAATTATCAATAGCAGTTTTTTTTTAATGGCATGTCAACCAAAAGGGTCATTGACACCCAATTTTCACGGTTTAATATGTATGCGAGCCTCAATTTAATTCATTTTTTTTTAGTTCAAGATAAATTAAAATTTATTGGTCTATATTTGGAGTTTTAGTTCCACTGTTTGGTAGTTACATCTCTCACTTGACTTAATTTTTTAAGAAGAATATACAGTTTAACTTCCATTAGTCAACACATTATATTTAGGAGATGAAAGGGGACGAAAGATAATTTATTGGTGATTTGGTAATTTCTTTTATTTGTAGTTACCTTACAATTGAGCATTTTAAAAATAAATTTCAGCTTTTATATAGAATCTTTGGGAGTCGTTCCATTTTTGAAATTAAATAAACATCTAGTTGATATGTTCTCCTGTAATCTGAATTGATAATGCTTTGTAGGGTGTACGCTATCAAGGTTAGTGAGAAGTATTTTCTGTTAATACAATCTTTAACATCTTACAAATGGACGCAACCCCAAAAGACTCCCCGAATCCTCAACCAATGATATAAGTCTTTGAATTGTACTAAAATATAATAAATAAAATATTTGATGAAGTAATGTTTTTTGACATTTGCACATGCTTCATCGCTATGACAAGAGACTTCAATGCCTCACTCGTCTGATCTTAAGCTAGTGTTTCACATGTTACAATAGTGAAAATACTTGAAAACTGTTCTATATTAACACGCATGCTGAGAGTGCAGGAAGTGTTTTACGAATAAAGTAATTAAAAATTGACTGGGCGACCTCTCGTTGTGGTTGACTGAAACGATGTTGAGAATCCCGGAACGGTTGAGTCAAATAAATAATACCAGCGTATATGTGGCAAACGTTTTTGTGCAAACAAAATTAATATACTTACGGTGACATTGTAAGCCCCCCTATTGCTCCCGCAAATCCTCGCGTGGTAAAATAATAATTCTGGCTTACACTCTTGAATTACAATCCACATTGAATCGCCATTTTTCAAGGCAATGAGGCCATGACTATTTTGATAAAACGGGCAAGTCCATTAATAAAAAAATAAATAAGGAAAATGTAGCGGTTAGATTTAGTGGCCCAGCACTCCTCTGGGCTCAAGTTAACTTCTACGTTGTAACATTCTAGTTATTGAGGTTGACATTTGCAAACAAATCTTGTGCACAGACGTAACTAGATGCTCATGAATATTTAACGGTTACAACTAAGCTAGTAAAACTCGACGAGCTTGTTACATTTGCACAGGCTGCTGGAGTTCATTCTTCTGTTTAATTAAGGCCGACTTCCCAATTGCATCACACAAAGAGCTAGTTCAACTTTGGCAAAGCTATGCTAAATACCCTAGGTAAAATGCGCTTGCGTTTTTACACGTTAATTTGGCTTCTTCTACCACAGAGTTCAGTTAATAGGCAAGGGTAGCTTTATTTTTTACTTTAACGATATCTCGATAACGTATTACCGTAAAAAGAGAGTATATATACTTTTGGGAAGCCTATAAAATTTCATAAAAAATAGTTTTATAGCAAATACTTTACTATAATGAACGTAAAAACTTAAAAGAAATAAGCCATTAAATGATTATTAGTTTAAATGGATCCATCTAAACAATTCCACAGTTTTAACTGGAAATTGACCTCACACAAAAGTTACAAAAAAAGTTAGTTACGCGTGCGACGTCATACAATCAAGGGTCTTCCTAATTACTCCCTCTTGATTGATTTCTAAAGTTACACTGGATTATTTCTAATATGCACAATCAAAAACAGTTTCTCTGAAACACCCTGCAATGATTGGCATTGAACATGAAAATTGGTCACTACGGCAACTGCTCTTTTATATAAATATTTACAAAATAATTGCCATTAACCGGATATTATATTTTTTTGTAATTATATAGTCGACTAAACCCATAACATATTAGACATGTTCTTAACCACGTAGGGATTCCTTACACGTTATTTTTGATTTCACCGTAATCAACAGATTAATGGCACTAATTATTCTTCAAAGTGTCAATTTAATTTTTTTCTTCATCAAGACATCAAATGAAACTCATACCGACAAAAAATTGACCGGTTGAGTTAATGTTGCGAACATGATTAAATTGCCAGTTTTAAAGACTTAGGGAAATTAAATTTCGAAAAAAATAAAATAAAAAATAGTACATTATTAATCAGAGTGACGAAATTTTTAGTTTGATAACCAACTTCATGACAGATATTTTTTTTTCATACCCCCTTGTTACAAAATTAATATATGTTACAAAATATAGATCTACAAACAAATCTATTTACAATTTCCTCATGCTGCAGGGGTACATTTTATACAAATTCTGTTTTCTACTAATAGTGATCTGCATTACAATAATAATTATATACATTATAATGATGTACATTATACATTAATGGACTAAAGCTATTAAAAGTGATGGGGCTCACCTTACTTATCATAGACTTAAAACTAACTTACATCTAACAATAAAAACTTAACTAATTAACTAAATATTAACCTAATTTTATCCGACAATCTGTCACCATCGATGTGGGAAGGGCGGTGGGGCAATAGTGATAAACCCTAAACCCTGGGTTTGTCGAGTGCTGCAACCAGTAATGTGATTAAACTATACCCTTAATTATGTTTTGTGGAGTTGAAAATACTTTTCAAGTCAGGTAATCAAATGGAATCATGATATGAAATTGCATGTTAGTAAGGCAAACAACTCTCCTTTAAAGGTCAGGAGACAAACATGACAGACAGACACTCAGGGTAAAACAGAACGGTTTTTGATTTTGAAAAGTATCAATGGTAGGGATACGTAAGTTGTAAGTCACCAAAAAACATATCTTTTCACAACTTCATCAGTTCACAACATTCACCGGTGTATATTTTCCAAGCTAAAGCGACTTGGGAATGTCAAAAAGTAGATTCGCAAATATTTATCAGGAACGCCCCAGCCCCCAGAAAGATTCACCATTTTGACAATTGGCCTATCATTTAAGCCCTGACCAATAAAGCGCGCATTAAAGCGCAGGTTCTTGCGTGTTAAAAAACACACACAAAAAAAATTGTCTATCCGTTCTATTCCTCAACCAATCCTCCTCATCACCATATTGCAGCTTTCTACGTCTAGATTAACTTGGCTTAAGTGTTCTAGATTATAACTGGCTAGTGTAACAGTTCATGCAACAAACTCGGTTGTTCTTTAGACTCAAGAGAGTGCAGTCGTATTTAAAACTCAAGGGGATATAGTTGCTAAATGAGGGGAAAGGAATGGTATAATGTTGAAGTCATGACCAAAAGTGAAAAGGTTCGTATGTATGGTATGGTCAAAAGGATGAACGCTGTAAATATATTTAATTTATTATAAATTAAAGTTTTCAATTTAGAGTAAAGTGCCAGCCTGAAATATACGTTTCTAAATCCATTAATAATAAATTTTTGTCAAACTTACATAATTTTATTTTCCTTCAATTAAAGTATAATTCTAGCTCAAACAATGGAAACCCTATGTAAAAAGGATATCTAGTATGTATTTTACCGAATCTAATCTGCAAGTTAGAAAAGGTTTGGAGTAGATTCTGATAAATTACGTAAGTAAAGTACGATTATTATTAACTAAAAAGAAAAATTGTAGAGCTAGAGGTCGAATCTGGGACCTTCCAAATCGGTTAATCTGCCAATGAGCTATCCTCGTAAGAAATGTAGCATCAAAATAAAAAGTGTAGAAAATCGGGTTTACATGGCAAAAGAAAACTGCCGTTTTGGCGTTTGGCTCCGTTGATCTATTTTTATACACCAAAAATATTTTTTAACAAGTCAAGCCAAACACCCTGTATATAAAACCTATTCGGTCTTTAAATGGCCTTTTCAAAAAAATAAAAATAGATAAAATATTTAGGAAACAAAATTTTAAAATCGGTTCAAGCTAAGCTACATTAGGTAAGAAACTTTTAGGGTTGGCTCCTGAAAAAATGTTTGGGAAAAAATCCAAACACTAAATGTCGAATACCAGAAATCCGATGAGTTACCGAACCTGAACATCATTTTTCAAATTTAATTTTGTTTTCTAAACTTATTATTTCCTTTTATGTTGTCCAAAAACACATTTGCGGGTTTTATGGAATATACCTTTAAAATTTCAGACTGTTTGCATAATTTTTTCAACTCTTCGTTAACAGCAAATATTCGTTAATTTGAGCGAAATGACGCGGATCAACGCGAAACGATATAAAACTCGCTTTTATTGGATATCGTTATAGAATGGATTTTAAATTCGTCTCAAATATACTGCCTCACAAAAAAGTAGAGAAATTGGCCAATTTCAAGCATTTGCTTCCTAATTGAATTATTTCAGCTTTCAAATCTTTTTTATTTAATATTAAACGTTTGCAGTGATAAGAGGCTATAAATATAAATATTCAAACAATTTAGTATTTGAAAAAAATTATACAGAAATTTCTATTTTGATTTGTTGTGTAACTAATCTATAAAACTTTCAGTTTATCCCCATGTTGCTACGAAGTGGTCGAACAGTCACAGCAATAGTTAAAAATCAAAAGTTAAATACAAAAAACGAAAATGGAAATTTCTGTATAATTTTTTATAATGTTTATAGGATTTTTCCTTTATATTTACAGCCATTTATCACTGAAAACGTTTAATATTAATTAAAAAATAATTTAAAGCCGAAATAATTCTATTATGACGCCAATAGTGTATTTGATACTACACTAGGGCGTATATTCAACTGTGTTGGTTTAGAGCTGAAAGTTAAGAGACGAACCCGACATCCCAATGCACCAGTGAACGTCACTCGGTCGTGAGTGGTGATAAATGAGGGTTTTTTTTTCGTTATTCCTCTTATGTCTTTTAAAGTGTTGATAAAAAAGCTCTTTGTGACATTTATGTATTTGACTTTGGTAGTTTATTCTTCTAACATGACCTCTGTCTAACATGTATTGCCTTAGCTAAGGCATCGTCATATATCATATGATGACATTTCTTCATTTAATTAAATGTTATTAATTGTTATTACTAAATAAAATATCACTACAAATATACACCAAGTATGCAGAAAAGCGAACTGCGCGATGTCAAAATTTTGCTTTGATTTGTCAGCTGCAAGGATAAAAACTGAATGAAGGTTTTGAACAAACAGCCACCATACCACCAGTAAGTAGTCCGTTAGTTCTGACTGTAAAAACTGCTACAAAAACTGCTTCACGCCGAATTAGGTGAATGCCTGGATCCAAGCGTCGAAGGACAAAGGGGAATTACAGTTACCCCCGGAGTCTCACGTGCCTGGATGATTAGCATGAGCAGTTTGTGGATCGTTGTACTTGAGTCCTCTCTAGAGATTACACTGCGGAAAAAATTGTTCGTGATGATTCTTCCTCTACTTATCTCTTCGGCTCTATTGCCTTTAAGATTTATGGCCGTCGGTTTCCAGCTTAATACTTCTCATAAACTTCTTAACGATGCTGAACAAACGCACTTCTGGAGTTGGTAGATTCTTCTTCTGCAGTTCAATTTGAGGGATCTAACGGTCTTTAAGGACCTTGTCCACTAGTCTATCTTATCAATTATATTATAAATCCATCTATATCCACTAAATTGTAAATTCTAGCCTCTCTTCCCTGTTCTGTCTATATAACATTTGACACATCTGGTGTGCGAAGGAACGTTGTCTATCAGCAAATTCGATAAAACCTAACAAACCCCTTTCAACAACCTAATCTCATCCTGCAACATAATTTTCTACTCATTTATTTACTTACTTACAGGCTAACAACAAACTCGCGGTATAATGCTTCTTTATTTTGTTTTATAGTACGTGGGCTCAACACAATATTGCATATAGTTGACAGACGCAGAACTTATATATTTGTTATGTATTACGCCCAGTTTCAAGAATGTACAGGTACTGGGCACCGGTCACCCCATAGAAAGGTTGACGATGAATAAGTAATTAGAGTACTGAAAAGTCTTTTGTAGACTGTTACCTTAAATTTTATCGCCACTTTATATGTTGTGCATTGGAATAGAAACACCAATGAGATGGAATCCTTCTCTTCAGCGTAAATAGGATTGATGTAGTGTATAAAGGTTAAACCTTTATCAAATATGACACCTAAATTTTTAATAATCAGTATATTCTTATCATTTCTACTTAACATTTGGCCTTTGATAAAGAGGCTAACTAAATGTGTAAAATAACATTGCTAACATATCAAGTAAATTATCACAATCTTAACTTCCGCTTTTTAGACTAGACTAACTATATTACTTCTTGTTAAAGTATTTACCATTCGCTCTCAAGAGGATGGGAGAAACTTTAAGGATCTCGGCTATACCTCTCAAGTTGGTTTACCTGTAGTTTTATTTCATTGGTTGTTTTTCCCTTCTCAGATTATATCTAGACTGAATATAAAGGCTTAATTATTTATAATTTGTCTAAACAACGATAGCCTAAACAAACTATAGTTTGAGCAAGGCATTATTTATCATACAATTAAGGGACTTGTTGCTGCTGCGAAAAATTTGCGTTGTTTTATATTTATGTCCTCTTATGTCCCAACACATATTACACATATTTATCAAAACTGCGAAATAATTAATTTACTCACCAATTAATTACACTATATTATTTTTCACGGCATTGCTTTTATTATTGCTGGGCTCTAAAAATCGCACCTTTGTCTGAAATAACATCAGGGGTTACGAAAAATGTCTCAGCACATATTATAAATTATTATTTAGGACTTTAAAACAATTAATTTGTTACCATAATCAATATTTATATACTAATTACAAAGCATTAATTAATGAGAATTAAATATCTTATATTGAGTTGGAAGTTGCTATTTGTACAACATGACTTTGACAAAAACTTCTTCTATCCTTTACTTAATTCCATATTCCAACAAATACAACCATTCATATCTAAATTCTTTGAAATGGTCTTCCAGTTTATTAGGGGTCCCTGGTTTTTAGCAAGCCAATCAACGAAACGCTGAAGATCATATGTTGGAAAATCTGCTTTTGATCCTAATTCGGTCAGAACCCCTTTTGATGTACGAGCATATGTAAAGTTCTGAAGAATTCATCGCGTAGGCGGAATTTAGAGCTGACACGTTGAAAAATTTGGTGGCAGAGCAAAGAGGCGGGAAGACGGACAGTACAAAGGCCGGGAGACTGATCGGGGTCAACGATCATGCTTCAATATCGATAGGCTTGTTGTCTCATTTGTCTCCATGGTGTCTTAACTGACTGTGGCACTGGGAGGTGTTGGTTCATATGATCTCATTGTTGGCAGCAGTGAAATCTGTCAGCTCTGCAATGGTAAGTAATCAGTAATTACACACTACAGAAATACGATAGAAGGTGTAATTCAGCAGATAGAAATTAGCTGAGATGTAATGAAGAAGTCTTGGTATTTCTTATAGCATCCTTTTGTAAGGACATTTGACGGACACACATGATGGATACTGTGTCTAGTTACAAATTATTAATTGAACTAAATATTAATAAACCAAATGGACTATTTGTGACTAAATAAACCAAATTTAGGATTTATCCACGTCAGTCACTAAAATTTGCATTTCAACAAATAAATATCAGTATAAATATATCGGCTAGAATATATTATGTTATTTCATATTTAAGGACAAGATGATCATGAGTAGGGCTGCCATCCGTCCGGGTTTCCCCGGATTTGTCCTAGTTTTGAAGACGTCCGGGGAGCGTCCGGGCGGGGTTTAAATTGTAGTCCGGGTGCAACCCGGACTATAATAAAAGTCCGGGTTTTCGATCAGATCCGTTCCCATAATTTATGTAAATAAAAACTATGGATTAGGTATTTCACCGCACGCGCTGCCGACGCTATTTTACTACGCAAGCGGCGAGCGGGGGTGGGGCGCGCTTGACCGACGCATGGCGTGATCTGGCGAATGGCGAGCGCGAGCGATCTATTTAGCGGCGTAGCAAAATGTTAGATGTGTAGACGTGTGTTGTGTGAGCGGCGGCAGCTTGGTGGCAAAACAGCGGACGTAATTTTTGCCAGGTAAGTTTTACATTATTTTACGAAACCGAGGACATAACCACTGGAGTAGAAATATTCGATGTTTCACAAAAAGTGACAGTACTTTATCCAAAAAACATCATAACCTATTCATTAATAAGTTAAATTACTTACATAGTAAAATTTTTGAAAACCTACCTACTTTAAAGTTTTCATCCTTTTCAGATAGGTAGACTGCTAGAAACTAACTGCAATGCCTAAACAGAAATGCCTGTTCAACAGCGATTTGCAAAGTAAATTTCCAATGTTAAAAAAAGGCAAATATGACTGGGAGGCTTTCTGTACAATTTGTTCATCAAATATTTCGATCGCAAAGAAAGGCGTTTCTGACATAAATGAACATTTGAACACACAGAAACACAAAACTAATATGAAAAATCAAGCAGGTTCTTCAAACATATCTACATTTTTTGTAACATCAAACCCGGAAGACCTCCAAATTCGAGCAGCTGAAGGCGCACTCGTTTATCATACAGTCAGTCATCATATGTTTTTCAATTCTCTGGATTGTACTTGCGCTCTCTATCGCGAAATCTTTTCGGGGTCAGAAATAGCTAAAAAACATTCATGTAATCGTACTAAAGCTACAGCAATAGCTACAGGAGTTTTAAGTCCTTTGTCGATTGCCAAACTAAAAAATGACTTACAAAACATTCCGTTTATAAGCGTGGCTACTGATGCAACCATGGCAGTGAGAAACTATTTCCTTTGGTAGTTCAATATTTCGATGTAAGAAATGAAGGAATCACTACGAAACTCCTCGAAGTAGAGATTACGGTAAATGAAACGTCCGAGACAATTTCTGAATTGATCATAAACCAACTTCGAAAACATGATCTTTTGTCTAAGTGTGTAGCGTTTGGAGGAGATAACTGCAATACAAACTTTGGGGGAAAAGAACGACAAGGAGTCAAAAATGTCTTCTATAAGCTAAAACGATATCTGAACCCTAACCTGGTTGGTGTTGGTTGTTCTGCACGCCATTCATCATGGATGTGACTTACTGCCAGTGGACGCTGAGACTATCGTCTTAAAAATTTACAATCATTTTTCTATATACACAGTTCGAACCGAATCCCTCAAAGAGTTCTGTGAAACAGCTGATGTCGAATACAGACAGCTTCTATATCATTCCAAAACTAGATGGCTTAGTCTGTTTCCTGCAATAGAAAGACTTCTGAAGCTCGTCACTCCACTGAAAGACTACTTCGAAAATATACAAAAACCACCTATCGTGATCAAAGATTTTTTCCAAAATCCGCTGTCAGAGGCTTATTTGCTTCTAGTCCACTCTATTATGCATATCTTGCATAGCAAAATAGAAAAATTAGAAAAAAGTCGCAATTCCGTCTTAGAAACTCGAAACATTCTTGGATCTATAACAAAAAGCCTAGACGATAGAATCAAAGAAAGCTTCGCGCCCTTAAGTATTAGAAGCATTTTAAACAAACACGACGAGAACATAAAACAAGAGTTCAAAAACTGTACTCTGAGTTCCTATAATGAAATAAAAACGTACATTGAAGATTGGAATCAGCCTCTTCAACAATTTGATATATTTGACTCGATGTTTTTGCCGAATATAAATGAAAAAACTCAATGGGCTGTTATCGAAGATACTATTGCATTTTTGAAAGACAAGAATATAGCAATTGACGACACGAAATTGATAAATGAGTGGGTGAATTTAAAATATTTTTGCCAAAATCTCAGCGCAGAAGATAAGCTTTTAATGGTAATCAACTATGGTTACAATTCTTTAGAACACCAAATGCCCATTTATATTCAGAATTACTAAAAATAGCTCAATATTTTTTTTGCATCCCTGCGGGTAATGCGCATGTTGAAAGAATATTTTCTCTCATGACGCAACAGTGGACAAAAGAAAGGAATGCATTGAATCCTGAAACAGTCTTGTCATTACTCAAAATTAAATTCAACTTCAGAGGCTATAAGGGTTGCACCGAATTCTATAATTTTTTATTAACTAAAAAAGAAGTTCTAAAAAGCTATTGGTAAATCCGATAAATATAAGTAGACTAGCTCATGTCCGGGGACTTTGTTTCCGTGGGAATTCCATAAAACCTTTCTTATTCCCTGCTTACGTTATAGAAAGAACCTCTGCGCCGAATTTCAACTTTCTAAAGTCAAAGTCAAAATTATTCATTCATATATTTTTATTTCATTAAACACCAATCGTTACTAAAATAAGTCATTAACATTTTGTTTTTTAACTCTATGTCTGTTCACAAAGAGGCAGTGAAGAACAGACAAGAAACTCGAGGTTTGCTCTTTTAAAAACTAATTGTGCAATTTTTCTTATTTACTTTAAACTGGTCTTTCCATATATAGTTTTGTCACATAATCGTAGCCAATCTACATTTATGTAGTGCTAGTTTGTTATTATTTCTAGTATTAAAGTCATGCAGGTGACTGTTTGTGATAAATTGATGTAGATTGTGACGAACGTAACATTATGTTAGTAAAATTATATTGATGGTACTGTCATAATGTTTCTGCTTAAAAAATTCTAGGTGTAAGGGTTTGGGTTGGGCTTTGCTTTGATGAATAAGTGAGTGAGTCCTGCAATTTAATATATGAAGAATTTCATTAAAATTCTAAGAAATATAGATATTTTCTATTCATTATTTATTTAAATGTAAATAGACCGTAAATTGTCTGAAAGACTGTAACTGACACTAGTTTTTTTAAGAGAACTACCGTATTCGTTCAATTAAGTGTTACCAAAAAGTAAAAATTCATAACATAAGCTATTTAAGTTTTAATCCTGTCTAGTCTATTTAAAATTTGAAGGCATTTCAATGTTATTGCTTTAAGAATTGCCAAATAATTAAAAACTATATGCAGTTTTCTTATTAATTCAAATTAGTTACACAGTTCTATGAATGTAAACAACAAATTGTGTTTTGTTTGTCTGAAAATAAACATGTAGGATTTCTAAAAAAAAGTTACAATTTATGGTTTTTTAAGTTTTATTTCTGATTCTGATTACAGTCTATTTTAAAATTTGAGGACATTTTGATGTACCTAATTAAAAATACTTTAAGAATTACCAAAACATTAAAAGCATCATTATTTGACATAAATAAACACAAATTAAAGACTGATTTAATTTAGTTCAATAGAGAACTACAGTATTTGTTTCAGTGTTTATTTATTTGGGTACATTAAGTGTTACCAAAAAGTTCAAATTATTAAGGTAGTAATTTAAGTTTAAAATTTGAAGACATTTTAATGTTATTACTTTAAAAGTTGCGAAATAATTAAGAAGTATAGTTTTATTTGATTTAAATATTGATTTAATTTAGTTACATAGATCTATGGATGAAAACGACAAATTGTGTATTCTTTCTTGAAATATAAAGCAAAATGTAAGGCTGTTAAAATTGTTCCTTAGTATAAGTTATTATAACTTTTTGAATTTGATTTAAGATTTAAGTTGTTTTAAAACTAAATATTGTAAATTGTATGGAAAAATAAAAAGTTAAACAAGTTTTCATTTAATTTTATTTACTGAGTAACTAATATTGGGTTTGTTTATTTTTTATTTAATACCTAAGCTAAGAAGGTTAAAAAATAAAGCAAAATTACTAACTTGTCGTCACAAGAACGATTAAACACACTATTTCATGCAAAAAAAGAGGCTTAAAATCAAAGTTTTCTTCTATCAAATACGGAGTAAAATATATTTTAATCAAGATGTAAGTGAATGAAAAAAGTTTTGAAATGTCCGGGGTGAAAGCTCCAAAATCCGGGGAACGTACGCTTCCGGTCCTGGGGGGCAGGTTTTAGAGATGGCAGCCCTAATCATGAGGGTCATTCTTTTTCTCTAGGATAGACTTTTCCACCACTTTTCGTTCGCCTGTACCGTTCGTTTATCGCTGTTGCTTTTGAATATTTCTTCTTTGTGGACTATTATTATTTGGTGGTTTCCCCTTCTAAGCATAAGAGTAAGAACTCCTTTTGTCAAAACTGTCAGTTTTGATAGTTCTATTTTATTCAAAAAAGATGTGCTCGGTGTTTCGTTTTATTTTTGAAACCTACAATGGGCATTCTTGCACTTGAATTCGCTTCATTGGAGTTTCGTTGAGTTCATCATTACAGTTTATATAATTCTAGATGTCAATTGTAGAGTATATATAAATGACCATTAATAGGATTGGTTAATAAAAAAAATAGGGATAATATAAAAAAAACCAAAGTACATACAGTGTTGTTAGTGAATTTCTTCTTGCAGTTGTGTTACTAGGTCTGCTTCCCTTGCACCACACTCATTTGCCTATAACCCAGAGCAATTTGTATCAATCTAGCTGCTCTCTTCCACTTGTTTAGCTTCGCTTTACCGATAAGTAGGGGTCTGTCGCCACAATTACCATCATTCCTCCACTATTTTCTTGCAACGTTAGCTTTCATGTGGTGTAGAACAAAGATGATTCCTTCGCGAATGACCTGCCAGCCACATAAGACCGTTTGATTCAAAATTTAAATAAAAAAAACACATACACACAGTGATACGATACAACTTGGGTTTCTACAGATTTTTTCTTAAAATGTGAGTCACAGTAATACTTCGAAGAGTGTCCGGGCAAGATAGACCAGTAAGTAGCGAGTGACTCACGGACTGTGAATGCGGCTTCGCGTGTGTAGGGGTCAGCCTTCACCGAACATGGTCAAAACAACTAATCAATACAACCGGACCAATTTGTCTTAGTCATAGACCAATTACAAACAGCTGATTCAAATATTAATACAACAACTAAAAGCCGACCATAAGAAGAAAAAATCCTTGAAATTAAACTTAGAGGTATACACGGTGTCTGCTTATAGGTTCCGAAGGAAGAATAACACCTGCTATTGTTGTATTCTTATACAACACTTACATCACTTTATTAACCTTATTATATCATAAGGCAATAAAACTCAATTTACTTGGCAACAACAAATTGAACTGAGTTACATAGGTTAGTAGGTGAGAGGTAACAACTGAGTTACTATCACCATCATATAATATCATACGTTTACTTACTATAATTTATTTTTAAAGGATCTTTCGCCGCTGGGAAAAAATACAGAAAATTGAACAAAAACTTGATAACGGCAACTGCTTTAAGGTTACGCAAGTCATGTCTTATCTTCTAAGTTATAATATGGTCCATGCAATCATCCATATGATTTGAAATTTATTTGGTTGAATTCATGCATAATTAATGTATAATAATAAAAATTGGCGCTATGTGTCAGTTTCCGGGGAAAAAATTCTTGCAAGGATTTGTGATAGTAAAGCTAAAGAGATTTCATATTGAATGTCACATAGGTACGATTCCTGACCCCGTCAAAATCTTTTTACTTTGCTTATTAATTATTAAAAATACCACAAATAATAACTGATAGTAGTAATGACACATATGTGCTTGTCAATGTGTGTGATATAACAGTCATCACGAGGGGGTGCCTAGTTACCCTAATCCTTGTGACAAAGTGAGGGTTGATTAGGCTATGACCTGGACAATTGCTTCATGACGGGTCTTACTACCGTACTATCTGACTCCATATTTGATAGGTAGGTGCCCCGACAGTGCACTATGTTCAGGACAAGAGGTAGGGTAGGTAGTTTTTTGTGGGCTTGGAATTACCATGAATTCACACCGGAGAGAGGCAGTCTGGATCACTGGGGAAGACGCTACTAGGTAAAGTTCGTAGGGTCCAAGGTGACCGTCGTACGCAAGGAAGAAATATCTTCAGAGGTGCTAGTTTTAGCGAGACGAAGGTAGAGAATCCCACTAGGAAAGTGTGGGGTCTGACAAGGCCGGACTAAAACGTAGCGAAGTCAGGAAAGAGAGGCCACATCTAGAAACATCAGTGCAGCTGCAAGTACCAGTCCAGAGAGCCGTAGTTAGAATGAATTATCGGCTAAAACTAGGGGGTACATACTGCCCCAATCAGCCAACGGGCAGGGCCAATCGCGTTCAGCCAATAGAGCGAGGTTTTATTCTGACTAATCAAATTGCAGGGTTGGGTGACGCTTGACTGTTCTAGACCAGGACCCATCCCCAGGGTCCTGACTCCTATGCAAGGGCCTCTGAGCTAGGGTTTTGCAGCTGGGTCTTTTATTGCTTACAATATTTACACTGGTAATATTATTTACATTTGTTTAAATTAATTTACAACATATTATAACCAATTTACAATATATATACTATAGAGTATAGGGTTATTTATGTTATGTACTTAGCGGTCGCTACACGCGAAAAATGCTGCTTCCGACCCAGTACGGCTGTAACAATAAATAAGTTATAGTTTGACTTTTTTTTTTTTATTAAAAAGAGAGTTTTCAATTCCATGGACTTAGCTAACGACCAATCTTTACCCCAATTATTCTTCTTAAAGGGAAGTAATTTATTGGTCAAACCAGGACCAATTGCAATGAAAGTTCGGGCCCATATCATATTAAATCATCCAGAAATATTATTGGTCTTTTTCGAATGATTAAGACTTTATCCAATGAGGATTGCGAATTAACTGCTTAATTTGTCTGTGCAACTAACCAAACATGATATTGCATGAGCTACAAAATAATTGTATTCATCTTATCTTTAATTTTGCTACGCCTACGAACTGTCCGATTTAATCTCAGGTGATTATTATTGATTTTGTCTTTTTCTAGCACTTATGTGTTTTGAAGGGCATTTGCAGTGTGTCAGTGGAAGGCGGCGGTGGTCAGTTTAGATATATCTAAGGCATTCGATACTTATTGGCTATCTCTGATAAACTATTTTACCATGGGTTATAATTTTAAGACACGTAGATACGTTGTACCGTTAAAGGTATGTTTTTTTTTCTATATATTTATATACAGGCAGATTATAGCCGAACTTATGACTACAGGTTTTGTGCGACTTCCCATTTCTGATAATTTGAATCACCTTTGTTACTCCAAACCGATGCAGTATATGCCACTGCGTACTAAAAAGACTATTTTCATCGCACGCATCTGCACGATAAGTTCACTTACTATAAGGAACGATGGTAAACTTTGTTTGAGTTGCTTCCATTCAATATGACCACTTAAGATTTGACTGGGTGTTAGAATTTTCCCCAACATCACGATCTCGATTCATTTTCAAATTTTTTTAGATGGTTTTACAGTTTATTTCATTTCAACCATTTCCCAGATGGTTCTACCGACACGGAGCTTTATTGGCACTCCGTACTCCGCCTAGCGCTTAAGTTCTAAAATGTTTATATTCTCTTAAGATATTAGTTTAATGTCTTGAGATATCCGGAAAATAGGGTAAGCTCTGATGCACGTGTTCTCGTACTCAAGCGGGTCAGACGAAGCCCTCATTGGTCTAACCCTATCTAATAACCCCGCGTGTCTAATGGCGCAACGGCCGTTCTCCGTGGCATTTCTTTTGTCGATCTTCTAGACGGCAAGTTCATGCACAAGTGAGTGAATTAGTTACCATAGTCAAGAGAACATCCATCAAATAGTCTATTATTCGAAGACGTTGATTACAAAAATACAAGTCTCAAACAGGGAACTCACAATGACCAGAACAGACATTCACAGACATAATGACTGGTGAAAACATAAGAGTTTCAGAAGAGTTTTAAAAACTAGTGATGGGGTTACTGGTGATGTAATTAACAACCACTGTTTTGACAACGGAGTTAATAACCTTTAAAAATCTTGAAAAACTAATGAAATTGAATATAAATCATCTGAGTGGAGTTTTATTACTTTTCTGGAGTTTTATTACTTACTGGTGATTTGAAATCGGAATCGCTTGAACCTATCATTTTTCCTTTATAATCATTGCGATGAAGACACCGAGATCAAACAATTGCCGAGCCCAAAGGGTGACGCTCTACTTCCAGGTACTCTTCGCCTGTCTGCCTATCTGTTAGTCTGGATGCTTTACAATGGTCATAAAGAACATAAGAAAACCGACAATTTTAATGGTAGATCCCATAACACCTCGAAATGTGGATATTAGTTGTTGGCAAGTATAAATACAATAATGGGAAAAATGAACAGTTTCTGCCGGACCGACACCGTTGTTGATATGCTACTAGGGAAGTCTAGACCCTGTTGACGGAAAAGAGTTAGATGGTCTATGGCCTTAACAACGGCTTAGTAACGGGTAACATCTCTAGGATCTATCTGACTCCATTTTTTTTTGGTAGGTGCGTGTGCCCCGACAGTGTACTGCGACCAGGAAAAGATGTAGGTTTAAGTTAGGATTTGGGGATTTTACGTGGTCTTGGAGTGCCACTAGCTCACACTGGGATCTTAGGTTAGGCAAAAGGTGTCCCCAAGGGCAAAAGTGAAACGAAAAGAGACTGAACTGCTAGGGGAGTGTCACTAGGAAGGTGTGGTACCCAGGAGACGTTGTGAGTATCAGCCACGACACTCGACTGAAACTGAATGCCTGTTTTTCTCCCTCATATTCCCTTGTTACAAAATTAATTAGATTATTTAAATATAGATTCAAAGCTACAAATCTATTTCAATCAAATTTATATGGACTGTAGTTGCCTACATTTTATATAATTTCTATTACCAAATATTATTAATATTCTGCAATGAAATGCTCATTGAACATGTTCTGGAAATAAACAAACGTACAAAGGTGGTGGGGCTCACCTTATGAACCTTATTACTAAACATAATAAAGCTTAAAACTAACTTACATCTAACAACAAAATCTTAACCTAATTTTCCCCGACAGTCGTCAGTTTGACCTGGTCATTCCAGAATCAGTGCTATATATAGCCAGGCGGTGGAAAACCCATTAATTTCGCCAAATAAACACTGACTTCACTTTCTGCAGCCAATAAACGACAATAGTAATTCGTCAATAAACGAACACACCAATGTAGGCTATACACGAGGCAGAATTCATTAGGACTAATTAAGCATTCAGCAGAGCAGGTAGTTCTCAAGCGTTGAGAATAGAAAATGAGGAAGGAGGTTATTTAAGAAAAAATAATGATGAGGAAACGTCGACATGCCCGTCTAATTCGGGCTTTACTCACATTCTCAGTTAATTATTTTAATAATTATCAAATTTAGAAACAGGTTAACAAATTTATCTCTGATATACATACATTTACGTGTTTTGTGCCAACAATAGGGTGGACAAACTAATCTATAAACATGTCCTTGTTACTGAACAAGAAAACATGTTATTGTATAACCAGAACGTATTTTACGCCACTATGTGACCATGTTGAAATTTAAGCGATACTATCTCGCGTGACAAATGTACGAAGGATAAACATTTAGCACGTATTAAATTATACTATGATAAGGGAGATACATCAACGAACCGTCCAAATGGTAAAACATCTCCAACTGTTTATAGAAGTTCTTTTGTTGCCGTGAATTTATTACAAGGGGGATAGTGTCACGAGCGTATGAATTTTTATGATATCGGCTTAAGCTGATGTAAGAGAGATGTTAGATTTATAAAATTGACCGTTCTGACCTTTTCTCAGATGTGGCATCATTGGATGATGAAAACACGGAACTCAACCTATCAAGAATTGAGAACCATTATCTTTTCCTCTGTCAGGAAAATATACAGATTTATGGAAAAACAAAGAGGTACATATATCTACCGCTGCCTAGTAGGCGTTGGAGTGGATACTCAGTCCTCCTGAATGATATATACACAGGTGGTCTAAAAAGTTTCCGACCTCAACATGAAGATGATAATAAAATAAATAAATAGCGAGAGTTTCCCGGAAACATAAAGATTCCTCTTAGTTGTACAAGAGCAAGTCGTTGGCGCATGAGAAAGCTCATTTCTGAGGAAGCTTTCTGCGACTTGTATCATCTGTCTGAATGAGGTGGAATCTATAAAGAATTTGACTTCAGGCTGTCAAGTTCTATGGGGAAGGACGTGCTAGCAAAGATACAATAATACTGCAAACACTATTAATCAAGCCATGACAGCTAAGATAAACCTTTTAATCTACTTACTATCAATACCACACATCAGCATAACACAGGACATAATATCTCGATTTACAGGGTTACCCCAAATCAGTACTGACCACAAAGTTTTACTAATAGGCCAGTCATATTAGAGATAGATAAGAAATGAAAACTACCGCGAATAATTAAGACGGGAGTCCCTCCGGATAATAATTTTCAAAAGGTTGCAGAAGAGGAAAAATCCAATAGTAATTCTGGGTATATAAGATCACTTCAGACAGCCATTGATCTTTGCATCGTAATAAATACATTACGATTTTAGTCTCTATTTAATATGTACTGTGTTTTCTAAAAAAAATTGTTTATTATTTTTGACATATTTATTATTGTTGACACTGAATTCGTGAACTATTCAAGATCCGTGCCCGCACCCAAAACACTTTCATGGGCTTACCTAGTAGAATACAATGCGCATCTTATATGTTGCATTGGTCAAAGTGACCAAAAAAGTTCAGATTTAAAAACAAAATTGCGGAACGTTAACATGTTGGTAAATATTGACAGGAAAAAAAACAAAAGAGCGTGTTTCTGATATTCCTAGAATTGCAAAGGCATCAGATTAAATTTGAAGGTATTGTTGCAACAATAAAACTTGTTCATTGCATGCAAATATCTCGTTCCGTCCAATCCTTTTCGTCCTTCAAAAATTCCGCTAGAAATCAAGCCATGGTATTAATATAAATGGGGCTAAACCGTTGGAGTTCAATAATAATTTATTATGGTAGGAAAACCGTGTCACGGTCGAGAATCGAACCCAATGCTTTTGGGCATCCATATCGTTTCAACTATGTCGTAGACGGAAATAAACTAAACAAATCTACTTCTTTTCTTTGATGCAATGGTTAAGCTAATGGTTCGGGGATCAAATCTTGAAGGCGACCATACCGACAACTATAGAACTTTATTGTGCAATAATTACAATCTGCCTTTTATAAGGCAATAATAATACAGATAAATGATCTCATTCATACCATATACCGACAACTAGGTTTAAAATTCACAACTGGTTAGAAGACCAAATAAGTATATGATAAAAGATGAAAATCTATTGTGATGGCTTCCATCACATACAGAAACCCATGACAACGAGCTCTCCGATCAAAGAACCCGGAAAGCAGCGGCGGATGTGCAAAATTTATACAAGTGAATATCCATATTTACACCCACGTACTGGTAGAAAAAAATAAAGCAGTGATGGGACGATGGAATGAGGTTTGGCACTAGACACTTAACAGCCCTAAAATGAAAACAGAGCTTGGGTTAAACCGAGTGGAAAGATTACCATTTCAGACTCGCAAATACTATCTATCCCATGGGTACATTTTTCTCAACCGCGGCAATTGAACGGATCGGCGTTAACCTTGTGTATTTGTTTGCAGGAAGAATATCCCCCTTATCTTCGTGATCATTAGCTGTCATTAGCTAGAGACCCGGCTTAAATTTTTTTTAAGATTTTAGACTTTTTTAATTTGATTTCCTTTTTTTCCAGGATTGATTTTGATTTCCAGGACATCCTTCTGGGCAAAAATAAGCAACAAATTGAGAAAAAAAACAGC
The DNA here is from genome assembly GCA_930367205.1 of Acanthosoma haemorrhoidale. NCBI lineage: Eukaryota > Metazoa > Arthropoda > Insecta > Hemiptera > Acanthosomatidae > Acanthosoma > Acanthosoma haemorrhoidale. The sequence goes on from OV884011.1 coordinate 39,315,255, forward strand.
CAACTGACCGAAATGTTGACGAGGGCAGTCCCGCTAGACTAACGCGGAGGCCGGTGTGGGCGATTCCCCGGGCTTTTGTGCTGGCTAACGGTGAGCTTTTCAGGCAGCAACTCTTGTCTGGTCACTTCGCGAGTCCACTGCAACCGTGACAAGCAGGACAGATTATTATTAAAAGAGTACCGTATCACTGTGACATTTAAATTAATTGCCGAGTCCGAAGGAAGGCTCTACTTTATATCAATGTATGTGGGGATCTGTATGTATCCCTAAGTCTGATCTATGGTATTGGTCGTAAATGGATTTTAAATTCCACATCTCGAAATATGCAATCAATGAAAAAATAACTGGTCTAACTGACAAGGACTGTTCCAAATATCTTGACGATTTCCTAGCCAGGAAATATTAGTAACCATGTTAATTTATTTGTCTTTTTTAATATTTATTAATATTGTTTTAATTGAAAACCGCACAAAAATTATGTAGATATTGCCTGATAATGAACTGATTTTTTAATGATTATTATCTACTTATCGTCCTTCGATATAGAACCTATTACTTAATAAAAAAAAAATTAAACTTGAAAAAAAGTCACAAACTAACACTATTTTTACATTGAATATATTTTTTCATTATTTCCATGTTTAGTTATATTATATCCATGTGTCGGGTCGTCACGAGGGGGGTGCCTAGTTACCCTAGCCCTGGTGACGAAGTGAGGGTTGCTTAAGTTTATAAGCTAGACAATCGTTTCATGACGGCTTTACTATCTGACTCCATTTTCTGATAGGTATGTGCCCCGACAATGCACTCTGTTCAGGAGAAGAGGTATAGGGTAGGTAGTGTAGGTAGTTTGTGCGGTCTTGGAATGACCACGCATTTACACTCGGTATCTGAGGGCAGACGAAATCCGTACGGATCCCAAAGGCGAGTGTGAACCGGAGAGAGGCAGACTGAATCGCCGTGGGGAACACTGCTTGGTAAGTTTGCAGGGCCACGACAGCCGTGGTCCACTAGGGAAAGGTCTCTCCCGACATTTGGCGAGACAAAGGCAGAGATTCCCACTAGGAAGGTGTGGTGTCTGACAACGCCGGATTAAAACGTAGCGAGGTGAGGAGAGAAAGAGATGCAGAGGTTTTTCAATAAGAAGCAGCCAAGTTTAAGAGTTTCAAGCAGAGCAGCCACGAGCCAGTTTAGTTGTCAGGAGAATGATATACAGGCCCCAAACCGCCGGCCTTAAATACCCAGCTGTCTCCGTCAGTAGCCAATAAGGACTGCTTTTGTAGTACCCAATGAATTTTGAGTATGTGGTTTCCTTTGTCCTGTGACAAAGAGACGTGAGCCGGAAGGTCTCCCGGCGGTTTGGTCTATACCTGCCCTGACAGCTGGTGACCCAGCTCATATAACTAATTGGCCCTAGCAGCATGTCTTATTGTTTACCATATTAACAATGATTTCTATTTTGGTTATGTTATTTACATTTGTTTGCAATATATATATACAATAGAGTACAGGGTGATTTATCTTATGTAGTTAGCGGTCGCTACACCATGTTATACTTATTATATGTTATTGTGCTTACCTTTTTATTCGCAATGTACATTCTGGTAATCCAAATGTATCAACGGTCACATATTAATATTAATTTAATAGCTGAGAACATTGAACTTATATCTTACCTTATTATTTTGTAGCAAACGTTTGTTAATAATCATTACCAAGCATTGTTGTATATCAGTAAATTTGATGAAAACTTAACCACTCCGTTTTATCCACTTAAATCGATATACAAACGAACTCTTCTACTCGTTTGTTTCTTTACTATAAAGTAGATTTTACTGACCTGACTGACAAACAAAATGGAGTTTTTTTAGTTGGGAATATTCATTCAAGGTTTTTTTTATAATCACTTAATGTAGGACATGGTTACTTTTTACTCTGAGGGAAACCCGAAAGAGAAATCCTCAGGAGACAGTTTGACTCCGTCAAGGGTACACTCCTCCTTGGCCAGTCATTCCATATGCGGACTTGGAGGTGCTGTGGGCAGTTGCCGCTGACGAGGGCTGGACATGAGCAATGCCAGTGGGAGATCCTTAAGGAAACTTGATTAGAAATCAGGGTTGCCGGCTGTCTTCTATGCTTAATTTATGACGCTATTTTCTTCCTCGTCCATAGAAACTTCAGTTGAAAAAAAAAAAAAAAAAATACGGGAGCTCTTTAAGGCCCTTGATACAACAGTAGATAAAACACAAAAGGTTCATTACACGGGAACTATAACAGATCAGAGATACGAAGGATCAAATCCCAACCCTGTTACTTGCTTTTTCTTTGGCTAATAATAAAAAAGTTAAAAGTGTACTGTTGATTAGAGAAATGGTATCCTATGGTATAGTGCAAGAAGTACCGCGCTCTCTTACCACGAATTCAACGCTATCAATTAGCTAGTTATGACAGATGATCAGCAATATCATAAGATTTTTAGATTGAGAGATAATTTATAAAGACAATAAAAGAACGAAGGTTTCTCGAAATCTGTGCTCGATAATTTAAAAAATAAATAAATAAGTGAACATTTATAAACAGTTTTACATTAAAAAACAATCAGCATATCACTTTCCAGCCCACGACACAACATAACCTGGCATGCATGCACATTGTCTGTATCTACCGCATCTCATGCACGACTGACTCTTAACAAGACTTTATCTGCATGGAGGTGGAAGACATTGAAACGTGGACCACACCGAGTGTAAAGTTTGCGATAGCGTTTCCTGTGACGCAATCTTACAACGATGTAAAAGCATGTTTATTAAACATATGAAACATACAGCGTACAAAATAGAGTAAACAGATTAAAAGCTAGCCAAATGAAAAATTATAAACGGTCTTGCGAAAAGAAGTATAAAATAAAACTGGCGCAACAGTTTCTCTTTTCTCTCTTTTAAAATATTTAAAAAAATTATAATTTGGACTTCAAACAATATATTTATTATTATATTATAAAGATCAATCATTGCGGGCTTCAATGACCCTTATGGTTGACATGCCTTAAAACAAATAAACAAAACAAAAAGATCTTTCATTTGGTCGACCACTAAATATTTTATCGGCCGACAATAGAGTTGGGATTATTACTATTCCACTCGCAAAGTCAAACAGGAGCTCTAAGTCTAGTGACCCCGAAGAGAGAGGCTATATTTTCGAACTGGGAACAAGAAATTATCTTTTGTCGGTCAATACGCTCAACGACTACTGTCGTAAAAATGTCTCAATCAGTCTGCAATTTCAAAACAATTCGAAATATGCTGATAAATTTTTAGTTAAAATACAATAAGGGAAAGTAGGGAAGAAAAATTAAACATAAACAAAGTTGAAAAATCATACAAATGTTGACGGTTTCACTTAGGAATATTTTCGATTGAATGGAAACCTCGTTACACTAACTCACCATATTGTTTATTTGGCAAATCCGAATAGGCAACTTTAAAAATTGTTATACTTTGTCATTTATTAGTAGCTAATTTTAATTTTACAAATCCAGATGAAACAAGGTATGAAATAAAAGATGTTTCTGTCTCTACACAGTTCAGTCATAAGTTTATAAAACTGTGGAGAGCTGTATTATTTCTTAATATAACACACCGTCATCATCCAAATAAACAAGGCACTCGTAATAACCATAACAGGTAATACACGAGTGAAAACATGTCTTGTGCTGATAAAAATCAACGAAACCCTTCAAAAAAAGATAACATCGGAATCATATCACACTTGAACATGACCCATGCGCAATATAAGAGGTAATAAAGATCAGTTGAACGGTCTTATCTTGAAAACAGGAGCAGATCTTGAGCCCAGAAGTGTCTGATGTTAAGAACGTTTTGAACGCTCGAAAAGAAACTGGATGAACGAGGTCTCTAAGCTCTTATTTGCTGACTAAAACCGAAGTTTATTTTTAAGGAGAGACCGCAGCTGCTTCGTGGGAAAGTTATTTTTTCTTTTAGTTTTATCGGCGAGAGCTCCAATTAGATGTTGATTAATGAAAGTTGACAGCGTTCAAGGAGGTTGGCGAAAACGGACCCTCAAATGAAACCGGCCTATTAAAAGCTTCGGGTCATTTATCTTAAGGAAACATGTTTGAAAATTTTTTATGGGTGGTATGATGGTTATGAATTGTACGAATGTGTTTTACTAGCTAAAGGTACCAGAAATTGACAAGGCTAAGAGTTCGCAAGGATAGCTTAGTCGAAGAGCGTCTGACCGGGGGTAATCCTTCCTCTCTTCATTTTTCTTTGGGCAATAATCACAATACCAGTAGGACTATATAATAATAACAAATCTTTATTACTTTTTTAAAAAGCAATCAGCACCGTTCACTATTATATTGAATAGCATTTTAAGAAAAAAAAATGTTAATATTGGAAAAACTTACAAAAAAAACAACGCAATAACAATTAGCGTAAACAGAAAGTGAATAATATGTGACTATCGATAATTTTAACTATTGTAATAAAAAATGTTTTCCTCTCTTATGGATGTAACGTTTAAATGTATATTTAATGTGATTTCCTATTGGTTTAATCGGTAGATTTATAGGGCAATTGTCAACAAAATATTGTTTGAGAGTACAAGGATTGTTCAGTGAAAGGAATAATTAATTCGTAATGTATCTTTTTAGTTCAGTAGGACGAAACAACAATACCATTAACATACAACATAGTAAGATCGTCTCTATCCCATTTTAACGCTTCCCTTCAAACTCAACAGAAATTCTTCGAATTTTGCAAGAACGAGCCCCTATGATCAAATACAGGTCAACTTCTGATTTAGGTCGTTGTCACGACTTTTAACGTCAGTATTATGTTACAGTGGTACTTTTAACATATACTGTTTTGAATTCATTTTTGATTTAAATTGACCAAGTGAAGTGGGCCTATATGGCCTGTACTTTACTATTTCGTTAAAAAACAATTTTGAATAAAAATTTCCATTTATTACTTGGGGTTTAATCATTACTACTTTGTATCATTCTAACTTAATAATCTGGGATCGTGCCCAAAGTAGTTTCTGAATTAGAGGTAGTATGAGATCAGCTAAAGACTTGGATAACATTTCGCAAGGAATAGAGCTCAGGAGGTCCTAATTGCTATCAGTGGGATTGTAGACCACGCCTCGTAAATATCATATCAATGCTTAGATATTATTTTATATTACTATATTTTTGTCACTCAACAAGTTTTTAAAATATTTTTATTCTCTCTATGCTCCATTCAATTCTTCCAGCCTACTCTGTCGATAACTTCATCTTCTGTTAAATGAAGAACAGCCGTACTTCGAAGACTTTCTATTGTATTATGAAGCAAATTTCTAAACATATCCATCATATATCCACGATAATTTATCATTACTCTAGCCATTCTAATCTAGAAAACTGAAATAAAAGTTGCGAGAAATACCTATCCCTATACCCGTAAATTAACTGAATACTGATGTTAACACACTGTAAAGAGCACCTGCCATGAAGTAGTCAACGAATTTGATCTCATGCGGTCTGAAAGAAAATTTAATTCACTAAAAAGAAACAAAAAAAATAACAGTAATATGAAAACAAATTACTAACCTGAAGTAATTCCGGAATAGTAACGCTTTTCTCACTCTGTACTGTTCAAAAACAGCCTGTAACAAAAGCAGCTATGAATATGTTTTCTAATGACACTACAAAATACTTGATTACAAAAAATATATATGTCTGAAAATAACTCAGCTATGTGTAATGAATCGATTAAACGCAAGGTAAAACAAAAGTAAACGGAAAAATGATTGTCCATATTTTTCCTAGATTATGATACAGGTAAAGTTCTTGTCAAGACCTGCAGTGAAAATTTGTCAATGACAAAATAACATTATATCTGGCTTAAATATGTAAAAAAAAAATACAGAAATTACAATGGTTATTAGGAAACCGAAATAAAAACTGTTACAATGTATGGTTACAACTTTCCTAGAAAAAAAAAGCAAAATTTGATTGAGAAATGTTATAATTGGCAATGATGGTTCAGCATCATGTTTTAACTAGAAGAAGATTTGTCAAATGGCAGTACAGAGTCTGCGCAATACATTTTTGAATTAAATCGAATTTGAGAGGTACAATAATTACCATATTTCGTCTTAGCCTTCATTTATTGTGTTATCCAGTAGGATCTTAAAGACCGTGAATAACAATTTTTTAACGCGACATTCTTGTTTGTCATGAATAATATAAAAGAAAATGCAAATGGACACATAATTCAATAAAATATTAGTCAATATAAACAGTGATATAAATAACATAAACAAAGGAGTGAAATAAGGCTTTAATATGTTATTTTAAACTCAATAATTTTGTTTCTACAGACAAGGACTCTTGTGAAAACCTAGTAGTGTGCACCAATATTCTCACTTTTGACTAATCGTAAATATTGCAGTACTGTAATACATATTGCTAGGAAATTCTAATGTATTCCTTACACCTACGAAATAACAACAAACTCATTTGGAATTCGCAGCTCACCCACTGATGCCACCCAAGTCGAGAGACACGCGCAATTTCCACATTAACAGAGTGATTTGATCTGGTCAAAACAATTTATTAATAATCAAATTTTAATAAATTTGTCAAAAAAACCTGAGTATGATTATAATTATGAGTCTCTCTGTTCTTTAAAACTTAAACGGTCAGTTCTATAATTTATATACGGGATGCATAAATGTCACCAAGTTTTCAACATTAATTAAAATGGCATAAGCACGGAAAATTGCTTTTAAACTAGACACTAGAAAGCACATCAAGCGAGCGACAGCTAAGAAAACAAAACCAAGCAACAGTGCTTCGTTGGTTTGTTAATTAATACTGTGCCCTGAATAAGTTTTTAAAGTATGTCACTTTAACAACTTTTCTCAGAATAAATAAAAATCGCAAGGGGAGAACAGTGGATGTAATCGAGAATTGGTGACCAAAACACAAGGGTGTAAAACATTAAAAAAATAAATTAAATATCTGCAATTTGTGATTTGTATTGTTAATACCATGGAAAGCCTACGTTCCGATCATCAAGCTTGGGGAACTCACCTGGATACGAGTATCGAGGCTAGATATCGAGTATCGAGGCTAGATATCTCGCTCTAACGACGACCGTCGTTAGCCACTACTTACTTCCTGGGCACTTGATATCTTGCCAAATTAGTGGCCCACGGTCGAACACAAGGAAGTCCTTGCGCCTAATTCCAAGTTATTACCCTTATAATATCATTATCAGCCTGAATTCGTAAGAATAAATTTACCTTTTTTACTTTCTAACGTGCATCCGAAACGAGCTCCTGGTAGGCTCCAGGGGTGGCTGGGGCTTACACATAAATTACAGCATTAAAGCCCCAAAATGTTCAACAATTTCTTGTGTTGTAAAGTAATCAATTAGAAAATGAAAATCAATAGAATAATCACATGCATCAAATATATATATATATCCTACAAACCTATACAGTGGAAAAGAATTGATTGGGACAAAAATTAAATCAGTTTAATATTAATCAATTGTATTTTCAATATTAAAACTTTACACCAACGCGCAGAGTATAAGGGATTAATCAAACTCAGTGATTAATCAAATGAGTGGTGTCCAGAAAAAGTTCATTATACATATTATTTTATTTCTTTGAATATAGCGTCAGAGGGGTCACCTGGTAAGGTAGGTGAAAATATATAAAATAAATTATAAATAATATATATACATATTATGCACCGAAAGGTAGATGTATGTATTATCTTATATTTTTATTTGTGTGGATTAAAAATGTATTAGTCTGGAGACCGAATGTAGCAATACACATGGTATAAATGTGATGATTTATTACAATTATTTATTTCTCTTTTAGGGCAGATTGTAATTTTCTTTAAATAAAGAATCATGAAATAAGAAAGTAATCATTTGTTGTACATTTTGATGAGGTCTTCCAACGCTACCCAGGGATTGGTAGTGCATTAGTTTTCCAGGACAACTGTAAGAAATTTATATTATATATAAATGTAAATAATCATACTTTCACATTTATTATATTTTTAAATACTTTTACGTATCTAATTTCAGGATATGCAGATTTACCCAAGCCCGGTTCCGATTCGCAATGTCTCGCAGCTACAGTTTCTCAAATTAGAAAGGATCAAGTAATGACTTTCACAATTCCTGTATTCAATTAACATGAAAAAAGTAAATTTAATTTCCTTCGGTTTAATCCTGTAGAGGTAGGAAGGAACCTACACACAATGTGTGGTTACTGCTGGCAGATGGCCCGATCCAAACAAGGCCTTCTCTACTTACAGTCAAGTCATCGAATGCACGCCTTTCTGTTAGTCATTCTAAGCTGTATAAGGACTCAGCCAAACAAAAGGCACCAACTTTTTAAGGGTTGACCCGAGTCCAGATACCAATGTGTGAATATTTGAAATGGATAGTGCTTAACAGGATATTGAATTGGCAGCGTTCTGAGTAAACTGGAAAAAAAAAATATTCGAGTGCAATGCATCTCACTATCAGCAGGGTTTATGTAATTATTGTCCTGTAAAGTACCTATACATGTTATTAACCAGGGCACTGCCGGAGCCAGGTCCTCTAGAAGCTCATCGGGGTTATGGAGTTTATTTTACGGTAAGAAATTGACTAAGGAGAGAATCTAGAAATGAGAATAACGTAGGTTGGTTAAGTCGATCAAGTGAGGGATTGGCAGGAAAGGAACTGGATTTTGATAAAAGCAAAGAAGATTGTGTTGGGAATCGATAATATGGTGGTCTATCCAAGTGTGACTATGTGGGGTTGTAAGGGAGAACACAAGGTTTCGAGGAAGGATGATATTGAGTAGATGACGTTTATCCTAATTATGAAAAGAGTGTTCAAGTAACCAGCCAAAACAATAGTAAATACATTGTTGTGCCAATTTCACCAAAGACAGGTAGAAGGAAGTTCCTCGTCACGGACCCGAAATTGTGTGCCTATTTTTTATATGTCAATAAATCACTTGCTTCAGTGTGGAGAGAGACAAACGTGCATTCGATATCGCACTTTTCGATGAAACATTGTACTCTCTCTCTCTCTCCCTCCGCTTGCTTGCTGCTTTAATCGAACCAGGGTTTTCTTATTAAATTAATTACCTCTGCAACTCTTTATCTCTCACCCTCTCTTTGGTGCTGATGGCCTTCAAAACTTCAAAACCACCTTCTACCTGGTAGTTCTATCAATTCGTTGGAAGGAACATCATCCATGCAGACGACGGCTTCTAGGGCCCTGCAAAATGTACCTAGTATCTTCACCTGCAGGGGTCGAGTTTGCCTCTTTCCGGTTCATAATCGCCTTTTGGATCTGGACGGTTTTCGCTTACTCTCAGATACCAAGCGTGAACTCGTGGTCATTACAAGAGCACGAAACTACCTATAATACCTAGCTTATACCTCTTCTCCTGAACATAGTGAACTCTCGGGGCACACCTCCTGAGATTATATGGAGCCAGATCTAAAAAAAGAACAAAAAAAACTAATAAGCAGGCCACCGACTAGGGCAATAGTAATATGTAAAACAACACAGATTTATCTCTTTCTGACGCTAACCGGAATGTGGGCCACTACGTAAAATTTTATGTCTCTTGCTTGAACAGTACTCGCAACGACAAGCACAGACAGACAAGACAAGGATGCCCGATTGTCAAGTGTAACAACAGATTGGTCGAATGATGTGAACTAACTAATAATTCTCAAACAATTCATGGTTAAGGCGCACAATAAGTACCTCCTGGCCAACACCGAGCCCCCCTTCTGCCGATTCAGTTTCACAGTAATCTTTCGATGGAAAAAACGTTAAGATATTGTGATCACTTTAAAACCAATCAGTTCAGAATTGATGGAACTCAACTTTTTTCATAATTGAAAGAGGTCTGGAAATAAGTGACCCACTCATAATAGCGATACCAAAATTCACTATAAACTTCTAAGGGAGCTACAGCGAAAATTCGTGGTAGGATTATAAAACTTCATCGCAGATAATGCCGATCGTTTCACCATGAACGACGAAATAGCATCTGTGATTGTCTTACTAAAGACCTCCATGGGTAATAGGGTACATGAAATATTGTTAGCTGATACCGATAATTGACATGCCCAATATGAAACAAGATTAACACCGCAGATAACAACATCCTGGATCTTCGTTGGAAAAAAAGGCACAGTCGACAATCGGTCATCCTGTCGTCACGAGGCTAAACATACAGAATAAATTGACTAAAACTTCCCCCCCCCCCTTCCTGAGGTGAACCTTAAACGGGGTTAAATCGAATAAAACATCTCTAGATATGATTTTTTTAAAACATTCTTTAATCCATTATTCATTACTCCAACTTAGAAACGGAAGAGGATTTTATCCAAGGAATGTATGAATTATTCGTCGTCAGATACTCTTGAACAACTGCACAATACAGAGCAACGAAAAGTCTGACCAATCGGGTTCTATTGACGACCTCTTTGTTCCTTTGTCTGAAGCCATAAATTATTATTTCCTTTGAGGAGGTTGATGACTCCAGCTAATAAACGACCGTGACGTAACTCCGCGCTCGTTTCAGTCCTTTGTCTTTAACGTGGTAATAATCAGGTGGTTATCAATTAGTTCCCTTGTCCATTATTAATTTGCTCTCTCAACAATGCTGATATAATAATGGATGAGATTCCTTATTGTATGATCTAAAAATTATATTGAGATTCAGCCTAGCAAAAAAATATAATACGTTACTATACGGAACATTATTAGTGTAGTTAAAGGCTTGCAATAGAAATAAAAATAAAAGAGGTATATACGTTATAACTTAATAAAGCTAGTACAATATAATTAAGTGGACTGTATAACTGAAATTAATAAGGCAGGGTGAAAAGTGGTGTTATATAAAGCTCCCCGATTGGTCACTTCATGATCGACTTTTATTCACGAACGATACAGGTTAAACCATGAACGAACAATTAGTATTCATCTTACTCAAACCAACTCAAATATTTCGCAAATTGGATGCTTATTTGTGGATATGGACCATTATATGAAAATGTTTAAAGCTCTGCTTAGTAAAGTTATGTATGCCAAGTTCCGTCTTGGCTCGAGGCAATTGACAATGCATCAATAAATAAAACATATAAAACAAAATAAGAGGTGGACTGATTTGTTTCCAAGTATATGTTCAATACTTGTAGTAAGAAGCTGGTTTGTGCAGGTTTCTGAGCAAGGGTGAAAGTTATGCAAGGAACCGCAATTGAATCGGCAAACTATTTTGTGGAATAGTAGGTAGAATCTAACGAAGACTTGTAAAAAAAAAAATACTCGAAAAATGATGCATAGAGTGGTTCTTTTTCGTTTGTTTTCTCAAAAATAGAAACGTTTTCACCCCAAAACAAGTGATGTCAGTCTGTCTGTTCTGGTGATTAAGAGTTTATCCTGTTCGTTTTTTCTGCTGTAATCTAACCCATAATCATGCGATAACACGCTTGATTTTGATGAATCGATTAAAATAAACCCTTTATCTAGGTACACTTTAAGGATGCTTTGACAGAGAAGGTTTCTAAGCATAGATGCAAAATTTAGATCTAATTTTTGAAAAGTGGGAGTCCTGGCAATGGCCAGTCTCTCCAATCATGTCCTGAGCGTCTGTGGCTCTCGCGCTCTTGGTCAGTATCCACTGGCTAGTATCCGGTGACGCGGCTGACGGAGGAGCGTGGGGGACTTCCCAAGACTCCGCTTTCTCTTTGCGGTGGATTTGGGGGGTCTCTGGGCTGTCTGTAAATATTGTATGAATGAGCGAGTGAATGATGAACTGTAAATATTGTATGAATGAGACCATATATCTTAATTACTTATTGCCTTATAAAAGGCAGATTGTAAATATTGCACAATAAAGGAATAATTTTTGAAAAACTACCTACACATCGTAATCCAACAGCAAGATCGCAATCTAGATCCATCCACTCATCCCTACGACCTCCCCGTAGATTGAAACAATTATGGCCTCGAGATCTCCTATAATTTACCCGTTATTGGAGGGCTTGGCACTGGCCAGAATTCTCCCATCATGGTTGGAGTGTCTGTGGCTCTCGTGCTCTCTCTCAGAATGTACTGATATCTAGCAGTAATGTGGTTTCAGGAGCAGCATAGGGATACCCTTCTCCATCTCCATCCATTGCGGAACACTCTCCCCCCCCGGGTCGTGCTTCTTTGCTGGGGAATTGACAGGTGATTTTGGCGTTTCCTGTGCTTTGTACATAAGCCTATATTGTCTGTGTGTATATTGTAAATACAGTATTTATGAGAGATTAAATGCAATATTATATATATAGTATGAATACGATCATTTCTCACAATTATCCATTGCCTTATTAGGGCAGATTGTATTTTATTTTTTACAAACGAAAAAGGGGATTTTTTAAAAGGGGATTGGGCCAAACTGTATGATAATATTTAGAACATTCCAACAAATTTTTTTTTTTTTTTTTTTTTTTTTTTTAAACGATGGACTTATATTTATTTTTAATATTTGTATAACCGTATAATTAATTCATTTAATATTCTAATTTTTACAATTATTTGTTTTGTTGTATTTGTAAATGTGACGGTTTTATTTTTAATTTAATATTGTATAGTACCGATTTTCGTGAATCATGCATTTATTGACTGAAAGGTTTTCTGGATTGTTTACTTTTATTTTTTTAACCGAGCTACACACTTTATTATATTTAGCATCTCTTTGCGATGTGCTATTCATCTCATATTCATTCCTAGAGTAGATGGTCTTAGAATAAAGTATTTTTCTGTTCTAAAATGACGTTTTCTTGTATTACTAAGCGTTTTGATTCAAACGATTGAGTGATTAAATTGATAGCAGTTACCCACGCTAGATTTGTGCCTTTATTCGCCCAAGTCAAAGTTGAGAAGTTATCATAACTGTGTAGTTGAGTTGAGACGAAGAAAGGATGGACGACTCGAGTGCATCGACACAGCTTGTTATGCTGCAGGCGGGAGAGGACTGTTTTTTATTATCTGTGTTTTTGTCGTCGTTTCCTCGTGTCTGTCGTCACGTGCTGACAAGGCACAGGCGTTCATCCGGCCTTGGCTCGGCTGGGGGCTACGTGGGATAACATACCGACCGAATGTTTTCGTTTACAGCGATTAAGATTAAGAATTGAGTATTTAAAATATATAAATAAACAAACTAAAGGAATTTAAAAAGTATGAAACAATATCGAGATATGTGTGTGGATTACTTGTCAGGAAATCTGTTTAGGTTGAAGATAGAAAGTAACAATTTTTTCAACTTGTTAGTGGACTTCAGCTTCATCTGGTTCATACGCATCTTGAAAGGAAAAAAAAAAACATTACTGTTGGCATGATAAGTTTGACTTATTAATCCGGGACTGAAACAGAAATAATACGGTGAAACGTAGTCGCATAAGATATTTACTGAAAGACTCCTAATAATTCACTTATATTTTTATTCCAGCTAGCAATGAACTCTCAATATACAGGAGATGCTTGCGCGAATAAGTGTAAAAAGTCTACACTCTTTAAATTTAAAATATTGTGAAAAAAAAAAAACAGATATGTCTCAGCACGAGAAATGTGACATTCCACGTTTAATTGTTAGTTTTTAAATATATCGTGCCAGCCATTCCAAACTATCAAATATATAAACGCTTAGGTTAAAGAAGAGAAAAAAAACAAAAAAAAAAACACTTTTATAGTGGACATGAAATCAGCGCATTTTTCCGATTTCAGAGCAAGAGATTCGTATCGTGTTCAATGCAGGAGAGGAGGAAGGTATTTAATACGAATAGCACACTTTTTCATATCGGTTAGTTTGACAAGGTAGGGACGATATGTATATCCCGATATCATTTCTCAGCCAGAAAAAACTAAGGAGCGTTGTTGAATATACAATTTCAAAATTGCAGATCGAACAAATCATATTTACAGCAAAGTTAACGGGCCCGTAAGGTTGTCAATCCGGTTCGAAGAAAACCGTAAGGAGCTATGTGTGCTAAATAAATCATATTTATATAAGAATATAAGTGGCATGGTGTTATTGAAATAAAAAGAAAACAAAAATGACAATAATAAAACAACCTACAACAAATAATAATAAAAAACTTAAGCAATGAAAAATTAACAAAATAAAAAAGCATAAAGGCAAAGGTAATCATTAATTGGCTTCCGTGTGACAATCTTTTTATATTTATGTCCGTATTTATACAGACAGGGACTTTACAGAATGAGACTTATTTCATTTCAGATTTGAGCTGAATAAGCTTCTTCATTTCCATGAATCCCGTCGTCCACCCTTTTTTTTACCATCATTTTTTGAAGAATATTTAGTAGGTCTGTGATGCTGTGGGCCATTTTAGGGTATCGTTTATTCTGTTTGATCATATAAATGCTGCGACATAGTGACAGATACTAATTAATTACCCATTAGTTAATAGTTAATTTCTGGTTTGCTCTTTTCCTGCTGTAGAAGTACATAGAACTAAAAACATATAAAAGTAGAGCAATGATTCATCACAGAAAGAAAACGTTCGTACAAATGTCACGGTCTCCGAGCTATCTCCATCCATGAAACCGTAACATTGCGAAATATTTGATTATCTACAAGATTAGATGTTTTAATCGGAAGAGGCTTAGAGAAGTCCTACTAACCCTATTCTAGTTTCTATGCCGATTTTCTAGTTTTTTTGCCGATGGCCTAGAAAAGAGCATAAATTAATTTGTAATGGATATAAAAAAGTGCTTCTTGCTTTGTTACAAAATTTAAATCATACATAGGCAAAAGTTTTGAACTTGTTGAGTTTCTATAATTAACTATTAGAATTTTTTTCATTGTTATATATTTATAACAAACACCTTCAAACGTAAAGTTCAATCTATTGTTTAGCGAAATCGTCTCTGACACGTATTAATACTTTTAAGTCCTGCCATACTCCATATAAATTCGTCAGATTTAGCCGAGATGACCCTTAGGGTCAAATACAGATCAACCTCGTATCTCAACCAGATCAGGTAACGCGGTCATAACCTGTGACCCCAAAAATTTTGTTACTTTTACAGTCACGTTTTTGTTTTAAATCTACCTTAAGAGGTCCAACAATGATCAAACCCAAGAAATAGATCTGCCTGTATGTTATTATTTTGTTAAAAAAAACAATTTACACTAATTTCATTTGCAATTACTTAGTATGATAGCGTTACTATAAACAGTGTGTGTGACATGTGAACGGTACCTCGTCCAGTATGAGACTAACTCATGAATCTAGGACCTTTTTGTACTGGGGAAAAGAACAAAGGATTCAAGGACACTTGTATACAAATAGGTCCATCTTTTGACATTATCCTTGAGCCTTGGGGATAATTGAGAATGTTCAATGTTTGGTAGTACTCGCCCAAGACCTTGTCCTTGGGAACATGTAATGATTGATACTTCGCCTCCTGGATGACTTCTATCGAGGAAATAGTGTAAATAACATTAAATGCGATTCTATATATTTTATTTGTAAACCACTTAATAAAATGAAAATTTGGGATTAAAATTTCTAAATAAACAATGACTATTTTCAGACTGTGTGTTAATATTTAGGAATTTATTTAGTTTTAAACGGATGTAATTCCTTTAGTACAAATAAACTAAGATACTTTTTAAGTTTTTATTCATAATTTATTTTTTCTTAAATTGATAAACAGTAAAATTAAACTAATTATTTTTTATAGTTTTACTTTTAGTTCTTAGTTCATGAATTTAGTTTATTTGAAGTTATGAATATAACTTTATTTGTTCTGAGTCAGTTTAAAAAAAAGACAATGAACTAAATATAGTCACCAAATATTCCCAAGAATATAAAATATTAATTTCTATCTTTAACCTCACGATGATTTTTCTACGATCTTAATAATGTATATTAATATATAATGGAGTACACAAACTTTTTATTGTTGTAATTTTCCTTTGAATTTGAATTTTTAAAAATATTCATAACTATTTGACTTCAAATCAGGTGTGAGAGTACACCAATCCTAAAAAAGGCAATTTACACAACATCGATCAGCTCGTATTTTCTATGCATATTCAATACAATAGGAATAGGTAATTCAAGAACTATAATGTTAGGTAAGTAGGCGCGTATTTATTTCGTGAAATTCTCAGAAAACTTACTAAGAACAACTCATTCAAAGAATGTATCAGGAGGTATAGCACCTGAAAAACGAGAGTAGCAAAAACGAACCAAAGTTTTTTAAATCAAATCATAACTAGCCACAGATCAATATGGAGCTTATAATTGTTTATTAATTACAAACTGCACAATGTTGTGAAATTCCGCTGTCAATGAAAATTTATATATATGTTGGCACCCTAGGGTCATATTTAATAAATTTCATGTAGGAGAACGATTGCTCGCATTGATATGTTGAACCAAAAGAACAAGAATTTTAGAAATATAAATCGCGTAACAAATGGAACTATTCGTTTGTTAAGAACTCTCGAAACTCCAGATGATCCAGTGATTGGTTTCTAATTATAATCTCAGCATTATTTGATGTAATAACTTGTTCTCAATGTTGATTATGCTGGCCTATGTACTACCAGGATTCAGCAGGGAAATCCGACCTCTGATGGGCATGTACCAATCGCTCGTTTATCTGGAAATTTTTCCCGTTCGGGAATTTGGTTTGATTCGTTATCAGCCAGTACCCAACTTAAGATACAACATCAGTACCCACGTCCTAGAAGGAGAAAGTCTAAGGCCGCTGGGTGAACGTCCGCCCTCCGGATAACTGTCAGTCTAGTCACCAGCTGGATACTTGTCCCCTGTAACCGGAGCAGTTCAATCAACCAATCTGTTACAGTTACTTATGACATCTTCCATGGCGTTATCCTTGGTAGGGAAATCCCGAAGAGGAAGTGGTCACAAATTTTGCCCAGTTTATTCTGCATTATCCATTACTGCTAAGTAACGGCAGGAAAAAGGAAATTGTTGGACGAAAAAGTCAATTTTAGATGAATGGCCACATATTTCTACTTGTAATTAACGTACAAGTGCTTTCTCCAGTTCAAACTAAGTATACTCCTATATCAATTATTATGTACAAAAAAATACAAAAATCAAAATTTTGTACAATATACTTTAAATAATAATAGATCATATTCCTGAACAAATTTATATACATGTTTTTTTTTTTTCAGTTTATATGTATTCTGGACCAATTTTAACCATTATACAACTTTATATTATATTGCCTTCACAAGTATTTTATTTATATTCTGGATATATACACTTAAATACATTTTGACAATTCTGCAAGCTTTTTAGCTACTCTGTAATTTATATGTATTTTTTATCACCTGAGAATGATGACAGTGTTAACTTCCGAAAGCGCTTGTACAAGTAATCTCCTAGTCATTTTGTACAAACAATTATTAAGTTATTTCATGGCACCTAGATTTTCAGTTATTTCGCTCGTCAAACCGATCATCATTCTACTTCAATATTATTGGTTATAGTTTGGCAAATATTGGTGTAGGGTACCTAATATCATGGGGTAATAGGAACATCAGAAGCAGTATCTGCCGTTGTAAGTTGTCCGCCCTCCTTCCAAGAAGATTTTTCACCCGAAATTCACTTCGGGGAGTCAAGCGAGTGTCGGAAGACTTGCAAGTGATCAAGTTCCAATTCTTAACGTAAATATAAGTGTTTAATAAAATTTGCGTGTACTTCTAAATTTTCTTTTTACCTTTGCATTGAGAATTGAAATTATTGATATTGTTGTTAGTGATCCTTGAGGCATAGCTAGTAAATGCAAGTATGGAATAGTTTAAGTAGCCAACAAACAAATTTTTCTTTGCACTGAAGGATCTGAACCTGGATTTTTTTTATCACATAAATATTTTCTGTAGTTTTCAAAAGCCTTCACTACGCAACACAGATAATTATAGATACTATAATTATTAATAATAGTAGTAATAATAGTAATAAAGATAATTATTACAATAGAATGTTCAGCAATGAATTCCGATTTATCTTGAAAAAGAGAGAATTTCATTTAATGTTACATGCGCTTATTACCTATAGTTGACAGACGCCAGAGTGCTTCTAAACTAAAATTAAAATACAATCAGTAAGTACAACTAAATTCATACATGAAAGCTTATTTTTTCCATCACGACAGGTTTTTCAGAAGCCGCATTTTCAAAATGTTTATCTGATCGTACTATTTAATGTCGTCAGATATAGTTTTTTCATGGATAACACATACTTACGTTTAATACTCTCCGTGGTTTCCCTCATAAAAAACCAGGCGTAGTTGGTAGTAAATAAATATGTGTATGTTTTGTGTTTCGTAAATAAAGCTGCATAAATGTAAATAAGTTATAATAATCCTCATTTTCAATTTGTCTATTGAATTGTTTTCCACCTATTTCCTTACGTATGTGTAATAGAATGGAAAAGTCAGGTAAGAAAAATGGTATTTTTTTTAAAAAACCAAGCCGTGAAAAAAAGAGTTACAGATCTGAAATTAACGGGAAAAAAAATCAGTTGGATTTGGCGTTTCTGTAACAAAAATTATGTTTACTGGTGTTATAATAAATGTCAATTGATTAATATGATAACCAATAGTAAGAAACAGCCAGTTATCTTGTAATCCAAGGGAACTTCTCAAGTTTCCTCGTCCCATATACGGGTAGCTGTTTGCCTTCGAATCCTGATTTGGCTAATTTGATCTGAACAGTTATTATTCAAGGGCGTGCTTTCTTAAAAATCAACAAGACATTTTTTATTTGTTTCTCTCTCATAACGACACCAAGCTGCAGACCAAGGGTGGCCAACCTTTTAAGTCGTGCGCCACAATCGTGGTTCCTAATTGGACCTATCCCACCATCATGAAAAGGGCAATTTACTGAGCAGTCGGTCAACTTATATTCTCTATGCATACTGAATACAATAGAAATAGATAATTAGATAGAAATAGATAAACAAAGGGATGTATTTATTTCGTAAAATGCACAAAATCATAAAACGTATTGAGAACAACTAAATATAAATATAGATGATAAAGAATTTATCATGAGGTATATCACTTGGAAAACGAGATAATCGAAGACCAAAGTTTTTTAAATCAAAGCTACAGCCTAATGTGTAGTTTGTAATTGTTCTTTATTTACCAACTAAACTAGTAAATTTTTCAAATAAGAGTCGGTGTTATGGTTATCTTGAGGAACTATTGCTCGAATCGATTTGTTTTCTAATATTGCGATAAAGCCCTTATTTTTATCGACAATGGCACATTACCAGCATTCCGTTAACTCCAATTTTCCGCTTAACTATTGAAACAATAATAATTGTAATGATATTGAAATCCGGGGATTAGACAAACTGATAAAAAAATAAAACAAATCAAGGGCTAGTTGGCCACCCCTGTAGACTATACAATAATTAAAGTTTAATCATTGCAAATAAACCAAAGCTGAATGGTATGACAAAAAACGGGGTTTCAAGGGTATAATCAAATAAGTTACAGCGAAATATGGCAATATGATTTAACAGGTAAAATTTACCATAGACTTTGTTATGAATGGGCAGTTTAGACTTTTATTTTTCTCCTTGACATTATTTAAAATATTCATGAGATATAATTGTCTATTGAAATTTGCATTGTTCGCTATAATGGTTCTCTTGAAGAGAACGCAAGGTCGACTCCTATTAGCCTGACATCGATTTCAATTTCCTAACAGAAAGTGAGAGGTATTCTTTTCAGCTAGTGGTGGAACGTTCGTTTGGTGAACCGTCTCTTAAAATCACCTTATCAGTAAATAAATACAATTGTAAATATTAACTTAATAGTCAGATCGAGTCTGCCCCCTCTTTAATGTCATTTCAGACTCAACAGAACTTCATCGAATTTGCAAGAGATTTGGAACCATCATGGACTAACATAGTTCGCATTTTACTCAAAATCGGTAATGCAGCCATGACATAAGACTATGCATTTTTGGTTTGAATCGAGCTTAAAAATTCAAAGATCAGACTCAAGAAATATACCAGATTAAGTCGTGGATCAATAAATAGGAAGTATCTGAAGTAAATTCTTCAGACGTAGTCTTCTAGAGGGACTGTGTAGTGTGTTTTTACAAGATAAATGCTACTTAGAGGAGGTTTCTTGTCATTTACGTGAATTTTGTTTGTACCACATATTTTCTACGTAAATTTATCATTAATATCTTAGTTTAGTTAGTTTAATGTTAGTTGGATATTTGTATTTTAGATTCTGATTAGTGTGTATCGTTAATGAAAATATTGTTACCTTAATTTAGTAAAGAATTCCATTTATTATTTTGTGTCTATTTATTAGTTCACAAAACTATTGATGCTAAATTCGTGACAAGGGAACTATTCTAGATTTACTATACCATAAACACGGACAGGGGCTTACACTTAGTCTAAAATAATGGTAACGTGTCCTGAACCACCGGGAAAAAATCAAAGCTTCGGATTTTAAATAACTTGTGAGCTGGGACTTGACAAGTGATAAAAGTTAGCGAAACAGACCAACTCTCGATCGAATCACTTTTTCTCGATTACCGTCGAACATACATGCGAATGATTCGTACCTGAATGAATGTCCAGTTAATCTTGATAGAACTTTGACTGCAACGAGGATAATTGATTCGACAAATGCCAAAGTCGATCTCGCTAAATACCCAGGTCGGTATTGACTAATGCAGAGGGCGGCACTGAACTTGAAGGAACCTTTCGTGAAGACGGCAGTAAAGGTCGCACTGCCGCGAAAAAGTTATCAGGCCAAGGATATAGCGTGTAGGTGATATCGTAGCCTTCTTTCGTCTAGGATAACACCAATAACAGTACAAGTGTGGTACCATTTCAAGGTGTACTTATTTGCGTTGATTCGCCGTTAGATGTAATATTCTCCAAGCGAATCCGAACGAATAACGCCAAACCGTTTGAACGGGTCCATCCCTATTGTCACATATCTTAGTTGACCGTCATTTTTTTTCAATTTTAAAACCAGGACATTTTTTTAATAACAAACTAAGGTTGGATGTGTTTTTATATAGTTCAGACATTTTCTAAAGCAATTCAGTCATTTAGAGAATACCCAGAACAACTGTGTCAATACACATTATCTCTATAAAATATAGTATATAATGGAAAAAAAAGCAGCATATATACTTAAAAAACTGTTTAGTAAAAATATAAAATCTTAATGTCTTATTTAGCTTTTTATTCTTATATGTTTTGAAAGGCAATAATAATTCGTTTTCTTTACTATTTAAAAAAAAAAAATAAGGATAAATAAGGATAAATTTAGTTCAAAATATGTTTACTGATTACCAAATATTTCGAACTTTCAACATGTAAGGGAATTTCATCACTGGGCCACTTATAGTTCGTCAAGGTAAAAATATGTTAGTCCAGTCCATATTTAATCAGACGCAATATCCAGCCAATTTCTCAGTATTCCTAAGCTGTAATTATTACATTTTACAACTTAGACAATTAGCTTTAAATAATTATCGTAACCACATTGAATGATGATATACAGTAGAATAAACAAACTTTTCATCGTTGTACTTACTGTTGTCCTGAATTGGAATTGGTATCCCTAACTATCTGAGAACTATACCAATCATAAATTACCAATGTTCGGGCAGGAAATGTGCCAACTGTACTGCCCCTTGTACTACTTACTAATTAACTGCGGGATTCGTCAGATAATCCGCCTTCTGATCTCACAGTCATGATCAATGTTTAAATTTTATTTTTTTCTCATAAAGCCCGTAATTATATTTTAATGAAAACGTCTACATCTGAAAATAACAATCTTAACATTTAAAATCGATTTGAAAATATTTATAGCTGCTATCGAGGAACCGACAGGTGATCACCCCTCACCCCTAATAAGTTTTGAAGTAGAGCCTTCGTGCTCGGGAATCGACAATCGGTTCGTGTTTCTTTAAGTTGCTTTTATTTTCGAAAATATTAAAAGTTAGCTTCAAAATAATACTTAAAATTCTATTGAAGCAGTTGGTTTCCAGGTGGTTCTATTGAGTCAACCAACACTATAAATAAT
This sequence comes from Acanthosoma haemorrhoidale, assembly GCA_930367205.1. Lineage (NCBI taxonomy): Eukaryota > Metazoa > Arthropoda > Insecta > Hemiptera > Acanthosomatidae > Acanthosoma > Acanthosoma haemorrhoidale. The sequence goes on from OV884011.1 coordinate 39,337,436, forward strand.
AAGCGGGTTGGGTAAAACCGTTCACTTAAACACCTCGGCCATACGATTCGCCTTGACCCATTCAGCCCAGTGACTAGTTAAATAATCTTGTACAGGAAAGTCTTTTAAAAAACTTTATTATGAATGACAATCAAAACACTGGTATATATACAAATATTAATCTGTTACAGCGTTAGAACATTGTCGGGCTCAGTTTAACTGAGTATCCCAAAATTGGGGAGGAGACGCCGCCAGCGGGCTAGGGTCGCTACAACCTCTTAGCGCCCAGAAAGAGATAGAGCGGGCGGACCTGTGGTCTTTCACCCTTTAATTCGGGCAGCTTTAATTCGCTTTGATCTGACTCCATAAGATCTTTAGAAGGTGTGTGCCCCAACAAAGCACTATGTTTAGGAGAAGAGGTACAGGGTAGGTTTATAGGTAGTTTATGTGGTCTTGGAATGACCACGAATTCACACTCGGTATCTGAGGGTAGGCGAAATCCGCCCGGATCCCAAAGGCGAGTGTGAACCGGAGAGAGGCAGACTGGATTGCCGCGGGAGACACTGCTAGGTAAAGTTGCAGGGCCACGGCAACCGTCGTCCGCGAGGGAGACGTCTCTCCCAAAGAGGTGCTAGTTTTAGCGAGACGAAGGCAGAGATTCCCACTAGGGAGGTGTGGGGTTTGACAACGCCGGACTAAAACATAGCGAGGTTAGGAGAGAGAGATGCAGAGGTAGAATGAGAAGACCATGGTTTGAGTAGAGCAGCAAGCGCCAGTGCAGAGAGAGAGAGAGACAGAGAGAGAGAGAGAGAGAGAGAGAGAGAGAGAGAGAGAGAGAGAGAGAGAGAGAGAGAGAGAGAGAGAGAGAGAGAGAGAGAGAGAGAGAGAGAGAGAGAGAGAGAGAGAGAGAGAGAGAGAGAGGGAGAAGTGTTCAAGGTGCCGGTTTGTTTCTGTCTGCCCTCTGTCTGAGGACGCGAGGTTTATATAGCCGGCTAGTCGTGGTAGGGGGCCATCCCCACCAGCGGCTGTACTCCCTACCAACTTCTCCCCCCACTCTCCAACTGGCGTTAAAAGATATATTTATTAAATATATGGAAATAGTGATAGATATGATCGGATCGAGAAGAGAGTGAGGTGGCCACAACAAACATACTTTTGTAAAGGCTAAGGCACAAGTGAATGCCTTGGCCCTTAGCAGGTGGCAAAGGGTTAGGGTTAGGAAGGGGTTACAAGACAAAAAAAAAGGGAACATAAGTCTCATCTGAGGTACACGTTTCTACCAAAAATGTAAGATATAATGAGTATTATATAACTGTCTCATGCCAAGTCAACTGCGATTACTATCATTGTTATTGTTATAGCGACTATTATAATATAAACATTTAATAATAGGTCCTATCAGAAAACGTATAACAAAGTATTTTGATAGGCCTGAGAAAGCAATTTTTATTGTTAGTTTTAATGACTTTAGTTTTGCTATTGTCCACTATTAATAGTAAGGACGTCGATTTTAATTTTCAATTTAATAGTGTACTCAAAACTATATAAAAATGTATTTATTTAAAATGAATGAAGATCAAGAAATAAGGGACCGATGCCGGTAGCGCTTACAATAAACATAAGACTGCTTACTGTCTATAGCATAATTGTATAATTATTTTCCAACTTTTTATTGAATGTAATTTACTGTGTATTTTTGTCCAAAATCTTTTTAATGTGTTAGCGTCCTAGAGAAACCTTAGATAGAATTATAGAATATATATCGCGTCACTTTCTTTAATATGTCCATGATTTTGAAATTAGGTCTGATGTCGGATTCAATTTTATTTTTTAATAGGCATTCTTTAATACAGCTTAAAAATCTATTTATAATTTGGCAAATTCACGAGTGTAACAGAACCTAGTTGTTTTTTTTAACAGAAAATTTAAGACAAGACCGATATTTCTTGGGTAAGAGTTGTTATCTATAAAACTGATTTATTATGTTTTGGTGATTAAATAATGTTACGATGCTATTACTTTATTTTTATAGCCAAAAACATTAACTATCAGAAACGACAAATATAAAAAAAAACCGCGAGACCTTCTATTTACGATATTCCAGAAACAATGCAACAACCCACAAGGTTTCGTAAGTACCTAACCACATACTAGCCTTTCCAATGTAAAAATGCAATTACATCGGATCCAATAGTTACCAGTTCAAGGTATAGAAAAAGAAAAAAATGTCCTCATTTTCATTTTTATTGTTGGTAAGTTTTTTTGGCATTAATATCAAAACTAAGTTAGATATTTCCAAAATGAAAGGACAAAAACTTGCAATTGCAATCAGTTGGAGTAATATTTGGTTAATGGGTTACTGAGCATAAGGGTATAAAAAAAGGTGACATCAAAAATGTAGGTTTTTCCCTTGAATAACTAAACACCAACACACCTTATCAAGAAGATGATTTCAACTAGCATTGAAACAAATAATAAACAAATACGTTAATTAATATGAGTCGAATGAGATCATTTACAGATTGAGAAACCGCATTTTAAGCTCATGAAAACGCACACAAAGCACTGAATTTTATTATTACTTTAAACTTAAACATTGCGTTTTTCAGGATATTAGTAGCCGTATCTGGCTGACGTTAATGTTATTTTACCCATAGTTTAATTTCTTTCATCTTAATTTACTTGGAATAGCTTGGTATCTGTAAGCATCGGAGTAAATTTTAAATTGAAAATTTTAAACACCTCTTATTTACCCCTTATTTATTTTTAGTTAAAATACAATTAAAAATAACGGTTCGCTTTGTTAACTTTCAGAGTTTCTCAAGTCCGAGCTAAGAGGCTGTTGAAGGTCGCTATATATATCATTGATTTTTAAGGCTGAAAATTAAAGATTAATGAAACATATTCCAAAAAAATAATGATTTTTGACACTAGGTGTTAAATGATTTATTACCGGAATAATCGATGTAACAATATAGTTAGAATTATGATTATTCCTGTGAACTGATTCGGAATTGTCTGCACACGGACACGAATCAATTTCCTTGAGCTCAATCAAAAGTGTATGGCGCAGGGTCAAAAAACGTGTTTAGGGTCACAGGTTATGACCACGTGATTTGATATGTCTCAAATACGAGCTTGTCCAGTATTTGGCCCTAAGGGTTGGCTCTGCAAACTTTGAAAAGTTTCCGTTGAGTTTGGGGTGACATAGAAGTATTAACGTAATCGGGACACATTATATAGTAGATGCGGTCCACGAGATTTAAATAGGTTCTTATATTATGTTTTAGTTAAATTTGTATTTATTTATTAATGAGGCGATTTTTAGTGACCGACGTGACTTTTTCACATTAATAAGTTTTGGAAAAATTCATGACCTCACTATATACCCACTAGCCTACAAACGACTCTATATTAGTTATTTCCTTCCTGACTATATATTTTGAAATTCAAAATTTTGAATAAATAAAACTCAATTGGAAAATCAAATGGTAGCCTACTGATTCATGTATCAACTAATTATCTCCTTATGCTTCCTTGTTAGCAGATTATTTATAAAGATGTTCTGCATTTCTCAGTGTGGATATGTCTCATCAAAGATGAAATATAGTGACAGCTCTTCGTTAGTTTGTTAGGACTAACTAACTCAGTACACCAGAATACACTCTTCCTCTACTTCGGTCTAGTTGACATTAAAATTGGCACGGGTACTAGGCCTAGAATAAAACTCCGTTGCCAAGACAACAAATGTGACTAAATTAGTGACAAATGTCCATTCACCTCTGAAAATAAAATTTGATCTAATTTCGACCGCGTACACTACAGTGCAGAGATCAAAGAATTTATTTTTTAATAAATTTAATTTGAAAGTGGCAAACCTTGTGCTTATTATATTGCCAATTTTTGTTATGGTATAGTAAACGTTATCCAAAGGAAAATTAAACTGACAGGATCAGAATCGAACCTGGGACCTCCCCAATATCCGCTCGGGTGCTCTGCCTACTGAGCTAGTCTAATACGATTATTCACGCGACCTTGCAAGTTTATTATTCTTTAGGCTAGTAATTATTATTAAGTTATCTTTTCGTAACCCGAATATCATGCCAAAAAAACCCAATACAATCGTGTCTTCATCGAGAATATTTTTCTTTTGTCCAAGCAATTATATTTTTAAATAAAAGAAAATGAATAAATCACTTATCATTGTGAGCTACAAATTTGTACCAAGAGACTAACTTTTTACCAAAATAAATAACTTCTTACAATATATAACTGGTTTCATGGAAATTGTATTTCTACTGTCGGTCTGTCGGTCTGTCGGTCTGTCGGTCTGTCGGTCTGTACGACAGGTGGTTCGAAAAATGATATTCTACAATTGAAAGGAGATTCTACAAGACCTCGAAATATGCTTGCAAGTTTTTGGTTGGGTATTTAAACATGAAGTGTTGAAACAAAAAATTAGATTCACTTAAATTTATTAATGGAGAACGTTTCGATACACTTTATTTATATCAAAACATTTCCAATCAACTCCTCTCATTTATATATTTGCAGCTCACATTGAAATGTATTGAGTTTCCAAAGTAAAAATATTGTTTTCTTTGTTGTGATCAAAAAGGTGAGCCCCATCACCTTGTAGAGTCTTGTCAATGAAGCCAAGTACATTGTGTATCATTGTACTTGTATTGATTACATAACTTCTATACCGATTCAGACCTTGTATAGAGTGTACCGATGGTACAGGACATATAAAATGTAGTATGTAAATAGATTCGCCTAAGAACCTATAGTCAATAAATTTTTTTTCTTTTTTAAGGGGATTGAAAAAAAAAAAAAGTAAAAATATCCTACATTCATAATATAACTACCTCATATAAACGCTCACCCTTCAGCCCTTAATGGAAGTGATCAAGGGCGTAAATAATTAGACAAACAAATATTTTATAACTATATATAACCTATAACCTTAACATTACATTTTATGATTACAATCTTGATGTATCATTGTATTATACTATCATGGATTATTATCGGTTTATTGGCCGATGAAAAACGCTGCTGAAGGTTACACGCGGGTACGAGGGTCGTCTGAAAAGTTTCCAACCTAACAAAGCTTTTATTTCACTAGCTTTTATTATCATTTTCATGTCGAGGTCGGAAACTTTTCAGACCACTTGTGTACTTAATTTACATGTAATTCATACACAGTAACTTAGACAGTAAAGTTGTATTGATAAGATTTATACCAAACGAAAATTCAGAATAAACGATTTTTTTTCCTCCATCTTGCTAGAGAGAGGGGGAAGATTAGGCCGTTTTCATTCTGTTCAGTTTAGCTCGGTGAATAGCCACTTTGGACCATCCCTAATAATAGAAAATGTACATCTGGTGCAATTCGGCAAACTGTACTTCAGGCAGCTCTATCTTGCATTTCGTAACAGGCGTTATATACAGATCATTTTCCGGACGGACAATTCCTGTAATGCCGGCCCACTTGGGAACGACTGCAGTCCCGTTATACGAGTCAGATATAATAACATTATATAATATTACTGTGATCTATATTTTATCATATAATACTGCAATAGAAAATATATAATAATGTTAAGTTAAGAGAGTTAACTAAACAACCAGAAAATCGAAGTGGAGACAATTTAGATTTCCCTGCGAATACATACGAATAACGCCAAACCGTTCCGGCAGCTCAATCGTGATTTAAATTTACAGACTACCATGAGATCATTGCAACCATAATATAGTCAAGTACACAAACGTTTCATTGATGAACTGTTAACAGCTAGTAATGAGAAATAGTATTAAAAGAAAGCTATTGCTAACTATTGTAATTGTACACTTTAAATTAATGACCACATTTAAAAGGGGGAAATGTGTGGACTGTGCTGCTTCCTGTAGTACTAACTGCTATAATACTTGCTGTACTACTAACTTCGGCAGAACTCCAGTACTCCATTGGATTAGACCCGATCTCTGACTGGGACATTTTCATTGTTCTTGGTTTGTCAACTCGCTGGCCTCCAATGATCTTTGGCTAGGCTTTGTGAGTTAAATCTTAAGATATAGATCGTCTAACATCGAAGTCCAATTCTATGCTGCCACAACAAGACAAATACTACCCCTCCATAAATCAAGCTCAGAATTTGTGCTTTATATAGGTTAGTCATTTCTGCCTACAAGGGCTACGCCCGCGCCCTTCGTAAGCTCCGGCCGTTTCGGGATTGTGAACTAGTCCCATATATCTATACGGACGCCGAAGATATATTGATAAAATATAGAAAGGTAGGCGGGTTTCTTCTAGTCTAAGAAGAGGGTAACTTATATTTATTCGTGGTGAAGTAGTTGGCACAACTGATACCTTAGTGGACAATAATTAAAAAAACTCATTAAGCCTGTCATTGAAATCGTTGCCACAGCTGTAACTTGATGTACATCTCACATCAAGCCAACTTGAAGTATGGTCAATAGTGGATGGCAAGTTTAAAATCTCTAGGTTATTATCAATTTATCACGCAACTCTGTAAACTGTTATTAGTTCCCTAGAGGATCAGCGCCCGAAACCCTATGATTGACCAATTATGATTGACGATCAAAGGAAATGAAGCGGTGCCGAATGTAATTTTGTGCTTTAATTGCTTATTGAAGTGAGAGCTTACTATCCGGCTGTGGTCGGTGAAGAAAAGCCGATGGTCGAAAGTGTTCGATGTTTCAACTGTAAAATCTCCGCTACATCAGGCGATTATGTCCGCTCTCTTCGAAGAGAGGATACCCACTGGGAGTAGCCGGTGCAGACGTACCGAGGAGGTTTTGTTCTTTGATTCAGGTCCCAGGAAAACCAACTTCACAGAAATTTGGGTAATCTAGTGAAATTCGTCACTCCCAACTACGAATGTTTATAATACAATCAACGTAACTCCTATTCAGGCACCATCAGAATTTCAATTTAGAACAAGATATAATTATGATATTGATTCATTTTTTATTATTCTAATCACTTTCAACATATACATTCCATTCCCAACGGCTAAGGAGTGGTGCCACCTCTGGACGGAGTCTAGCTGTCTCATATGCCTTCTTGAATTTTTTTTCTCAACTAAGTCTGTCATCAATCTGAGTAGAAGCTGAACTGCGACGAAAAGGTAAACTAGAGATGCTAGTTCAATATGTCAACTTCGTGACATGCTCCAAAATCAGGTAATCGACACGCGTCCTCATTAAAATGTTTAGCGACTACTAAAACGTGGTGATTCTGAAATAAAGAAAATTCCATGGTGAGAACGAATTGCTGGAAATTGGCGCAATTGACTAGTTGATCATTTTCCTCCATTATTTTTTGTTTAGAGTGGAATTTTGTCTTGAAATCAAAATTTGTATTCAAATATGTCGTGAACAAAATAAAACAGGTTTTGAATTGAATCAGTGTCAAAAAAAATCTCAACAGAAACGAACGTAAGTTTAACATAAACTCAAAAGTTATTGATTGACCTCAGAATTGAAGAACCTCAAAAATAACATAAATGCTTAGAAAAATAGATATCGATTGTGCAGTGAAATCGATTATGTCCCACATCAATACTTTTAAGTCACTTTAAACACAAAATAAATTATTCAAGTTTTGAAGATCTAACCCTTAGGGTCAAATACAAGTCAAGTTTATATTTAGGACAAATCAGGTTACCTAGTCATGACCTGTGACCCTAGAAGCTCATTTTTTGTAACTTTTATACTCCGTGAAATAGATGTGTGGTTTAAATCAACTTTCAGAGCTGCAACAATGTTTAATCTCAAGAAATACATTCGCTTCGGTGTGGAGTAAATTTTACAAGATTTCATAGGACAATTCAGATCAAAACTTAGCATATAATGTCATTGGTTTTGTTAAGAAAAGAACTTTAAGGGTTATGTATATTCGTAAAATATATCTTGCCACAGTTTCATGAAAAAGCGTAACAACAATCAAAATCTATATTGTATTGAAAAAAAACGCTACGATCATATCACCCTATACTAAGTATTCTTCTTTTTAGGTGGGAAACAATTGAGAAATTCCTCGGAAAACAAGTATTATATGGCATCTTTTACAAGTCATGTGAAATTAAAAACTCTGTCAGAATATTGATTTTGTAACAGAGTATTTTTTTCCTCCGGTATTTATGGAATAGCCATTGTTATGAATACAGTTTTCCAGAGTCGGGACGGAATACAGAAAAACATGAAATTTCCCCGCCAGGGAATATTTGAACCGATCCACTCACGGTCGTTTTTTTTTGCCGAAACTCTTTGATCTTACTTTTTTTCAGAGTTAAGCACAATCGGCACATTTCCAGCTTAAACGGTCTCTGGTTTGAGTTGTTTAGAGTGTATCTAACAACAGCGATTCCTTTTCACGATAGAAATAAACTTTTAATGATAAAAAATAAGATTTAACTTCATCGAGAAAAAGTAAATAAACATAAAAAATCCTCTGAAGTTAAAAAACTTAATGTCCACCATCAATACGCACTAACTCTGAAGTAAATATTATTGGTAATAATAGTAATATTTGATCATGTGGCAGAGAAGGTATTACGACATCACTGGTATCCCAAGGAAGTGTATGCCTAGTTCTCGGTAAGGTACACTTAATTAATTAGCTCGTCGCCTGACACTGGTAATTCAGTTAGCAGAGTGAACGTAACGTTCGCGAGTGATCTTACAACATTCACCTGTCGTGTTGATGTTCATATGCGAGGTGCCTCTACAGTTGTCGGTTATCAATTTTATATCAAGCTATTGATCTATCCTCATTGGTTGAATCATTCAGGAGTGAGACTCATTGAATAGTTGTTTTAATGTAAATGTAATGGATGTTTGTACAAAGTGGATAGCCTTCACTATGGATAAGGTGATGATGTAACAAAACAAGTAAGTGTCCGCCATGAACGAATGTTCGTTCGTGCTTTGATCGGAACTAATCAGTCTCCGCCAGGTCTGTATTTAGTTTATCAAAGCGACATCAGGAATTGCAAGAATAAAACTTCATCTAGTTGATATTTTGTTTGATTGCCTGTACATAGTTATGTTCTACGATATTTGGCTTAAGAATTACTCAATCGAACTGAACTTATGAATGTATATTTCATAACACCTCGAAATTTGCTGATTAGCTTTTCTACAAAATACAACACCAAAAAGCATTGAAGATAAAAACGTGAAAAATGATTTCTCAAGTACTTGCTCGGAAAGCATTTAAAACTTAACGTTCTGATTTTCTCACAAGGTTAAGAGCCTGTTTAAAAACCACATTGCAAAAATAATATCGACGATATTCTAAAAAATAAAATGTTAAAATTTATTAAACTAGTAAAGAGGGAATATTAGGGTCTTACCAACGATAGAAATTGCGTATTTAAAAAGTTTATTATTTGTCTACAAGGGGCAAGAGGTATGATTATGGGTTTAGAAGAGTTCCCAGATAACGGCTTCAGTATCATACTTGTAATAAAGCCATGTAAATAAATGATTTTTTTTAGTACAAATTGTTTTACTAAGAAAATGATTGACAAGACTTTACATTCAGAATTATGATTTGATTTTTTTTTGTGAAATTATTCAAAATTGACTCCACACATAAACGAATCTATCATGAGGTCAAATGCCCCTATTACAAGTGACAAGTGAACAAGTATTTGGCCAAGTGTTTAGTTAATTTTAATCCTTCTCGACGTCCAGTTAAGTGTTGAGTACAGCTAAAGATTCAATTAACGATTTAGTGTTTAGTAAGCAAGTAGAATAGAATCATTCCTAATTTTCTGTTCAGTAGCGGTGCGCACGCATCCCCGGTAGGCGTCGGTTCGTCACTTTCCTTAGGACTTAATTAAGTAATATAGTGTCTCTAGGTAGGGACACTACTAAGAAAACCACGTTGATTATTAAAAACATAAGTCAACCCTTTTGGTTTCAACATTTCAAGAAAATTTCCTAGGGTAACTAAAGGTAAAATTTTTATTTTATGTCCTAAACTAATACTTTTTCATAATTTTTATCTTATAAATTCAATTACTCGTAATACTAATTATATTTCAGAATAGAAAGTGGCCAGCCTATGGAATGAAGATATGACGATGAAATTCATGGAAGAACGAATACCTACTTCACGAGTCTCTTTGGAACTACAAACATCTTGATTACATAGATAAGCAAAAAAAACAAAACAAACAGCAATAACGATATTCCCTTATCCATGGTGCTACCAAATTTTCAAAGTCAATACGTAGAACTTAAAATGAGAAGTATAAGATCAACTTATTCAGAGGAACTCAAAAAATGGAAGTATTCGACAAAATCTGGTTGAGGAGTCAAGGAAATTGAGATGCCAAATCTAAAATGCCTCAACTTATTGCACCAATCATTGGTATCTATAAACATCGCCAAGAAAACCAAGTTAATACCTCCTACTTATTTTCTCTCCTATAATCCGAAAATATCTCTTGATGAAGTATGATCACTTTATACGTCTTTTATATCAACTAGCTAGACAGAATATGACAGGAAAAGAAACTATTTCTTCTTATAGGTCACTTATTCCACCCTCCATCTAGAACTGTCTCCAGATACCTTGGGGATGTCCAGGTTTCAGCCAATTGATCCACCGGACAAATAAGTATTTCCCCACTGTATCCCCAGACATTATCGTTCCTCACTGAAGACGATGCTATACGGAACAGAAAGTGATGCCGCCAATACAAAAGTGAAACCTATGAGGTGAAACTCGCTCCGGTTCAAAGATAATTGGTCCGTGCAGCAGCCAGGAGGACCTCGAGGTGATCCCACGTTTGGCTCTTCCGACAGTCACAGCCCATGAGCTGCGATTTAGAGTGAGTAAGGGTAACAGCGCATTGAAAGGCGCCCACAGCCTGGTATAATATTTTCAATTTCATTGACTCAATATATTTGATAATCCAGCGGAATGGGACCCTACATTGTCAATATCACTGAAGTTGGGATAGCTCGGAACTAAGATAGACGCGAGAAGGAAAGCTTGTTTGGCCATTATTTTTCACTGAGCAATATAGGCTATGAGTGAAAGAATGTCTTTTGAAACGTGATTAGTACACACATTTCAATTTATTAAATTTCATTTCCGTGGTTAGTCACAATAGAGAAGCCATATTTATTAAAAGACAATATTATTCTTCCATGTTATATTTCGTTTGAGGGAAGAATAGCAGTGATTTGTCCTTATCTTGGTTCTGAAAAAAACTTGGAAGATCTAAAGGTGTCTGCCATCTACTGCACTATAAACGTTTATTAGGTTTTCGTGCAAATGGCGAAAAATATTGACTAGGCATACTCACTTCAATATTATTGTCAATAAACCCCACCACCTGTTAGTACTCAAGGTTGGAATTCAGGATTTCTACTAGATTGTCTATAACATTTCGAAATATTGACAATATTATTACAAGTCACAGGTTAGTGCGCAAATGTTACTGAGCTCAGAGGATGGTGTCAAGAATGACACAAGTTTTAATGGTGGCGCATTTAACTTTCATAATAACAGAAAACAATGTCTGCCTACATAACAGTTTTTTCTTATTTGAACGTTGTTTTTTTTACTGATAATTTTTTTAATATCGATCAGTAACTAAACTGTATCTTTCTAAAGGTAAATATACGAAACAGTTGGATAAAGAATGAAGAAACATTGAGATCCTTTCGAGAATCTCCGTATCTTAAATAATAGTAATGAAATAACTACTCGGTCACTGAAAAATAATTTTAAAAATCAGTAAATAACTGCAAGATTAATGCAAAATATAATAATAAAAATAATTATAATAAAATCAGAACTTTGTATATTTAATAGCTTCTGACGAGAAATCTCAAAAATTAACGAAATGGGCACGAATTTTAGCATCTGATTTTTGTATTTTATACTTCATATTATAGTATTTTACAAAAAAAGTTATTCAGCTTATTTTACACCTTTACAACTGTACATTCTTCAATAGTTTGGATCTAAATTCCGAATTCAGATACTATAGAAAAGCGATTACGGGAACATTTTTACTAGAAAAATTCCCATAAAAAAGAGATAGCTCAAACGTCAAAATCAGCATAACAGTGAATTATGAAATATTTAAACTTTCAAAAAATGTAGGTGGCTATTTCTTTTATTCTTTTACTGTTGAAAGTTAATGGCGTTGCCATTATGATCATGGGCTTACATTTAACTGTAATAGAAACGCTATTATTGAAACACTAATTATGAATGTAATGTGATTAGTCAAGGAAAAGCATTGATATAATTACATAGCAATAATATCCGATTCGTCACGACCTTCCATAAAACTAATTGAATTCAAACTAATTAAAAATAGCCTAGTAAACGGTAATTATAATCATAGACTTAGAAACTGTGATTAAACCATTGAGATTCGTACTATTATTATTATATTAATATTAATATTATTTACACTAGTATTTATAATTATCCAGGGAAATACAAAACTTCTGTATTGTAAACTTCGACCACTGGGGTCGAGACTGGCCTAATATCAAGTCGCGTGCTCTACCGACAAAGCTAACACTTTCTCGGTATAAATTATCTTTGGCTAATAATTGGTAATAATAATTATTATTACATTAATAACTAATTAATTATTCATCATCATTATAATTATTATTATTACGAAATTGAATGTATTTATATTTTAAACTCAATTATTCAGATAAAATTTATTTTTGTTTGTTAAACGAGGGAAACACATATCATAAGGTACATGTAAAAATGTATTTATTAGAAAATCTGATCAGTTCATTGAACGAGATTAGTTTGGGCTGTTGACGGTAAGCGGACGTGGGAGCACCAGTTTGCCTCGCCCTCAGTTTACAAGCAAATTAATTATTCTGTCAATAATTTTGTAAGAGAAAGTTGAAATGAAACGATCCCAGTTAACGCCAAGACAATTCGTTTTAGTGCAGTTGATAAATAATGTAAAGGTTAGGCGACACAGATCTAGATTGTGTTCCTATAGTAACGCCATGTACTAATATTTCTATGCCCCGTTTTGGTACTTCCAAGTCCCTTCAAACTCATTCTGCCAATTTCACGGAGCGAACTACGAGGGTAAAATAGAGGTTATGTTCATATCTCAGCTAGGTCTCGCGGTCATGTCCCATTTCCATAAAACTGTCTCCGTGTCATTTTTAGGTTCTGCGCAAAGCGTTGTTTTGGTCTCAATCGTCCTTGACAGGCTCAATAATCGCAAAACTCGAGAAATAGTTCAGATCATGGAAGTTTTGACTAGATGTTTGAAAAATCGTAACTGTTAGAAAGTTCTGTAGCAAATTCTTCATTTGTGGTCTTGTAAAAGGGATTTAGCTAAAACTCATTTTATGTCACTTTTAGACCCTTTCCAATGCAGTTTGATGTTGTGAGTTTTTACAAATTAAAAGCAACTAGGTGGACTTTTCTTTCCCTGTTCATAAGTTTTATGACTTAACTGTTATATTAACTGTTTAACAGTAATGTTTTTAACAGTACATTACTAAATTACTCATAATCTATAAAAATACATAAGATAAATCACCCTATACTCTATTGTATATATATTGTAAATTACTTTAAAACAAATGTAAATAACATTACCAAACCATAAATCATTGTAAATGTTGTAAACAATAAAGACGCAGCTGCAAGTCAATTAGTTATAGGATCTGGGTCACCCGCTATCCGCAGCAGGTAGTAAAGCGACCCCTAGACCTAAGGGTGCCGCGAACAAGGAGTCACTGGATACTGAGCTGGCATTGGGTACAAAAAAACCGGAGATGATTGGTTACTTACGAAGCCAGCTGGGTATATAAGACCCGCGGTTTGGGCCTGTAATTCATTCTCCCGACGACTAGCTAACTGATGACTTGCGGCTGCACTGATGTTCAAGAACTTGACCTTCTCATTTATCTCTCTCTCTCTGGACTGGTGCTTGCTGCTCTACTCAAAACCATGGTCTTCTTATTCAATTACCTCTGCATCTCTCTCTGCTAACCTCGCTATGTTTTAGTCCGTTGTTGCCAGACCCCACACCTTCCTAGCGGGAATCTCTGCCTTCGTCTCGCTAAAACTAGCACCTCCTTGGGAGAGACCTCTCCCTCGCGGACAACGGTTGTCGTAGCCCTGCAAATTTACCAATTAGTGTTTCCCACGGCAATCCAGTCTGCCTCTATCCGGTTCACACTCGCCTTTGGGATCCGGACGGATTTCGCCTACCCTCAGATACCGATTGTGGATTCGTGTCATTCCAAGACCATACAAACTACCTATACTACCTACCCTATTCCTCTTCTCCTGAACATAGTGCATTATCGGGGCACATTCCTATAAAATATGGAGTCAGATAGTAAGACCGTCATGAAACGATTGTCCAGGTCATAGCCTAATCAACCCTCACTTCGCCGCCAGGGCTAGGGTAACTAGGCACCCCCCTCGTGACGACCCGACAGTTACTACCTCCCGAAACTCTCTTGCTAATTGACTTGAAGAAATAAAATTAAGATAATAGTCGTGCCCATTTGAAAAATTTGGAGTGCGATTTTATTTTTAGATTACGGACTTCGCTGTTTTCAGGACAAAGCACAAAACAGAAAAACTAGCAAAATCAATATGCTTTTTCGAATTTTCAGTTCACTAAAAAAAAATTCTTACTCAAATGCAACGAGAATCGAACAAAGACCATTTATAATTAAGAAAATGGTAACCACACATTTTTTATTTGGAACCAGCATTTTAATTAAGAGCACTTATTATATCATTCAATATATATAATAACTTTAATGCATGAATACAAAATTAGGCCACACTGAGACTTAATTTGACATCGAAAACTGTCAGATTCGGAAGGTCATAAAAAAATAAACGCATGAACAGAGTGAACATTTTAGATTCTGGTAAGGGTTAATGGAAATCCCCCCCCCCCGCCTATGGTAAACAGACACCCACGTGTGCGGTCTGAGACCTGTCCAAACAGTTTAGAGACGCATTTAACTCTGGATATACCATCACTTGTGCCTTAGACAACCAGTACTCGAATGAAGCCCAAAAGACAGACACGTCAAGACGAATAAAAACGAAGACGTAGGAGGAAATCCACCGAAGTAGGCATTGATTGGTTACTAGATGTTCCATAATCAAAATGATATTCATGCATATTTAATAATAATAAAGAAATTAATTACAAATAAAAGAAATTACAAATATTAAAACAATAATAATAACAACATAAACAAATATGCATCAAAACACGTTTTAAAAAATAAATACTTGATTTAACAACTAAAAATTAAAATAAGCCAAATCTTATTTAAAAAGGAAAAAAAATAATACAAAATTAACAATAACTAAACATTCCAGAATGACTCCACGAGCTCGAACAATGTCAAAATATTATTTCCTACTCTCTTCACTACAGCTCATCAAAAGAAATGCTGTCAATAAAAGTGCATTAAAATAGTATTCCTCTCTATTCGCTTCCTTTTTGTAGTAGTATAGACATTATGTTCCTTATGAAATGCTCAATTGTAATTTAAATTGACTTAGAATTGTTTAGTTTATCTTTCACATAGATACGTAGACAAAGAAATATCGTCACTAGTTGCGTTAATTTCGACCTAAACAGTTTGAGCCGCTGCCTCTGTGCCGCTATCGGTACGTATTTGTTCGTGTTCCTTTGTACCTTGTTAGCCACTGAGATCATGAGTCAGTTCTTAGAAGACGAAACGATGACTTGTACCTTAGAATAAAAGTCCATAATACAGAATCACCATTTGAATTCGTCCAGATGCTGTTTATGTTCAGTTTTCTAGCTGAACATACTCCTGTTTCTACAGGAGAAAAATATAAATAAAATAAATATCACAAAATTGAGAAAAAAATCGATACTTATAATAGTCCTTATTAAAAATATTTAATTTCATTCGTTAATCAGCTCGGTCACCGAAAACCACCTGTTCAACAAATACGATACACACATTGAAACCTGTTTTAAATTCATTGAATAGGCGCAATTGATTTACAAAACTTTTTTTTTTCTCGAAATGTTACAACCACCTTTTTTAACCGTTCTTTAGTTTTTGCATCTTAATCAAACATATCTAGTCCCTTTCATTTTTTGTCCAGATGAACCGACAGATTCGATTAAATATTACCTGTTTAAAATTAAAGCCTTTCCCTTTGATTTCGACAGTTTAAAATTTATGTAATATCATCTGGAAAATCATAGAGTTAAAAAGTTCGAAAATTGTGAGAGGGTATTGACACAGCACAGCGGTCCTTGGAAGTCGACAGGCGATTCTTAGAAAAGCACATCAATAAATCATTAAGACTACCATCATCATTCAATGCTTGAATGGGTTAATTATGTATTCATTTATCTCATGCATGTTTATAACATCACCGACCAACGCTATGTAGATAATAGATACACAGTACTTTTACATTTTTTGTATATGGATTACTTCTAGAATTATTACAATTTTCTCTTCACAAGCATTAAAACTGTTTTTTAATTATTTTATTCATTGTTTTAAAACGTTCCAATCATTAAATTTACGAGGCAATGGGCTTATACCTCGTGTGTTCGTTATTTATGACTTTGCGTTTTTTCTCATGTTTAAAAATATAGATCGACAGTAACGAAAAAATAAATTCAAAGACAATTTCAGAAACTTTTGAAAGAGAGAAAGAAAAATCAATTGTTTGTCGAAGTTTCATTCAAGCAGCAATTCTGGATATTATTTCTCCTCTATTCATATCTAGTAATACATGTTTCATAAACAATATTTAGTACATAACCGATTTTAACAAAATTTGTAAGAAAAAATTAAAATCATCCATAGAATGAAAAAGAAGTTGGGAGTGCATCGAACCCTGGATGATAAACAAGATCATAATTATTTCGGCTTATCAATACAGCCATAAGGAGCTACGAGATTAAGAGATGCAACGATGCAGCTGATAAGAGGATAAGAGAGATAAGAAAGATAAGAGATAAGACAAGGCCCACCTGTTGCTGTGGTATCCGTGCCTGCAGGAGGGAGAGCTACCACTGACTGAAGCAGCCAATGCTGCAGTGTCCCCTACCACCTCTTCTTCGTCGAGGTATCACACAGAGCCTCAGGGCCGAAGAAACAGACTGGCTTAAAGATGATTGTTAAAAAAAAAACTCATTTTAAGACGTCCACCAATGGTCGAACTCAGTAAATTGATCATACCAGGCATGGAGGTCATGGAAATTTCAAGAGGATGTTGAAGAATCGGCAACGGCTGCAAAAATCTATACTGATTTCTTCATATGGGGTCTACTAAAGGGACTGTTACTAACAAAATGGTGTGCATTATGGTGCTTTGTGTTTTTGAATGTTGAAAAGCTATTTGGGGAAGATTTAGTTTCCTTTTTCATACATTTTCGTCTTATTACCATCTATTTATGTGTAGAATTATTATTTCTATCTTAGTTATTAAATAATAACCTTGGTTAGAAAATTTTATCATGTTTTTTTTTTTAGTACGTTACGATTTCGTATAGTTTTATTACTTTGTGCATATTTATTATCAGTTGCATGACATTAAATTCGTGATCGGAGAAAGTATCCTAGACCCTTGACCACATCTAAAACACGGTCACAGGTAATCACTACTTCATTTAATAATACTTATTAAATGATTGTGAAAAAAAATACTCAGTCAGTTTGCTCTATAATCCTGAATGTTATTATTTACAAATTTTAATAACTTAAAATATTACCAAGGACTTGTAAAATCCTAAAAATTAACGGAATGTACCCAACTTTTTTCAAGTTAATTGTTTTCCATACTTACCGTCATTGTATTTTAACTGAAATTAATCAGCACATTTCAAGATATTTAAGAGTATAGCTTTAAGTTTTGAGATGGATTGTATAATTTTTAAGGCCACTATTACAGAACATGGAGACAGACAAATGACGATAGTGACGATATCATCATTTGTATCAAACTAATACTAATATCATATATTTTTATTATATATTTTATTTCAGGCTCTTGTAATATGAAAATAATGAGCGGCCAAAATCTAATGGTTATTTATTCAGAAGCTAAGTTATTTTTTTAATATAATTCAAAATTTGTATTTGTAAATGATAAAAAATGTTTAGTTATTTTTATTCATTTCATTTGTTTTAAATATTTATTCATGAAGTTGTGATTACATACTGCTTTGAAAATAGCAACTCCTTGCAGCAAGATCTTATGATATCATAATGCAATAAAGATATTATTATATTTACATGACTAACAACTATAGTGAATGGCTATACCGAAACCGTTTAATTGGGAATGATTATCGATTTTTATTTATATAATAAGGCATTTCCGCATATCATCTGTTATGACTAATTAGACAATGTGTAGTTAGTCACATTTAAGATCACATGTTTGGAAAAACCTATCGCATAAGTTAGCAATTTGAACTCCAATTCGCAAGACGTGTTACAAAATTGTCTTCGGAAATTTCATTCAAACAAAATTATCAATAGTAAATAACAGAATACAGAATGGAGCAAGAACTAACTCCAAGCTTACAGCTGAAAACAGAGCGGACGAAGCAGGCATTGACGGAGTCCGACACGCAGTCAACGGAGGCCTGCTGCAAGAAGAGGGCAAAGAGGAGGTCCTGTCGTAAAAAGAGGAAAAGGAGCTGCCCCCGGAAGAAGAGAAGGAGGGTCTACAGTTGCTGTCCGGTGAAGAAGAGGAGGAGGGCAGGCTGTCAGAAGAAGCGAAGGAGGAGGTCTTGCGTCCGCAGATGCTGTCCCATGTCCATGTAGGCTATATCCCTGTATCCTCGCTCCAATGTATTTTCCTTACTTAACTATCTATCTTTTGAACTCAATAAATAAAAATTCCCAGTATAATAAATATTTTGTTTTTTTTTATTAAGAATAGGTTAGGTCATTCATTTATTATATATGTTAGCATGGTATTCTATCGAGAATCGGCTGGGGCCGATAAAAACTTCCACCCTAAGAATATCTCTCCCAATACAGACATGTAGGTAAATACGATTAAAATGCTACATCTGTTTACTAAAAAATCTTCCAATTTCAAATGTAGAATTTGAGTCGAACCTCCAAGATATTCTAATGTACATATTCTTCTCTTCTACCGCTTCCCTTAATAGATCCTGGCCCTTAGTTCTCAGTTGGAAACCAGCTGACTTATTATGCTTCATTCCTGCTGTGGATCACTTCCTCCATGGATCCCTTTCAAGGTTTGCGAAGTCTTCCTTGAGGTTTGCTTCCTCCTGACATCATTCAGGCAATTATCCCCTGTTCATTCTACCGAAATGCCGAACTATCTTAGGCTCTCGTGAATGATAGCTCAAGATCACTTTATTTCAAGGATCGCTCGGATTCCTCTCCCGGCTTACACAGTATTCTCCGCTGTTTCTATTTGACTTTTTTCGTTAGATTCCAAACGCCAGGATTCACTAGAGTAGGTAAGGATGGGAAGATAAGTACTCGTGTAAACTATTTTCTGCGCCCGATGTAGTTATAGTCTCCTCGATGTCTGGATTCCGCATCCATGACATGAGCACAAATTATTTAAAATCTTCCATTCAGTTGGAATGACTGAACCTGACTTTCTAATTCTGAGACCGTTCTTAAGCGTGGTCATTAATATTGGTGGTCTCGGTCTTCTTGTTCCAATACCACGAGTTACCAACTCACAGAAGAACCTAAGGCAGACAAACAGTAATTTTGGACGTTTTCTGATTAATGTAATGAAAATCCAACATCTTATTTTCATAATCCTAAGCCAACTAACGCCCCCCCCCACTAATTTCACAGCTGAACGAATTATATTTGTCATAAAGTTTCAATACTCTAAGTTAACTTTTTTTTCAATTAGGCAATACTAGTAGATACAAGGATCAATGGGTTCATAATTTATGTCATACATGTTTTCATATATCAAAGATTAATGTAAAATGTATTTTATTTTAGAACCACCATAATAAAATGGGTGCCATTGCAAAGGGGCATACATTTTCTAAAATTATAAATATTTCTAGCCAATTAATTCTTTGAATATATTGTTTCCTTGAATTTAGATAGCTACTTCGACGACACTGCTTTCTTAGTTCCAAAAACGACCGTTCCCCTGCGCACCACCTACTACCAATAATCCATCGCTTTAATCGTCGAGGAGGAATATAGGGATGTGAGAAACTGTATCATAACTGTACTAGGGGAGTAGTAGCCCAAGCCTCATATCCAATAAGGGGATAATCGATAAGGGACAAGCAACACGTGCGTAATGGGGTTATAATATTTTACTTACAATCACATAAGCTAATCTAATATTCCACCTTTCTTTGATATGCCTAGACATTATTGCAACAAGATTTCTGTAATAGGCTTATTACAGAGAATAATGCCTTGCATTTAAAGTTCCAATTTTGTCCCTACTGTTAATATAAGATTAGAGACTTTGGAAGTCAAAATACACATCGTTTAACTCGATTTCAATCGTCAATATTTTAACGTATTTCATATGTACATTTGAGCTCAAAGTTTTAGATGTTAAGAATAAAAAAATAAAGCAGATGTGCGCAATAATGTTTGCAAAAGATGAAAAGATGCGTGGGCGCGAACCACACCGATTGCCATCAAGTGGCACTAATATTCACTGCAACTTTAATCAGGCATTATCAATCTAGTCTAATCCTTAAATCAACATACACGTTGATTAGCGGAAAAAAATCTTATGATTTCCATTAAAGATAATGCTTATGAAGTTTTATTATATGTGAGATGTGTACCACATCGTATTATAAAACCTGATTCCTGAAGGGAAATATATTGTCTCAAATTCAAATTAGTTCTTATTGGTTAAAAAAAAGAAAAGGTTTCTGCTAAAATGCGACAAACTTTAAAGAAATAAAAACATGGACGTTTGACAAAAATTTTTACTTTAATTAATTATTTACGCATTTAAAAGCTTTTCCGTCATGTTGCTTCGTTACTCTCAATCGATAGTTATTAAAAGTTATAAATATAATAGATGAAACAGCATTTACTTCACTGACTGTTTTTATCCTTTAGGTCAACATCATTGTATCATATACACCAAATTACTGGTGGTTTTCGAGCTATTATCACCATAACTTATTTGATTATCGTACACATATGGTGGTAACGATCAAATATTATTGTTAGACCAATGAAACCCGATTATGTTTTTTCTGCCCACATTAACATAAATTTGTGATCATGATCTGTTTTTATTATTTTTCCTCATTTAACAACTATACTCACTTGAGCTTTAAATTAACTCCCTTTCTGGAGTCTACATCAACTGACATCTTTCTCATTCACAATTTGCTGACGATTGAACAAAGCACACATGTTTGAAACGGCAGAGAAGAATTCTAATCCTCCAAGAACTTGCCCAATGTCATGCATGACCTTCTAGAAAATTCCTTTATTTCGTTCCCACTTTTATCCATCTGATAACGGCATTGCTCCATGGTATGGCCAGATGAATCATTTTTAATTTATATTTAAATGAAAACTACTTAATAAGGCGATAAAATGATGACACTAGATATATATAATACAAATATATAACACATTTCCATAAAAAATATAAAACGCAGTGGGATTCACTACGAGTAGATCAAGGCGAAGATAAGCCAGAGATGGTGGGTAACGTAGGCGCCGCAAGGACAAAGAAACAGTCTAGTCGTTTTTTGGACAAAACAAGATACTTGTGTAAATTGAACAGATTCAAATGAGGTTCTACCGAGCAAACACTGACAATTCCACATCTTGCTTCGAACCCAGGCAGGTGAAAGAGAGTTATGAATATTTTTTACTAAAATAAAAACTACATTTTGGGCAATAAGAAATCTTCATCAATGATCCTCTATCAATGCTATATTTACAGTTCATACAAATACAAAAGAGACCATGCCATGAGAAGGATAAGAGTCACTGGAAATTGACCTTTGCCAATTCCACCAGGTCACAAAGCCCCTGACTTTTTAATGTTTGAGGAATATTATAGGGATGAGTTGATGTGTTTGATGACTGTGCGTAAGGGATTGGGATGATTGTGTAACTTTTGATAGAATTTTGTGTGGTTTTATAAGAGATGAAATCAAGATGTTAGGTGTGTTGAGAGAATCGTGAATGGTTTTGTTTCTGACATAATAAACGTTATTAACTATTGTATTTAGGGAAATCCATTAAAAAGATTGGATACACTTGATATGTGGCCATTATTCTGCGCCCTTATTGATAGATCGTATGTCATTAAAAGTAGTTTATAGAGCTTTTAACAATGTCTGTATGTTTATTTATTTCTCTTACGGGTTCCATGGCTGTCTTTTGTCAAGATGGATTTGGATTTGAGGAGAGGGATTTTAAAGATCTGATGGCAGAACCTGTGATGGAGTATAAATGTAATATGGGGAAATTTTCCTACATTGACTTTGATCAGCTATTGGTTGTTCAATGGTGTCTTTGAGTTGGGGTTACTTTTTTAGGATCTGGGTGAGATAATAGAACTGCTGTATTGTCAGCAGGTAAATAAGGAAGTCACAAAATTGGGATAATATCTCTTATAGTGCATATTATTCAAAAATATCCCGAAGCCATTTCAAAGAATAACCAACAAAAAAATGTAAACTGGAATTTGAACCTAGAAACACATTATTATACATGTAATATAATAATATAAATTCATAATAGATGTTTGCATTTTTCAAGAGGATATAATAAGAATAAAGGCATTTCAAAATAAATGTAAGGGCAGGATTTTAATTCATGCTCTATTGTTTGTCTTCCTGATACTGGGTTTATTAACGGCTAAGACTTTTTCTATTGGGGATGCGAGTTTTGTAAGGATGTCTAGGCCTTGTGAGGATAAATGTGTAGCTACTTGAATGGAGAAGTAGCATGTCTAATTTATAAAACTAAAAGTAAGGTTGAGAGGTAACTGCTTAGTACCAATCTTGGTGCTCCTCAATGCCACCTACCAACTTTTGGGACAAACTATCTCTTCATGAGGTGTTGGAACGTGGATCACTATGATTTCATAACACTGAAATATCATTAGATTTTTCTATACGATACATTATAGATCATTCTGATTATTGAGAACAAAATGATTTTAACTTCCACTTATGAAACCTATTTCAGAATTTAAGTTCTACTTACATTTAGATTAATTACATTAATCTTTGATACAGAAAACATGTGTGACATCAATTATGAACCCATTGATCCTTGTATCTACTAGTTTTGTGTAATAGAAAAAAAAGTCAACTTAGATTCTGAACCTGACCTAAATAAAAGGCATTAAATAGTTCGAAGCAATCTACAATGAGCATAAGATAAATAAAGAATGCAATGAAACTCTTACACGATAGTATGTTCGAAAGGAAATTATCAACTATTATCAAGTGGCCAATTGCATTGAACATTTAATAGTAAAATATGTGATATACTTAAAATATGTCAGTGCCCATTTCAAGAAACAGAAGTTAATTCAATTTGGCACCATATTTAAAACTTTTCATAAATTAAATCATTTCATTATAAATCAAATAACCGAATCTTCAATTCTTCCAAAGAAACATATTTATTCAAAGTTGAAGCTTGATAATGACCACACAGTCTCCGAAAAAAGCAATCGGTCTCACCTGTTAGCCCTTCAGGGGAAAGGGGTTTGCCATCAGATATTTTTTGTCCACAGAAAAGATGAAATGTAAACCTATCATCAGGATATGTTTCCGAACTCTCAAAGCTTTGATGTCAATGAAGAGATCAGTTACCTGTGCTATCATGTTTCCATAATGGTTTTAATTTTCGTAGGAGGATCATGGCTTTCTTTGATGTTTTCCCCATATCATGCACCAAAATTTCCCCCTAAAATATTGTAGAGTAAATTACATTATTTGTTTTTCTTTCTAGTAATGAATTTTAAAATTTACATTGGTTTTTAAAAGCCTAAAATACAGGATATAATTTCCATATAAAGATATATGGTTGCAACTCCTCTTTGTCAAACTCTGCTTTTTAAATAACAATGTTTAACTGACTGAATTAAGTGGACAGCAATACGTACTGATTTTGACATGGAATTTTACTGGTTGTATTGTTTAAGTGTTTCAGGAAGTCCAGAAGAACTTTTCATCGATGAATATAAACACTAGACATGGAAGTTAAAGTTATTATATGTATTATTTATATTTAATCAATACAGCAATAGGGACTTAATTTACACTAATATTAATTGAGAGAACTTATGTTGAGTTTTGATTCTACATTTATGAAGGACTATTCCTTTGAATGAACCTGTTTTACTCTTTTTATTTTTAATTATTTTTACAGTATAGAAATAGTGGCCTGACTGAGTATATCATTCTGAATAACTAAATCATTAGTGATTGAAACCAGAAAACAATATAACTATTGTTTTAAGAAACCAAATTCAAACAATATTATTGACTAAGATAAGAAAAAATTACCAATTTGAGAATTAAAAGTATTATACAAGATTTTTTTTTAAACGAACCACACCAGTCCAAATTATCAAAACGTCTTACTGTGTCTGTATACATAGATTTTAATTATATTTATATCTGATATTGATTGAATATAAAATTGATTGAACATAAAATTAATTCACAAAAGGATAAAACAGATGGCATTGTTGAATTTAATTGAAGTACTCTTTATTACAACTGTTACATCACTTACAGAGGACTTAAAAAAATGTTTAGACTTAGTTTAAATGAAAAATTAATATCAGACAATTAATTATTCCTGGAACTAGAACTAGAAGAAATATTTATATGAATTATAAAATACAATAAAAAATCAGAAATAAGAATGAAAATCAAAGGTCTGGATGCAAAATCCAAATTTAGGGTTATTCAGTTCCCAAGTAACAGTGGCTTCCAATTAAATATCCATTTTTTAAGGATTGAGTAAATAACAATGTAATTATAAGAAAGTTTAAGAAAAAAGTATACAACTCATTTGTGAATATTGACAAATTTCAACTAATAGAAGTCAAACTAAGTAACCAAAAAAAAAAAAAGTTAAACCAAACAACACTAATAAACAAATTTTAATAAACCCCTTTATGTTTATGTAAATTAGCTTCATAAAAACAGTTGTTTGGATTTTATGAAACGATAGAGTGATTAGTCATTTAGAAACAGCCTAATTTTGACAGTGATTAACAATGAAACAGACATAAAACTAATTACAAATTGTTAATTCCTAAGTTGAGACCTTTAATTTGTTATCCTACTAAAAATTATAGGTTAACAAAAAAATTAAATAACAAGCAAGGTACCTTGCCGATTTTACAAAATCACAAATTTATTTTGAGCTTGATGATTTTTGCTAGTGATATTTTTTCTCTAAGTTTATAAACATATAGTCGCAAGCACCCAGTTGGGGAAACTGAAAACCCCTCTATCTAAAATTTAAAAAGAGTAAAGAGAACTTTTTTTAAGAGCCTCAGGTGTTCTCTTGTTATTTTTTAATATTTAAAAGCTGGTTTCATGTTTAACAATAAAAAATTCAATATTTTTATTGTAGTAAGAGTGAACTAACTGACTATTAGATGTGAGCAGTAGGCTGGCTTCTTGGATCCTCTCTGGAACTGACTTATAATAAGTCAATATAACCAATTATTAGTTAATCAATATTTATGATTATTTTTAAATTATAGTGTAGATGTGAAAAAGCTTGGAATATAATAATTTGATTATTACTGTTTTTATTGAAAAAATAGGTCACAAAATTCTATAATTGCCATTTGTAACTTCCAGAAATCACAGAAAATTTCAAGTTTATATTTACATTAGTTACAATTTCTTAAATCAAAACTAAACTTTAAATTTATTTATTTAATTATAATACCAAATAGAAAACATTTAAAGTAACTAACTTATTTGATAATATGAAAAAATTATGTTCTGAGCTCGAAAAGAATAAAGACAATAACAGACTTTATAATAAAGGAAAATCAGGTACTTAATATATACATGGTTACCTGTTCCCTGTTCTCTGTTCTCCAAATCTTAGTACTTAGACGCCCCTAAATTAACCTCGGTCGTGAGGCTACTTAGGGCCCCTTTTAGCTTTTTCATTTTAAATAAAAAAAATTAAAATTAAATCTGCTTAATGCAGAGTTGGAAGAGATTAAGTAATTTTTATTATATTATAAATTACACTCAACAAAACAGTTTGAATAAAGCAGTGTCTCAATTTGTAAGCTGTAAACACAGTTTTATTAGAGCAATTATGCAAACACATAATTTATTAGAGTACCCTCTCTTCTATACTCATGGAGTGCCAAATATCTGTTTGATTGTAGTTTTGGAGGGAAGACATTTCTGAGAATTTTTTTTCTGGGAGGGGGGTGTTAGTAAGAAGAAGGCATGTAAGCGCAGGGGAATATGATAGATAAATTTATTGCATTTGAAATTTGAAAACAGTTTAGGGCTCAGAAAGCCCACTCGAAGCGTCTATAATAGCCAAATTGGGTGTAAGTTTGATTTAAGGAAAAGAATGAAAATTGAACCGAAAAGAAAATATTTTTAGACTCATCATGTGTAAAAATCCATTTTCAAAATATTGTTTGTTCACTTTATGAATGAATGAATTATACCCAAAAGTAAATTAAGACCCAAAAATGCTGTCATCTCTTGGTTGAGATTCATATTATTTATCTTTCTAATTCACATTAAATTCTTCCTGCACCTATCAAATACAAGTTTAGCCCTGCAATGCGCTTAAATGGGATTTTCTATGGCAATACAGGATAGTGGGAGGTTTAATAAAAAATAAATAAGAACCATTAGTTGGTCGGTATAAAAAGATATTTTTTCATAGATTTCAGGGGGGAGATATGCCCCCCCCCCTTGCATACACTACAAGTGAGTTAAATGACAAGCCTGATGGAAGTTTTGAGAATGAGGATTCTATTTGCCACTGCCACTTATATAAATCGAGAAATTTGAACTTTTTACTATATTAAATTATTGTTATCTTTAACTATTTTGTGAAACTATACAAATATTACTATACAACTTTAAAATTGATAAAAAAGAAAAATCATTTTAATTTTATTATATGTACCACCGAAGTGACGAGTGCCCTACAGTACATTTAAGTTGTTATTTCTAATAGATATGATAAACCCATAGATATAATAAAAATAATGAATTAATACTGTCACAAAAATTGCCAAACTAGTTAAATTTTCATAATAAACTATTAGGCTGTTTGACCTTGTAAACCTCAATTTACAAAAATATTGAACTTGTCTCTGAAGATATTCGCAGAGAACATTTCCTACCTCAAGTCAGCTTGTAACAGTGATGAGTTTGTGACATCAACCAGTTCAAAAAATTTTGGTAAAACTTAAATCTGAAGTTTCAAGAAAGATTTACCGACTGAAAAAATTGAGAACATTGTGCAACTGGTCAAGAAGAGTGTTTTACTTAGACATAGTCGTGTATTAACCAGTGAAGTTGCAGATGTTTTTAAGAGCAACAAAGTTAACATACAGTTTAAAATAATTAAGTTCTAAGGAGATGTTATTATAAAGGACATTTGTAAACTCTTGGAAGTGACTAATTTTGGATTAAAAATGTGTGTGAAGCAGCATTCTCAAAAATGAACTTCATTAACAACCGGTACAGATTTCGACTTAAGAAGGTCGACTTACATATTCAATTTAACAAGGTAGATTTAGCAAAAATAATACAGGTAAGCACTGCTGATAACAATGATCTATTTATAGTATTTGAAAATGGTTTTGAGTTCAGGAGACGCAATCTAAGTGCCTATAATCTCCAAATTGGGTGTAAGGTTTTTTAAGAAAATTGGATCGAAAATAAAAAATCTTTACACCAATCAAATTTTGGTGTGAAAATCCTTTTTCAACATATTGTTCATATTATTTGTAATTGAATTATCCCAGAAGTAAATTTAGGCCCAAAAATGCTGCCATCTTTTGGTTGAGATTTATATTATTTATCTTCCTCTTTCTAATTTATTTTCTAAACGTTTGGTCCTGTAATGTCTGCAAAAGGGGAATTTTTTCTGCAATATTGGGAGCGTTAATAAAAAATAAAGTAAATACAAACCTTTTGTCGGTGGGTATGGTAGGATATGATAGGCATGAGGGATGATGCATAAGAGGGAAATGCTTTGCATTTTTTTTGGACCATTTTGATTGTGGAAAATTTTCAGAGGAGAGGAATCAAGGTAATTAAAGGAGGAATGTATAATTGACATTATTTTATTTATTATCAGACATAGCTTATCCCACAGCTATGTTAAGTTAGATCTGAACGATAACCAGATGGATAGTGGCAACCAGAAGTGCAACTTCATTATTAAGATATTGGTTCTAATAAAAATGCCGTATAGAAAACTAATAATTTCATATTAAAGATAATTGTTATTTTGGGTAAATTCTTAATGAAATAAAGTCTTCATTAAAGAAAAACACAAATGTTATCTTTACAAAATACAGATAAGCATCTTAAAAGAATTTATCAATAAAGTTATGTTTGTCAAAAGTAATAATATAAAAACTAAGATTTCAAAGAAAGAGAAAAAAACAATCATTATAACTTAATGAATATTTATTGATGCTTATTTGAAGTTGTCATTGTTATAGATTATATTTGATCATTAAATATAATTATCATTATCTATAAATGAGTTAAATTTTCACATTAGCATAAAACAGTTTTTAAAAAATGAATCTTTTATAGAAAAGGTAATAAATGGATATTTTATATTGCAGTAATAAATATAGCTCACCCTTGTTTTACAGTTTCCTTGGCAACTGATAAACAGCCATTTCAAAATGTATTGATTTTTTACATTGAATTCAAGCCATTGAACTTAAATATAAGACTATTAGTGTGGAGAAAATTGAATTCTGTTGCAAAATTTTGGTACGATTTTCAGGAGGATGACAATATAAAATAATGAATGTTGAAACAAAAATTTATTAAATCTGATAGCATGGTTTTTCTTTGATTGAATTTGTCGAGGGCATTGTACTTCTGACAAAAATTCAAAAAGTTGCATTTAAAAAACGAAAGCAGTTTTAATGTTATAAGCTTTTTATGAAATATTATTGATAATTTATATGGCTGTAGATGAATTTCTAAGGTTACATAAAACATTCCTATCATTTTTTTAATGTGCTAATTGAGAGAATAGGACATATCTGATATCTTTAACCCCAACATATATTAATGTCTGCAGCAAGGCTTCACATGGCCTGTATGTTATATATAATAATGTAACTGGTGTATTACATTGTAACAATATTTGTGTGTTAAAATTAAGGTTTATTTTAAAATAATTATCTGGTTAAATAGAAAAGCTAGGAAATACATATTAAAAACATATTTGACAGAAATTATCAATAATAATGCATTCATCTGGAGAAAGAAGTTTTCTATTTGTTGTATTTGCAATGTGGGGCAAATTTGAGCAGAAGGTGTGGCTGGAATGATTACCAATCCTCATTCAAACGATACCTTATAAACTATCAGTTATATTTCAATGAAACTTCATGATAATATACATATAATTGATATTATTTCATCATTGAAAATTGTGGTCGATTCTCAGAAGGTAGAACAGTAATGAACTCGAGTGTGAGCAAATACTTCTAAATCCGCGATGAAACTGCAAATGATCGCGATACGCATCGTGATGGACATTCTCACAGAATGCATAGAAACAGTATCGAACCCTCCTTTTGCTGTTTTATTACTCTTACAATTCGAAAACATTGTGTAACACAATAAGCGGTGGATTGGAACTTAATTATAGCACTGTTGCAAAAGTTATTAGAGTCTACTCCTCAGCGGACAGCAAGCCGACATGACCGCAGGTCGGTTTGCGTGCAATGACATAAAGTTGTTGGTCGATTGCCTAACAGTACTGCAATTAGATAACGGTCATTGCTATCCTCATCACCATCAAGGAGGAGACTAATTATCTCAGGCTTATCTACTACAGGATGCCGCAATTTGTCCTATCGCTGTTGTCGGAAATCTACCTATCTATTTATGGTCAGAGCCGAATTCCATGATTGCGAAGAATCGGGAAAAATTGGGTACTCGTGTGTTCTGTACCCGGGATGAACTGCTACTACTAATACTGCTGCAAATGCTAACCAAATCATGTCCTAATAAACAGTATTACCAATTTGAAATATAGAACCACTTAATATACTTCATGCCTTTGGACATTGTTTTCATTTCACCGCCATGTGCATTAAACCAGCTGAACAGGTATACCTCAAGGTACAACTCAATAAACTTCTAGCTTGACACTGTTTACACCATGCCTTATAGCTTAAACGTAGCGTCAACAATAAGGTTTACATTGAGGGATATCATCTCCATTTATCCATATCTTTTAAGGAGGCAGTAGAGTGGCAAAATCTAGGGATAGTATTCATCGTGTGAACGACTTGAAAAAATTCATGTTATTGGTGTTTTTTTTTAATATGAAACCAATTATTTTATTTTATGTTTTATAATTCTACCCAGGTTCGATAAAAGGGCAATTATAGCGAGATCATGCCCAATGCTGAATGACAGTGACCAAAAAAACTAACTCAAGTAAACTTCGTTAATCCACCATCTTTGGATGCAATTTTAGCACGATGTGGCCACTTTTTTTTCTGGGAACATTGGCTTTTTTTTTTAATCACTAATTGCAAGGAGCACAACGATGTGAATTTTGTAAGGATGTGGGGGGTATAGGGGGAGGGGATCTGCCCCACCTACTATACATCTTACAACATGGACGTGAGCCTAAGGAAAGGTAACTGGTTATAAGGTTCACAATAAAGCCTTCCAACTGTCATATAATATATTTTACATTAAGCTGATGCAAAAAATGTTTTCTTAGTTAATCATAGTGAAAGTTATTTACCCTGTGCGGTAGAGCAAAATCGGGGTTTCGTAAAGTTTATCCTGAGCATAAAACAGATCAGTACTATTATTTCCAGGTCATAGGGCGATTGGGGCTGATCTACCCAAGATCAGCAGGCCGATCGCATTTTTTGTATATTACAACAATACAAATTTTGTGTATTTGACTATATCTGAGGGTCAATGATCACGTTTACTGATTCGAAATATTGTTATTGATCTACATAGAGGTATAAGTTTTAAACTGTTTTCCAACCAGATAGCAGATGGCATTACCCCACTGAGGAAATTCGTTCCTCATGGCCTATTGCGAACTGCATACAACGTAATGCTCAATACTTCGGGAAGAAGCCAAAGCGGCAGGGGTTAAAGTTCAAAGGCCGGGCCTAGTTCGATGCTGATCCTTGCTTGAATATTGCTTAAGTGAGGTTTCTTCGATCAGTAGGCATTGTTCGGCCCCGCTCATGAACCCTTTATTTCCACGTGAGCATTAAAACATGTTAATTCGAAAATCTCTTTGTGACATTTAGGCAATGTTACGCAGCTATCCATATATAACTATCCATGCGTATATATTGTAGCATAGAAGCCTATGTCAAGTCCCTGATCAAGCGCCAAATTATGTGGCTTACTTACTGTTACCTAAACGCTTATGCCGGGAAGCTAAACTGGTATGGTTTGTTACACTCACTATCAATATAATTATCATGCTTAGTGGATTATGTGATTATTGAATAATAAGTCATAAATACAGTTTAATGAAGTAATTTAATAAGCGAGTAATTAAGATGCTATATAACCATATACTGCAGTAATAGATTTAATAATTTATTTATGAGCTCCAAAATATTATTATTTCAGGTAGTAATCAACGTCTTGTATGATCTTGAGGCAGACATCTGAAGGGGTTTACTTTACGTTGGAATCGACGGGTAAGGTTGATTGAAGCTGCCAAGACTCATGAGCGCGAGAATTCAAAGGGTTTCCCTCCCCAAGTTTCAAAGGGACTTCCCAGTGACTTTTGCTCCTGCTACAATTAATTCACGAGGTCAAGAAACCTTCCTAAACATTAATTCCATAGGTGTTACCTGTGTTACACGATGGGGTGTAATATTTAAAGCAAGTATAATGTCTGGGACTTTATCTTGCCATGTACTCTTGTTGTAGACGCCTATCGATCGAATTAAATAAACAAAATGTAAATAATATTGCCAAACCACAATATCATATGAGTGTAAATATTGTCAACAATAAATGACGTAGTCAGCAGACGAGTTCAAAGGCAGTCCCTAGAGTCCCCGGGATAGCAGCATGTACCTCCTGCAAGCCGATTGGCCAAATTAAAACGCCTGCGGGTTGGCCGAAATAAAACACTTGCTCATTGGCTGCTTCGGGCTATATATACCCCCTTG
Organism: Acanthosoma haemorrhoidale; assembly: GCA_930367205.1. Classification (NCBI taxonomy): domain Eukaryota; kingdom Metazoa; phylum Arthropoda; class Insecta; order Hemiptera; family Acanthosomatidae; genus Acanthosoma; species Acanthosoma haemorrhoidale. The sequence continues at coordinate 39,369,864 of OV884011.1, forward strand.
TTTTAGTCGACAATTCATCAGTTTTTAAGTCCCTTATGTAATCCGAAGGTGAGCCTCATCAGCTAGCCCTATTTACTTTGTATAAAGCAATAATCAAAATGTTTAGGAGTTCCAGAAATTGCTTAAAATGCATTGAATGCAGTACAAGGAGCTAATCACAGCTCAAATATGTAATTTTAATTTTATATAAATTCAATTTAAAAAAATATTAATATAGGGGTTAAGAAAGAGAGAAAAAAAAGAGGAATAACCGACAATACATTCAAGCTACGGCTCGCCACTGAACTGGTACTTGCAGCTGCACTAATGTTCCTAAATATTGCCTTATCATTTATGAAATCCTCTACACTTCTATGTCCTTAACTCTACTATCTTTATATAATTAAATAATTTTGACGTATCGTCTTAGCTTGCTTCATTTGTTGCATAGTGTTTTTGAAACATTACTTGTGTTCAGTGAACTAAATTTCTTTGGTTTAAGTAATTTAAATGGTTTAGTCCCTTCTTTAAAGTATAGTCGTTTCATTGTTGGTCGACGTAGTGGAAATGAAGATATTTTCTGGCCATCTATACTTGAGCTCAGAGCTCAGAGTTGGAATGTACTTATCGTCAAAGGCTGGGGCACATGGGACTGCTTTCTCACATTGGGACTTCTCTGACTGCTTCAGCTGTAGGTTCCTTTCATAGATCGGGCATCTCGGTGAACTAGGGAAGGGTTCGCCTTCAAACTTGTAGTATTTCGGTTTGAAGTCGCCTGTTGTGGCCACCTCTTAATTACGAATGATTACAAGTTTCCCTCTTCTCGAACCAAAAAATATCTTTCTGTGTTTCAATATGTTTAATAAAGCTTATGACGTCTGGCGGAGAGGGGAGAGAAGCTAGTGGGGGAAACAGCCGCAGGTGGGGAGCCATCCCCAAAACGGCTGGCCTGCCTATATAAACCCCGGGTCTAAGAGGGTAAAATAGTACTTACCAAACCGGCAACTTGAACACTTCTCTCTCTCTCTCTCTCTCTCTCTCTCTCTCTCTCTCTCTCTCTCTCTCTCTCTCTCTCTCTCTCTCTCTCTCTCTCTCTCTCTCTCTCTCTCTCTCTCTCTCTCTCTACACTGGCTCTTGCTGCTCTACTTAAACCATGGTCTTCTCATTCAACTATTTCTGCATATCTCTCTCCTAACCTCGCTATGTTTTAGTCCGGCGTTGTCAGACCCCACACCTTCCTAGTGGGAATCTCTGCCTTCGTCTCGCTAAATCTAACACCTCCTTGGGAGAGACCTCTCCCTCGGGGACGACGGTTGCCGTGGCCCTAAAAATTTACCTAGTAGCGTCTCCCATGGCAATCCAGTCTGCTTCTCTCTGGTTCACACTCGCCTTTGGGATCCGGACGGTTTTCGCCTACCCTTAGACACCAAGTGTGAATTTGTGGTCATTCCAAGACCACATAAACTACCTATAAACCTACCCTGTTCCTCCTGAACATAGTACTTCGTCGGGGCACACACCTTCTAAAATCTTATGGAGTCAGATCAAAATGAATTAGGCTGCCCGCCGACTAAGCCGGCACCCAGGGTGAAAGACCAAAGGTCCAGCTCTATCTCTTTCTTGGCGCTCACCGGACAACGGCTAGAGGTTGTAACGACCCGAGCCCGCGGCGGGCGTCTCCTCCCCACTTTGGGGATATTTAACCCGACATCAATTCTTTGCAATTATGTACTTCGGCGCATTTCAGAAATTTTTGCCTTTTGTGAGAGTTTTGGATTAAGTGGTAACATCTTAACAAAAACAACTTTAAGTGATATTTTTATTAGATTTATTTTTTTCCCATCGGATAACTGCATTCCAGCAGAAACTAATTTTAAACTTTCAGCCTTTTCTTCTAAAACTACCACGCAGAGTGGTAGTTTTATTCCAGTGCCAGTTGATTATTTGATTATCTAAAATATATTTCTAAAAGATAATCATTGATTTTAGAGGTCACGTAGGATTTCTTTTACGGCATACCTTTCTGGGTAACATTCGGTTTTATCTGATATTTCGGAGTGTAGATATGAAATTACAATTCGCTATTAATTTCGCTTTTAATTTCTTGAACTCCTCGTTGTTACATAAAAATGCTCTTGTTGCCACTGTTTATATTTTTGGCCTTAACTTAGGTCTTAGAAGCTCTGATATTATTTGACCTGATTATTACTTATTGGCTGGTTTACCACAATTGGGGGAAGTTTAGGGATAGTAGTGGCTTACCCGTCTCTCCAGATCTCTGATTCCTTGTTTTCGAGGTCTGATAAACCGTCAAAGCTATTGCTCTTTGGTACATTGTATTGTGAAAACTCTTGCTCGCGTATTTTACGTTTTGTAGAATATTCCAGTTTGACGTTGGATGGACCCGGCGTGGGTTCATTCATATGTGAGTTAGTTAGCAAGCGGCTATTTTCCTGTCTCGGTACCTTCTGGGCGCACCTTTGCCAGCTATAATAAGTACAACTTAGCGATTTCACGGAGGATGTATTATAACTGTTTCCTATCCAATGGCTATCCAATAAATACGACCGGCAAAACTATTAAAACTACTACTACAAATACTTCCCATAAAAAAATGAAATATTGATAATAATAAAAAAAACATTAACTCAGTGAATAGCAGTATTAAAAGGATGACTAACCAAACTGAATGAAAAAATTCGCAGCACTTCACCGATGACTTGAAGAATTAGGAGATGACGAGTCATTAAAAAATAGATTAAAAGAATTCTAGAGAGAGAAAAAACATTCTCCAGTACAACATTATACTTTAAAGATACTGATTACCAAATTTATTATTATTAAATTATTTCAGTTGGTAAATAATTTATTCGGTATCTCACTATGTTTCTAGCATCTAGATCACTCTATACATTAAAGGACGAAACTCATAAAGTTAAGCGAATACATTTTTACAGCTCATCTACCTCTCAAACAAATTCTAATATCCGATTTCAATCCATCTTGACAAAACTTTTATATTTATAATTCTAACACAGAAACTTCACTTAAGCAAAGGTTAAATATTTGGATTGGTGCTGATTTCAGAGATTACTTTGTCAAGCCAAAAGGGAGAAGGGAGAATTTCGTATGCCTATTTCTTTGAATGTTTTACTATTGTCATAAAAATTAATTAACCAACCCGGAATTTTTAAGGTATATTTCACTGCACTTTATTCGCTGAGCGACGGTAGCCTATTAAGGATCTTAATGTACCTTATGTCCTAGATCGCATCCTGTCAGACACGTCCACCGGAGGAGGGCTCGACAAACTAGCCACTGCCCGGCGGACGTCAGAAAGAGATAAACTTGTGATTTTTGTCCTTTGCTGTCGGTCTAGTTAATAGGCACCTTAATTCGTGTACGTTTATTGATCTGACTCCATGAGATTTGAGAAGGTTTGCTCCAACAGCACTATGTTCAGAAGATGAGGTAGAGGATAGGTTTTGTAGGTTCGTGGTCTAGTAATGACCACGAATTCACACTCGGTATCTAAGGGTAGCTAAAAACCGTTCAGATCCCAAAGTCAAGTATGAACCAAGGAGAGGCAGACTGGACCGCTTTGGGAGACGTTACTAGGTACATTTGTAAGGCCCCACAAGCAGTCGTCTGCATGGAAGTGGTCCCTTCCAACGAGATGCTAGTTTAGCGGGCTTAGCATGTTGTGGAGGCCGACAGCGTGTGAACTAGTCACATCTCTCTATACCGAAGTCGTAAGTTTATTGATATATAAAAATATGGAAATGTAGGTAGGTGTTTTTTAGTCCTTGAAGAGGGTAACTTATTCACCTAGCCCGTGGTGAAAATGGTACAACACACCCCTTCGAAGTTCGCAAAATGTCATTCTTCAGTTTACTGTTATAAATAAATTCATGACAGTTGAAGTCGTGGCAGTGGTAAGTCACTTGCTTACGAAGGACCCTGGAGCGTGGAGGTGACGGTATCACTTTTAAACATGTTTAAACAATCAAGGTATAATGTACATTATACTTTTGTAACAATCACAAATCGCAATGTAAAATTATTAAAAATTGTATAAAATGTAGCTAAGCTACAGGACAGATAATAATCTATTGTAAATAGATTCTAGTAGTTTATTTTGATGTATAATAAATAATAAGAGAATAAAAATGTTTAAAAAAACCCCCAAAAAAAACAGTCATACAGGGTCGAGAGGTAACTTTGAGGCTTGCTAAATTTGTACATATTGTATGGGTGAGTTAATGAATGCTGAAATGTAGATATAGCATTAATGACATCATTGAAAACAAATGGTTATAACAGATTGTAACGTTTGAATAAAAATATTTTCTCTCTTCCCTTCTATGAAAGGTGTGATTTCTTTTTTCAATAGATACATTAATTAAAGCTTGAATGCTATTTAAAAAATGGGAAAAAAGTTCTACATGATGAAAAGCACCTTGCAAAGCTTTCTCTAAGAGTCCATCCACTTTATCGGGAGCATTCATTATTCAGTATAAAAACTCCCGTTCCATTATGAGTTGCTATACAAAATAATAACGAAAGGAAAAAAATAAATTGAAAGTCTTTCGCTGTTTAAAAAGATCTGTCAAGTCTTAACAATAAAGCAGCAGCAAAAGACAAAAGTAATTTCACAGAAAAATAACAACTAATCCGGGTACATAACCTGAAGATTACAGGTAAGCTATTCTGAAACAAATTGTATTTTTTAAATATATAAACGAAATCTAGAAAGTGATGAAATTTCAATAGATACTCATTGGACTTACTTAACACTTAATTAAATGATTTTGAAAAAAGATACCCAGCCTTTTTGATCAAAACTACTTTATTTTATTTATTAACACATCTGAGTCACTAAATATTACCTTTAAAAAAAATTTAAATGACATATTTCAAATTCCTTTAGCGTTACCGTCGTGTGTTGAACAAACAAATCACAACTTTAAACCTATAACAGCTTTGGAGTTGAGACGTTAAGAATCTTAAAATTTGGTGAAACATCCCCAACATTTTTCACCTTAATTAACGACATGGACGCTCAGGAAGAATTGGCTATTGCCAAAGCTCCCACAACAAGTACTTATGTGTTTTCGTGACCGAGGTCACGAGGTCACAGCCGCTTTACTCTTCTTGCAGGTTTTAGAGATGGGCTGAATAATGACTGTCGCGATTTAACGACACGGGTGGTCGCATAATCTTTAATAGAAATGGAGATCGTTTTGATAGGGGATGTTGCTATACAGGGAACAATAACTAATGTTTGTTCTAAGGGTCGTAACGGTAAAATAGAAGTTACATATAAAACTATTTTGTAATGGCAACACTGCGCAGATTCAGGTTATAACAGCGCTTGCCGAGTGAGCTCTAGGTTTATGTAAATGTTTTGTTTTACTCCTTTAACGATCAATTGCTTTGTTGCCATTTGATCTTATGTGAGTATTCAATTTCTTTAGTTTTTTATTTAAAAATCCTGTTCAATTTATAGTGCAATTGTATCTAATAAACTGTCAATAATTACTGGTTTTATTGTCATTTTGCAACCACACTATCTAAAAGGGAAGCAAAAACTAAAGGATGGGATCCACTGAGAGAAAAATACATTTTCATTTTCTCAAATACAATTTTACCAGTTATAAAACCACATCTTCGAATATTTTAGCAATTATATCGTAGCCAGCCCAATTGAAATCGAGTTTAACTCAAACAAATGAGTATATTTTTTATAGAAAATCTTTGTTAAATAAAAAATAACAGTAATTTATGAATTATATAGTAATGGAAATTTAGCTATGATTTAATTGCTAGTTCCTCTGCTTACTTGCCGTCAATAATGTGTACATAACAACAGGGAAAATCATAACTTTAAATAGCTTCTGAGATTAGTCTTAAGAAAAGGTTAACTCTTAAATGTAAAAAACATTCTATTTTAACTAAAAATTAATCAGCATATTTAAAGGTATTGTAGAATGTAATTTGGAAATTTCAAATTGATTGATCCATTTTGATGACCGCTATCTTAGACTATACAGGCATACGAAAGATGCCGAGTCTACTAAATGTACAGCTGGAGATGACTCATCCTTTGGTCCATCACGGATGGTGTTAATGTAGATGTCGAGAGTGACCCAAACAAAACAAAGGACCACCGTAACGATGTGCTGTGACTTGACTTGGCGGGATATAAATAGTGTTGCCACCCTCACCGCTGGAAATAAACCATCATTGTCTTTAGTACCAGACTGCGGTTGATAGTTAGCAGTGAATTAGATTTTTAGTGATTTTAGATATGAGTGGATTGATGTGATATCGGCTTGATTTTTGATCGGAGAGATGTTAGATTTTCTTCGAAGAACGTTTTGACATACTATGTCTGCACAAGTACCTGAAATCAAGAAACCAAAGGCAGATGTTGGATATAGCCTGTATGTCCCTATGTCCCTTTGAACTTTACAGAATCTTTCAAATTTTACAGAGAGAACCTTGAGGGTCAAATACAGGTCAAGTTTTTATTTCAGCTAATTCAAGTCGCCTTCATGATGGCAGTATGATGATAAAATGAGGAAGAACAAAAATATAAAATGCAGTTATTTTTATAGATATTATAGGGAGATATTTAATCCCTAAAATTTAGTTATTCACGCGAGTTTTAACATGTAAATGTGTGTGTTTGTATGTTCTTAATGATTGAACATGTTTTCTGAGGTGTGAAGTTTCGATATAATGAAAACACCGGTGTCCGGTAAATAATCATCTAATCATGAATATTGTATTGATCATCACCAAGAGCGATCGATATATTGAAATTCTCGTGACATTTTATGAGTTTCTTTTTATGTCATTGTATGGATAATCATAGCTATCAATTGTTTATTAAATAATTTTTTAACTACATTAAGTTAACCAAACTGCATACAAATAATCAATTAATAATTAATAGTTAACAAAGGTAAACAAGATTTATTTTATAATTATTTTGTGTACTAATTAAGTATTATTAGTTATCTATTGTATTTTACAGTGGTTGCAGAATACTGATATAAGCTTTATACCAAGTGTTTTAGCTTACTGTTCTTTTTGGAAGCATTTATCAGAATTCCAAATAGTTTCCAGTATTTTTTTTAAATTTTTAATAAACCTATAATCTACATTGTCTATTATTTTGCTTTTATTGTGTTTCCTTATTTTGTTCCTTGATACTCTCTTTGAGTACCCAACCTTGTGTATTCATTCGAGGGGTAAGGGTGGTGAAAATCAAATAGAATTTATTAATTTCTATGAATGAACAGGAAATGATATGGTTATATATACTTGGTTATATATACTCATGAAAATAAACTATATGCACACAAACATGATCAGGAACCGCTGCATAGACTATTTTATATAACATTATTATATGAGTAATTCTATTTACTATATAACTATAATTTATCTTATTATACTATATACATCATTTTTCCATTCTACAATTTTAACATGATGATGTTGATGATGAAAAGTACAAACGATCTAAATAAAAATACTTTGGGCAGAAATAGCACTTTCGTAGGATGACCAATGCTTCGACATTTTTTTCAATGAATGCTGCCGGTTGAGAACTGTCCACCTACAATTTTCGATATTTTTATTATAATTTCTATTTAGGGCAGTGCCCTATAAAAATATAGCCCGGCTTTACAGGCATATCATTAAAACAGTTCATACTATCAAATACTTTGAAATTTACAAACAAACGTATACACACTTCAAATAATTTTATATATCTTCTCAAATAAAGTATTATTATTAAAAAAATAATTTACTAAAAATAGAGTTTATGAAACAAAATTGGACACAAACGTTAGGAGGAAAATGCAAAAATAAACCGATAGTAAAGGAATACAATAAAAAAAAAAAAACAAGGTTGAGTTTTAAAGTAATACCATATCCCCATGTTTCACTGAACCACAGAAGAAATAATAAAATCTTTTCAACTTTGATCCATTAACAGGATTAAGCACCTGGGCCAGATCATGATCTTGATATTTAAGAAATGAATCCTGTAGGCTATAGTACAAAGGCAGGTAAATAATATATGATGAAGATCTTCGGTTTCTTTCTTTTTTGCAGAGGTTTTTTTTTATATTTAATTCTGTTTCGTTATTACTGTTTCATTCTGTATTAGCAGTTTTATTAGGCGTTTTCCGGATAATCTGAAATTTAAATATAACGGAAATATTTAAGTGAGATGTGTCGACATTCAACTCTATTATAGTGGTTGCTGTATGCAGATTGCGAGACAAGTTCTCTGTCACGATAAGTGCGATATGCATAAGTCTAGGATTTCATTAACTCTGGGCTTAACTCTCTTAGGATCCAAATAGATCATTATTCCTCCTTCTCCTATAGCATCAAGAATGTTTTTGACTAGTACGCGCCAGTTGTATTCCTTGAAGGTGTTTTGTTAGCGATCAAACGTTTCTCTAAGACACGCTTTGGGTTACCTATAGTCCACTATTTCTAATAATTTGACATAACAATACAAACATTGCTTCAAATCGCCCAGCTTATGTGGAGATTCTTTGTTTCCGAGCGTGTATTCCAGTGTGTTCCTCAAAGCATAAATAATAAATAACTTTTTATAGAAGTTGAGGATGCATTTTTATAATTATTCCTCGTAGCGAAGTCAGGTACAACAGGCAAAGCGAAATAAGCGAAGGTAGCGAACAGGTAAAGAATACAATAATATATTTTTCATGATAGCTTCAACCAGGTTTTCCATGAATTAGCTTTTGTTCTGGCGCAAGTGTCTTTGACCGTTCCTATTGCTGCATTACCTTTAGAAAATAATGCTTTGTAGTGTGCAAAAAAAAAAAAGCCCAGAGTTTGCAAATACCACGGCAAGATAGTTGTTGCGGGTTGAATTTCACTTTTATTGAAAAAGAACTTTTTTTGGCTTTAGGTCTATTATTACTGAACTTGATATTTTTTTATGTTCAGATTTAATCAGGCATTTGTGCAATATTCCTCTAGAATATTGACAAGAATTTTTCTTGTTATATCCGTGTGAGTCAGCGAGTAGACATATCATCAGTATAAAAAAAGAGTGGAATGTCTGCATCTTCAGAAATCCTGACCCAAATACACCTTTTGATCTAAAAAATTCTTCCATTTCAGCAAGGTAAAACTTAAATAGAATTGGGCTCAATGACTCACCCTGTAATATTCCTTCAGTAATATCAATTTAATTTGAAAGCCTTTCACCCCTATATCTTATTCTAAGCTGGGAGTATCATATATTTAATGATGTGAATAAACATTCCACTAAGGCCACGTTTGAACAACTTGGCTGAGGAGCGAGGCAACTAGTAGGCGATGTTCATTTTTATTTTATTTAATAACCTATCATTTTTATCACCACAACAGTCTATTGTGATTAAAAATATGTATAAAGTGCCTAAATCGATTTATTTGATACCTAAAGGTACAGGTATAATAATATATATGGCATCATTTTTTTTAACAAAGGCCCTTTGTTATTAGCCCTAGACATAAAATTTGTAGGAAATTTAAAGGTCCAGAACTTTTGTAAGGTGAGGCTCCTTTTTCAGCCTTTCTTCCCTGGACCACTTTGACGCCTGCACTATCCTTATTAACTACTTTTTTTTTTTTTATAATGTACATTTTTATTTCATTTAACAACCTATCATCAGAAAAAACTTCATTTTGTAATATAAAACCGTCATGTTCAAAGGTCAAAGGGAGACGCAGATTCGACTTAAATTATAATTACCTCCATTGTTTTCAGTGTATTACTTCTCACTTTGTTTTCATCGAGTATTATTATTTGTTGAAGCTTTATTTCTTAAATACTGTTCCTTTGTGTAAAGGCCATACTGTGTATTATTATCAATGCTAAGCACTCATGAACGAGGTTATTTTGTTTGTTATTAGCCACTATTTTAAACTATCACTCACCACTCTCTAGACATTTCCTTCCTCCCCACTGTAATGTTAACAGTCCACTGAAGCTGGAATAAAAGTCCAAAACCCAACGAACATATTCATCTAGCGATAAAAATCAAAATATAAAACGTAAGCATTATTTATTATCGAACAATAAATAATACCACTACAGTATTATAGTATGTTGTTGTTGCTGTGAAGTTCATAATGTTCCGTTGTACTGTCAATTTAAAATTTCATTTTTTTAACTTCACAATATTACTCAAAATAAGCAGCTTATAAAATAAACAAAAATGCCTTGTATTCTTCGCACATCATTTCCGTGGAAATGCCAAATTTTGTTAATGCTGCAATGTAGTTGATGCGTTCAGCATTACAGTTGCTATTAAATTATTGTTACTTAACTCTCAATTATTACCAAACCTTTGTGTGGTTTATTTTACAATAGCATCTATTAAACAGAGATTTAAAAAAAAAAAAAATCTCCAGTCCTCTTTTCATATTTTGAGAGCTTTGTAAAAAAAAAATATATATATATAACTCCTCACTAATTCACGCAAATTCTTCAAATTTTGAAGAGTTAACATCTAGGGTCAAATACAGATCTAGTTCGTATCTCAGCAAGAGATAGTCACTTTAAGACTCCTTACAGTGCATTTTTGATAACCTGCAGAGTCCCATCAATGATCAAAGACAAAAAATAGATCAGATCAGGTCACACGGTGATAGAAGTTTTGACAGTGTATTGAAGAATCACAACTGTTGAAAATATCAGTAATACATTTTTCATATTCTAGAGGGACTGTAACCTAAAATACGGTCTCATGCTGTATACAAATCTTTTTCATTTCCACTAAAATCTCATCCGCGTCACTTTTAGACTCCGTACAACGTATTTTGGTGTTGAGTGATTTTAGATATTAAAGACTACTCGGAGGAGAATTATTTTCGTTGCATTAAATTGTCCTTTTTCTGTTACTGAATGTTTCTATGTAAATTTATTATTCCTGACAGGCAAACCTCTACATTTTCAGCAGTCTAGAACCATTTAATTTTAGTATTTTGCTGCAACCCGCGGGCTGAAAGCAGGAGGTATTTCAAGAATACAGTACATATTACACACACATCATTCGAGCGAAATAATTTCACGCCGTTACAAAAAAAAAACCCGCTGGATTATACAGCAAACATGAGCTAATAATTGCGGGAAGACTGGTTCCTTGGGTTGGAAAAGAGATTGACCGACCTGTGGTATTCTGCCTAAGATGATTGAAAAAGGTCAATCATTAATCACAATTCACCGTTATCATGCTCTGATTACACCGGCCTTATGGCGAAAGCTAAGTCCCTGCTTCAAAACTCAATCACACCACGAGCAGACAGTCAGACTAATAAGAACGAAACTATGTCATTTAAAAAAAACAAACTTATTTATGAATCAGAAATTAACTAGTTGATCTAATGAGCTGAAGAATCTTAATGTTCATGATTTTTTTAAAACCAAAAATAAGAAATGAAATAAAGAACAGAGTAAGTGAAGAAGCAAAATCAAGAAATGCTTATTGGATTCCGCGAAAGATTTTAAATACATATTGTATATTATTTTTATGTTATTTTTTTAGCAAACACTTCATTTTGTTTGCTAATCCATTTTTATGCACTGAAAATTTACATTATTAAACATTTCTTTTAGGTATATAAAGTGCTACCGAGAAAAAGATGTTTAACCCTCGGTAGACTCTCACTACCTTCCTGATTCCACCCGCCTCCTTTAGGCATTCCACACCCTATATCCTTCTCATACATCCTTCAAATGGGGAACTCCCCTTAGTGAAAGGCACTCATTAGCCCAAAATAATTTTCCTTTATTTTTCCCACATCCTATTTTTATAAGTTTAAGAGCTAAGGAAAAAAAAAAAAAAAAATTTTTAACCGCTGGAAAAATCATAATTTTAAATTTAGTGAGAGAGAGAAAGAGAGTTCGTTTATTTCATTTTATCTTACATGGGCTGGTTACATGTAGTTATCAAACGCCAGTGTGTCTCAAATAACTAAAACTAAAATACAATTAATAATAATGAGATATCCACCTATTTATATGTAGGAAAACCAAAAACTACATTGCTTCTTAACTTAAGAATTGAGAAATCTTTCTGATTTTTTCCCCTACTTCCTTTTATAATTGTTTAACTTAAATTGTTTTTAATATACATTTAAAATTGGAGATTGATTAAATGATTTTTACGACGTCAGACGGACAAACGGAGTTCACCTCGTACCTTGATAAAAGTCCTCCCTTCGGGCCAGGCACCAGGAAAATATGCTGTGATTGAAAAACGTAGTTATTAAAACTCTCCCTGGAATACTCATTATTTTCCGGAATTATTGTATCAGTTAACCCATTGGAAAATAATTTTTTTTTTTTTGTTGCTGTGTGAATCTAATATGAACGGTTATCGAATATACTATGTATAATATAGTAACGTTTGCTTTAAGCTTATGGAGTACGGCTGATAACGATGATTCGTCGAAGATCGGACTCCTCTACCTGCGAATGAATTAGAATGACACTGAACTATTCTGACCGAACAATCAGGACTTTTAGTTTCCAGCCATATTCCCCGTCTTCGGCGAATAACGATCGTTAGCGATCGCTACCCTGGTTCAGTAACTACAGCTGACAGTTGATTATTGACAACGAGTCCATAACCGTCAGATAACTTCAAAAACCTGGTTACATCCTTGGGAATATTTTGCGTATAACCAACCATTTCATAAGTTAATTAAACATGCTTAACTGATTGTTGCGTTCTACGCCTCCACTTTCACTTTATTAAATGAATCCTTGCACAATTCTAACGTTATGAATTTTTTTTTTTCTATGCGGATAATGCCTCATGATTTGCTTTTATGTTTTTAGTTATTCTTTACTCCATCGAGAGGACGCCTTTTTGGAAGGTTTTAAATTACAATCTGGACTATTATAAATATAAAATAAGGCCATTGTTAATATCAAAAAGGTTTTTTTTTTCCGTAAATTGAGCCTTGAAGGCCGGAGGATTGTTGTAGTTTCTCAAGTCTAATGCCCCGAAATTAAAGGCAAACTTACGTCTAAGGAAATAATTGGTTATAAATAGTTATAATTTATTTACACGCTTATATAATCCAATTCAGGGCAGGAAAATTGGTCTGCAATAACGAGATAATAAATAGATTCACCTTCCAACTAGAGATTCGAACTTAGACGATTCTTATAATAAAGCTTTATTTTTCGTTTTCTACATTGCAGAAAGCCTTCCAAAATAGGTACTTATTGTTTACTGCATTTTACAGATTTATAAGTAATTAAAATTAAAATAATTAGGAATTATATAAATATATGTGATAATATCTAACATAGTGAAAAAAGTAAAGTTGTCAGTTGTCTATTCACGAATAGTTTCCGTGTATTTCTTCTTCTTTCGGTTGGCAGCTCATAGTGCCAAATTCAAGTAATAAAAAATCGCACAAAACATCATAAATAAATAAATATGGTATAAAACATTAAAAATAATAGTAGGTCGTATAGATTAAAGTCCAAGAAACAAAATCAAAAATGAAGTAATATATAGATAAAAGTCACTCCGCTCAACAAATTCTGAAATGTCAAAAGATTAAAAATAGGTTATATTTTATATTTATGATCATCTTTACCATTTTGTATCTTAATTTTATTCTGGACATTTCTTCTTTTAATCTTTTTGCACTTTGAAGAAAGGTAAGTTCTTTATGTATTTAAACAGTAATTAATTAATAGGAAGTCCTCTCTATTCGCAGTCTAAGCACATTGCAGTAATAATGACTCTTAGCACCTGGTAAATATTGACTTGTTCCTTGGTCCGTCAACTAATATTACTTATAAATTACATGATTTTAGTCTTGTATAGTTTCTACGTCCCATTTATTAACATATATTCGTAATATATGTAAGCAGCTCTCAGTGGGCCCATGCAACGTCACTAGTTGCGACCAAAAAGTTTATAGTTCAAGGTGTTTTAAACAATTATAAAAGGAAGTAGGGGAAAAAATCAGAAAGATTTCTCAATTCTTAAGTTAAGAAGCAATGTAGTTTTTGGTTTTCCTACATATAAATAGGTGGATATCTCATTATTATTAATTGTATTTTAGTTTTAGTTATTTGAGACACACTGGCGTTTGATAACTACATGTAACCAGCCCATGTAAGATAAAATGAAATAAACGAACTCTCTTTCTCTCTCTCACTAAATTTAAAATTATGATTTTTCCAGCGGTTAAAATTTTTTTTTTTTTTTTTCCCTTACCTCTTAAACTTATAAAAATAGGATGTGGGAAAAATAAAGGAAAATTATTTTGGGCTAATGAGTGCCTTTCACTAAGGGGAGTCCCCCATTTGAAGGATGTATGAGAAGGATATAGGGTGTGGAATGCCTAAAGGAGGCGGGTGGAATCAGGAAGGTAGTGAGAGTCTACCGAGGGTTAAACATCTTTTTCTCGGTAGCACTTTATATACCTAAAATAAATGTTTATCATACATTTTCGGGGCACTGTTTCGTTCTGTTGACATTTCTGCAAATTAAGGGTTCTAACACAAATGAACTGTAGCATATTAACGGCAAATGCACCCTAAATCAATATTACGACGTTCTTTGGCGTGGGGAAACCTCGGAAACTTACCTCGTTTCGACATAAAGGCGATATACCTACTTATTCTCTCGGCCATAGCTAAAATAAACTTACCTTCCTTTAAACAACAGATATTCTTCAATTATGCAGAACTAAACAGGGCATGTCCTTATTTCAGCCAGATCAGGTCAGCAATGGTTTGGGACTCTATAAACTGATTGTATTGTTACTTGTAGACTCTGTACATAGCAGTTTATAACTCAAGAGGTCCAACAATGATCGAACTCAAGAAATATATCAGATCAGCAATGGGCTGCGACCCTAAAAAATAATTTTTTCTGTTACTTGTAGACTCTTAATTTCAACAATGATCAAACTCAAGAAATCGATCAGATCAGGTCACGCAGTCATGGCGGCTTATTGAAGGATAGCAATATTGCAAACATCGGTACTAAATTCTTAACTCGTATTTTTAAATATTAAAAGCTACTTGATGTAGATTTTTTTATTTCATAAATTTTCCTTTTATTGCTATCTCTACAGATCTTCATAACTTGATTCCTCCTGTTTTAGTTATCTAATAGCTGCGCGTGATCGTATGTACATTGGCTCACTTAATTTATAGACAATTACCTCATGCTGCTGTTGTAAGAAATCTATGAATAAGAAACTGCAGTGATGATTTAATAGTTCTAGGAGCTCAAAATATTGTTTATCTAATCACTCCGGACTATCTTTAAGTTCAGCTGGAAAGCCTGACTGCATGTTTTAAGACAGGTAGAGGATGCTTTGAAGGCAACCAGAAAGACACAACAAAATGGGACATGTTTCTATTTCTTCCAGTTTCTATTTGGTCCAAACTTTAATATTTCGTTAATAAAACATTTTTGATTAAAAGGTAGCATTTATAACTGTATATCTAGTTAATACTTACTTAATATGGTACTAAATTCTTGACTTGTGTCCTTATTTTAGACCGGTTACGGGCTTATAGCTCGTTTGATATAATTAAAACCATTTTTAGATCTATTGTAACTGTTATTAACTGAAGGGTTGTGAAGTCAGAGTGAAGAATAGTTGTGAGTGGAAGAGGGATGGCTGGGGAAGTCGATACAGAAGTGGGGGCGTTTGGCCTCTCAGTCTAGCGGCTACCTCTGCGGGATTTGGTCATGTCGTTATGTCTTTGGGCATCTAGTCCACGCAACCGATGTTAACCACTCCAGGGGGGAGTCTCCACTCACAGAGGATCAGAAGGGGCAGGACGTAGCCTGAGGACAGGGTGAGCGGGAGTTGATGAAAAGAAAAAAAGATTCAAGGTAAGGCATCACTTTTACTCAACAGAAATACGAGGAAATTCGCCATTAAAATTGCTTCAGTACCCTCTCCGTACCGATAGACAGAAGGTGCCGTTCAAGCAGGAAGATCCATGCATAGGATACCGGTCGTGAAAATAATCGTATTTATATGAAATTTTAGGCTTCGTTACCTGTTGATTAGATTTTCTTTGAAGTACAATAACTGGAAGAACGAAAAAAAATATAATATGATTTTAAGTCCTGACATTCCCCATGGTTAAGGAGACGTCAGAGAATGTAAAAATAATTAAAAAAGTATTCTTAAAAAAACCAAAAAAATGTCAGCAGGTTTCAATTGGTTTTATTTAAATAGTTAAATAAGTTGTTTTTAGTGGCATAAATAGTTCAATAAATAAAATTAGATAGTTTTGATAAAAAAAGCGAAGTATTTTTTCATACTCGGTGAAGTTTTAAAATAATAATAAAGGGAGCTTTAAAAATAAAAAAAAAACCGGATAACAGGAGCTCTAAAGGGCCTATCCCCTCTTCCCCCCTAAAGAAATAACTTTATTAAACCGGCTTGGAACTCATTAAATAAGCATTTCTATCATAAGATCTCGGAGCTTGTCGTCTTCAACGTGTCGATAAACCAGAGGGATTAATCAGAATCTTTAACTGCACCCGCTCCTTGGTGTGCCGTCAGTGGGCGAGTACATCCGCCGGAGACGCATCTAGTCTTTTGACTCGTTGCAGCACTTGAAAAACCCAGTGACAAACACTATGACCTCACCACCCTTCCCGCATCGATGTCGGGACCGAACAGACTGTCGGGGAAAATTAGGTTAAGATTTTCTTATGGGATGCAAGTTAGTTTTAAGTTTTTATGACTCACCTTTGTACCTTTGTGGAGATGTTCTGGTAATGTCCAATGAACATTCGATTGCAAAATATTGTTGATGTTAAGTGATAAAAAGTATATAAAATTTAGAAAACTTCACCGCATAATGTAGATAGATTCATTGTCAGAATCTATATTTGAATTGTGTAATTTTATAACAAGGTGGAAATGTTTACCGCCATTTTCATAAGAAGTCTACTGCCTACTTTAAAATCACTGAGTAATGGGTTAAGAATGAACAAACGTTTTTGACCTGTTCTTACTTGTCAATGGTTTAAAAAGGATAACATAAAGCTTGAGAGAAACTTATATGATGGTATCAGAAGCGAAGGAGAGTAAATGGGAATACTTATTTTTTATTAGGAATGCTAAAGTATCTTCTATATATTTGTTAAAGAGTTCACCTGTGTGATGCGTACGTCCTGACCGTTCAAAGGATTGTGACCGCATTCGGCCCAGTGATTATTAATTAGCACAAATAGGAGCTAAGGCCGTAAAAAGAATTTTTAATTCCTAATTCTTTATCGTATAAATTCCACAAATTTAATAGTTTTCATTCTATACTTTCTGTCTTGCCAAATTAAAAAGCTACAATTGTCATTTGGACAGTGTTTTAAAGGGCGTGAAACCCCGATATTTTGTCTGCCGACGCAGTTACTGAGATATGTTTATCTCATGTCAAAAGTTGTAGCTGCGAAATTAGAATTAAAATATCTGGACAGCAGCAACCATTAAAAATGTCGTGTAAATTGTATGTATTCCAAAATGATAACAAAATTAACGCTGTAGCATTACCCACTGAGAAGTTAAAATAAAAACAGAGGAAATAACAACACTAAAATTCGAATGAACTATCGCGGACAAGGCTACCTCCGTTTATTCGGTAACGTTTAAATTTGCCACTGATGTATTCTGAGATCTTACCAAACCTGCTTGAACAAAAGCCCTTAATTTCTTTTTTTTTTTTTTAACGTGAACAGGATGTTTTTCTGTACCGAATTGAGCTTCTAATCAGAATGTCATGTACCTGATCGCGTAACAAGAGACCACAAACATCCGGATTAAACCTAATAAAACAAATTTGACTCAAATTTTCATTTGTACCTGTCAGAGAAATACCCATCACTGCAAACAATTTTTTGAAACAGAAACGCCATCCATGGTATAAACTGTTTCATGCTTAATGCAAAATCTGAAGCCCCCCTTTGTTTTCTAACATGCGTGGATTTTTTGCTGTCAAAAAGTCGCTATTTTTAGCAATTGTAGTATATTTCACTAAGAAATAGAGGGTAAAATAATGTTAACTGGACAAGATATCGTGGTTATTTATGGTTTCAATACTAAATGCAAATGAAACCATTCGGTGATGAAAATGGCATTTAGAAAGAAACTAGACGTGATAGAAAAAAAAAAGTTCCAAATCTGAATTTACCGTTGAAAATATTCTTATAATACAAAAAAAAAATTCTTCGCGATGGAAACAAAAGTGGTTCGGATCTGAGTTTAGCTTGAAAAATGATGTACTTATGTTATTTTAGTATTATACCACGAACTAACTTTTTTACTATTAAGGTTTATTATGGTGTGTAATGTATGTGAAAATAGTTTATTTCTACGATAATTGCAAGATAGCACTTTAACGTTGTTACATTCCGATCGTTATCTCTGTAAGTAATGGGTGTGAAAATCTACTGCATTCGTGAGATGTTAAGCCTAGAAAGCGGACTTAACTAAACAAACGTCTGCTACTTTTTAAAACGGTAATAAAAATTCTTCAGTTAATGAATCCAGTGAAGACAACTCTGACGTGCAGAGTCTTCAAGGCCGATTTCCGAAACTGTAACGAATACTTGAATGCAGGTTCGATAGAGACATGTCTAGACGAATAGGGTCTTTGTATGCCGTAGCATGGAAAGGTGAGCGTTGAACCATGGTGACCGAAATCGCTCTAGTACAAAAGGTCTTGACCCTTTACCGGAATACCCGCGAAGGTGACTCTCGCTTGTAATGTTGGATATTGAACGTGAAGGTTCACATCGTTAGGACATCAATAGTGTCAATACCATTGACTCAATAATACTGAGAAGTTGGTATTACGGGCCACTTTTTTGCATTAGAACCTAGGCTGTCAATATGATTTTCAATATCATCAGTATGGAGAAATCGGAGTGGGGATAACTCTTGAACCAAGATGGAAACAAATAGAAATAGAATGGCTTTGAAACGTGATCAGTACACACATTCAAATTTATTAAATGAAATCACTCCCGGATGCAAGTGACTACCGCGATTAATTACGGTGAGTTCAGTAGTCAGTCGCAAAGAGGGAGTCATATTTATTTAAAAGTAGTACTTCTGTTGTATTTCAGCGGAATATAGATTGTCTTTGACTTTGGGTTATCTAGCTACAGGAAAGAACTTTGACGATCTGAAATTTTCTGCCGTAATGTCGACTTTAAGAATCAGTAATGCCGTTTTGGAGACATCAAGGGCTGACCAAAAATATTGGCCTTACATACAACTTCAATATTATTGTCAATATCCCCCACCACCTCCCAGTATTGAATGTTAATATTTTCTTCGAAATGAGGTGTCGAACCTTACACCTTATTAATATGTCCTACGTTCATAATATTGACCCCCACTTTAAATGGTGATAGATCAGTTTGGACTGTTCAGCATTATTCGTATGTATTCGCAGGGAGATTATTCCCGCTTTTGGCATATCGTATGATCATACAACCACTAACCTAACATAAAAGTAGCTTTCACATCAACGGCACGTCATTAATGTTAGATAGAGTTGAAATGATATTCAGTGCATCAGGGGATCAATGCCAGTTCGTGACGGAGCACAAAAACGTGTGCTGTCTGTTTTGAGCGTGAAATGCTCTTTTCTGTTTCTTTTCAACACTTCAGCAGATTTTAATATAAAAATGCAGTTAATATCGTATCCCCCTCAACTTTTTCGATTACATTTGCCGTTTTTATGAAAATTCCAATGATGCTAAAAATAATAAATATATAAGTATATTAGAGGTTAAACCATTAATTAGTTTCTGGTTAAAAAAGAGGCATGATTGAAATGCATTGATGACTTGGACAATCAATCATTTGCATTATTTGTTGGAACTTAAGTAGACCATAATTGCGATGAATCATTCATGTCTCTGTTTGACGTAGAGGCTTGAATGTTTTTGAAGAATATATATATATATATATAGAGTAATAGTTAAAATAATTTTATAAAATTAGGAGATAGAGTAGATACTGTACACGTTTGTAAGGTGACAACAACATATTATTTATAGTAAATAACAATAGAGGAGGGCTCGCTATAGAAATTGTCTTTGTTTCAACTAAAATTGAATAAAAACTAAATTGTTCTTTAAGAAAACAATTTAAACGAAATAATGGAGTAAAGGGAAGAACCAATATCGATCCTTCAGGGACTATGTGTTAATTTCTTAGGGCTCTTTAATGAAAAATACTAAATTTTGTTTATTAAAGCGTATCGGTCATTTAAATAGTCTTTTCACTATTAGTCTTTAACTATTAAAAAAAGTTAATTAATAATAAAATAATATGAAAAATAGTTATTTTAACCTTAAACTAACATCCGTATTTCGAGTTGTGGAATATAACTTTAAAATTTCAGATCGATTAAATTATTTACTAACATGCAAGATGATCGCTCCAAGAAATGAAAGTAGAGCCTTCGGGAGTCATACCTCTTCGGGTTTGACAATAATCGGACTTATTTTACTAATTACATCAAATAATTTATCTCATGCTAATATCTATTAATAAACTAAATCGTATCAAATTGATTTGGCGAAAGGAAAGGAAAAATCACAGCAGAACTTAATTCAATTTTTTTTATGCTCTCTCTTTCATTTAATTAGCTAATTTTAATAAAATTATATTGTTGTGTCAAATGTGACTGTGAATTAATGTGCAAGCCGATTAGAAAGTAGCCGATACTGCTAGAGGAAGCAAAGACTGCGCCCAAACTCAAGTGGCAATTTCACCCTTGGTCGATCAAGCTAAAATGATCTTGTCTTCAGTTTGTGTCATCCTTCCTACTCGCACTGAACAGCTCTTACTTATAGAACAAGCAGACCTCAACAAATTATCTATGTTTACAAAAAACAATTTAGTTGAATGCAAAGTATCGCAGAATTAAGGGATTCGATGATTTTACTAATCAGAATGTTTTGATTGATATCCTAAGTTATTTTGAATTATTTTTATAAGCATATACATCGTAAAAGACTTTCTCTAACACTCTTATAATATCTTTTTTAGTGTCAATTAATTAATTAATAACCCTTAAATATGTTTTAAGGAGAAAATATTTTTCATGCCGTGGAGTAAACAAACGCAATATTGATCTAAAATTTCATGTTTTTATGTCAAATAGGGGACAATCTCTAAGACAGACTGGCATAGATGAAAAGTTAAATGTTTCTAATTTTGAACAAGCTTAACGAAATCATAACAATTGATATGAACAAATTAAAAAAAAAAATGTGTGTACCATCAGACTAGAAGTGGTATCAAGAATTGAATCCATGAGATTCTATTTTAAATTTTCGAAATTCGTTGGAGAAAAAAAAAACAGAATATTAGGGCATACGGTGTCGAAATCTGTGGTAGCACTGCTGTATCCATACGTGTTTGATTAACTGAAGATATGTAAAAACATCAAACATAACAATACACACCGACTAACAGACATAATATTCTTAACCTACAATCAGGCAGAGGTACAGAGCATTCCAGTAGATACACCTACTCAAATTTGATTTTTTTTGGATAGAAATCGACTTTTTTGAGTGCAAAAGATTCCTTAAATTATCTCATCCCGTTCTCAAAATATTGTCAAAATTAATTGAAAAATGCTAGTTTTAAGCGTGAATATGGAAAACTGAAGGTGAGCCCCATCACCTAGCATTATATTCATTTCATTGTATTTTTAACCACAATCTGTATTGTTAAGTAACCCAACCTCCTTCAAATGCATCTGCGCATAGCAGAATGAGGATAAAAATTTGTCAATTCTTTGTTCATATTTGTACATATTGTATAAAAATTAAAGGGGTTAAGGAAAAAAAAACAACGTGAAAATGGATTTAAGTGTATTAGCGGTTTTCAATAAAAAGCACGGCCAGGTTTTCCCCGATATGTATTAGGACATTCGCAGACAACTTATTATCATTAATTCTGATACTAATATTCATGCATCATCATACATTACATATTCCCTTTATCAACTTTTGCAAAATTAAAGAACCACTTTTAAGTATGGCATATCAACTCAGAAATTTGGACATATCTGCCATAACGCCACAGAATTATACATTAACTGTAAACTAAAATAGTTTAACCATGATAATTACCTGACAATGACACATATTTGCTGCAGTTTCTATTATGTTTCATAATATCCAACCATTTTCCATCATATCCGATAACTAATAAATTGGTTGAATCATATTTCTACCTCAAGAAAGGAAAGTTAAAATAGTTAATATTTTTGTTTAATTTTATTCAACATCATTCAAAGGAAGCGTTTCCGAACGCAGGCCAAGGTTTTTGGGCTAATTTCCGATTAAATCAATCCTTGGAGTTTGAAGGGATATATTCAGGATAATAAACGGATATTGCTACAAGGAATAACGGAATGGATTACTTCCTGCTAATATTGCATGATGTATAAGCGTCTCTTCAACTCTGAAAGCATTAAGGACTTAAGGAAGAAATGACGGTGCAAACTGCACAATTCATTGCAGAGCAATTGAAGAGATGACGCTAATCTTCCTTTTAGAACAACAAACTGCCCCGATTACACCCACTGCAGCTTTTCTTTAAATGGGATGAAGGCTTATCGAGAACACTTATCTTACTGCGTCCCTCAGCTGTTAGATGTTTACATACAACACCCCGGATGGAATGTTTTGGTTAAGAGATAATAACGAGACTCCAAACAAGGTAAATTTACTCGTCAACAACCTATTAGGCCTGACCTGCGAGAATTTGTGTACGAGGGCGTACCCAAAAGAAAGCAAACTATTTTTGTACAAGGTGATTTATTTAATTTTCTATACAAAAACCTTTAATCTCCATCAAACTACTCTCCATTTGAGTCAATACACTTGTCCAATTTTTTATTCCACTGTTTGAAACATTTTTGAACTTCCTCTTTTGCGAGGCAGACAGCGCCTCCGTCGATTTTGTCTTAACTACTGCAACATCCGTGAAACGCTTTCCTTCCAAGTTGCTTTTCACTCGGGAGAATAAATAGTAGTCCCAGGTGACTAGATCGGGTGAATAGCGAGGATGGGGCATGGTCATACCGTTCTTGGTCAAAAATCGGTGCACAGAGAGAGAGCTGTGTGAGTAGGAGCGTTGTCGTGGTGGAAAAACCTGTCCCTCGACTGCCACAAATCAGGCCTTTTCTTCCGCAAACTGTTGCACAATATTTTCAAAACTTCCAGATAAAAGGTCTTATTAACTGTCTCACATGGGGGAACAAACTTTAAATAGACGACTCCTATCACATTGAAAACACAAATGAGCATCATCTTAATGATTGTTCTCACCTGATGAGCCTTATTGGGGCGAGGCGAATTTGTAGTCGTTCTGAAGACTAGAAATTGATTAGTTGCTTATAGATAAAGTCGTTTAGTTTCAGGACCGTATCCATAGCACTATGATTCGTCACTTGTAATCCTTGAGAAAAATTTCAGGATCAGTTTTGGAACCCTTCCTTCAAAGCAGAGCATGCTTCCAAACGATCTTAGTGTTTGCTGGCCAGTCAGCAGTCGAGGATCAATTTTGCAGCCACCCTTCTCATCCCGACATCTTCACCAAAAATTCGCTGTACTGAACTCTAGATTACTCCAAAATTTATCCTAAAGTCCATCGTTGATCTTCCAGGGCGATTTCGTGGATTTTTTTAGATATTCTCATTGGTTCAGACCGTCGAAGGACGTACAGAGCGAGGTTGATCATTAATTGACATTTCCCCACTTTTCAGCCGAGAAAACTCACTTATGTTTTCCCCAAAGCATCATTCTTGTAGGCAGCTTTTTATATTTCAATAGTTTCTGTGCCAGTTTTTCCAAGCAGGAAGCAACACTTCACGTCCGAGCGCTGTTTTCTCATTTTTTGCCTCCTTTAGATTTTGTGCACTGGATTTTTGGTTTAAATAAACTTTAAGAGATTCTACAATGCTTAATCTCAAGATATAGATTCGTTACGGAGTCAATTTTACAAGAAAAAAACAGACAATAATGGTGTAATTCGTAATTCGTGGCTGGGAACTATTCTAGACCTTACGCAAAACATGTTCATAGGCTTACGTCTCCTTAGATAAATAAGGAAATCATGTTTAAGGATTGAATAAAAAAAAGAGATTCAAAGTGCATTAATTATACAAGAGCATTGTTTTAATATTACTTTACTGCTTTCATATTGATGTATATATATTTATATATTACTTTAAATCGTATAATTTTATTTTATTTATTGTTTTATTCTACATTGCGACTACAGTGACATAGTATGGAGTGAGAATCGAGTGTATTATTTTGAGAATTAATTGGCTCTGGGATGAGTCTTAAAGGCCGCACTTCTAGGTTTCTGTTAGTGTTGCAACATTCTCTAATACAGTTTAAATAAAAAGTAGTTTTATTTCTAATGGCGTATAAATATTTTCTTAATTACGTTAGTTATATTTGAATCCACTGTCGAATCCAGTTGCTCCATTTAGGCACTTTCTCCTCTTTAATACAATGGGCAAACACAATTCAGGAGCGCTCCGTTCAAAGAAAGCCGTGACATTACATAATTTTAGAACCATTACAAAGATGTGAGCGTCGTGTTTCTATTTTCTATGCGGAAAGTGAAAGAAATGAATTGTAGCTACTTTCCCCCCAGTGGTCGGTCTTTTCTGTATTTTACTTCAAATAAACCACATCTTACCTTCTGTTGTAACTCAGTGTACAAAAGTGTTAGTAATGACTTCCCTACGTTCAAACCAAAAACGAAATATTCTGTTACGAGTATTAATGCAATAATACTGCTACCGGTTGTTGTGTCCTCTAGTTATCGCTATCAATTACTAGCCCAGAGCAATATAATATCTTGACGAACTGAACCGGTCAAGATCATATCTCAGCCAGTTATTTAAGTTGACTGTGCTACTCCACTTCGCGATAGTCCGGAACCATACCACTCCGGCACACAGTTGCCATAACCCGTACACTTTACTAGACAGAAACAACCGTACATATTGAGGCTGTGTCGGCTAAAAGCCCCATTGAGATAGACTATCTCTGTGTGCCTGACCAGGCCTCTCTCGAAGAACAACAAAGCCACCTTCCCTAAGATACACAAACATTACATCGATAAGTAACCCCGTTACTAGGGCGTTCACCCTGTTCGCCGCGAATACTTAGTGTACGACAGGACTTTTTCCAGGCGTGATAGCTCCCTAAATATCAGGATACAATGATGTACACTCTTCTCAAGCAATGGAACAGACTTGGATGAAGAAAGTAAACATTTTAAAACAAAAAAAAAATAATAAAAATTAGGTAATAATAATCAATAGCCACAGATTATTGAAGGAAAAATCATCGGCAATCTAACCTGTATATTTATGTTAATAATAGTGGGATCTATATCACAACAAAAATTATTTCTGTATTTTTCTATCTAGTCTATATTCATGAAAAGATAAGCAAAATTGTGCCAGGTTTTCAGAAAACGCTTTACCCTACATAAACCTGGTATGGTTTATTTAAAACTTTATGTTTACGTCTTCGGTACAATTCTTTTCTAAATTGGTAATAAATTTTAAATTTGTTTTCTTTTTAATGATAACTTTAACCTATAATCTAAAAATAGCACCGAAGTGTAGATATTAGTTTAGTTGTATTATCTTTATGTACAATTTCACAGATATTGGAGTTTCTTCCTTTTAATAATGAAGTCAGTTGAAAACAAAATTGAATCAGTGATGAATTTTTTTTTCCCCCCATAGCTCTCAAACTTATAAAAAAATAGGATGTGGGAAAAATAAAAGGAAAAAGTAAACCCATAACGTAACGTAATGAATATTTTCGACTTTTTTTTTTTTTCTTAGCTCTCAAACTTATAAAATAAGATGTGGGAAAAATAAAGGAAAATTATTTTGGGCTAATGAGGAGTGCCTTTCATTAAGGGGAGTCCCCCATTTGAAGGATGTATGAGAAGGATATAGGGTGTGGAATGCCTAAAGGAGGCGGGTGGAATCAGGAAGGTAGTGAGAGTCTACCGTAATATTTTCGACCAAATAGCTTTTCTTATTAATACAAACCTTTCAGTCATCGAGGAGAAGCAATACAGACCACCTAATTGAGTGTAGATATTGCTTGACTATCCTGTACGGTTGAACATAAACAGTATTTTTTATTATTTATTTATTTTATTTTATTTTTTGTATTACCCTGTAATTAACATAATAATCTCTTTAATGTTTCTTAGACCAAAAAAAAACTAAAAGACTTAAAAAATAGATTTGCGAAAGGTGCCTAGAGATTTCAGCTTTATTTATTTATAATTACAATCAATAATTACAATCACTGGATTTATTTTTAAAATAAATCCAGTGATTGTAATAACCAAAAACTGACCCGCATTATTATAGGCAATGTGGAATATAGCATATGTGCCACCGAAGTGAGTACGTCATTATTATAGCAGTATTATTATTATTGTTAAATCTATAACATGTTAAATATTTTAAAAATTAATAAAGGGACTTAAACCAAACACAAATGTGGAATATACCTATTCGGTATGTTGTGACAGAATAAAATTTTAAAAAGCGACTTGCACTTCGATGTCTTTGCATAATTTACAGTTCAAACAGAGATAATCCAAGCGACTGAGAACTTCTAAATTTAGAATTTCAAATTATGAGTGCACACAATAAAATGAGATGTTTGCTTTTGAGAACAATATAGAAGAGTTGTGTAACTGACAGCTTTATTACCATATGCGGATATTTATATTCTTTTATGGATAAATAAATGACGGCAGCTAATGCTTCGTGATATAATTAACTGATGTTAAAAATAATGGCCCATTTTTTCGTGAGTTAAATCATTTCGACTATATTCCAGAGGTTATCAACAATCAGCGGACATATAGTATGTTATATGTAGTAAGAAGCAAAAAGAAAATTAAAAAATTATTTAACTTCAAATAAATTGAACGTTATTTAGCTTTAATGAAATTGGATTAAAATGAATGGTCCATGGCTTGATAATAATCGTGTTTATTATCCTGGGAAAAATCTATTGACGTCTATCTGTTTACGGTACAAATAAATTCATAGGGAAAAAAAAATAAAAAAGTGGACTTATCTACTACAAATACGTAAAAAAATGCGTATTCAAATATGCCTTGATCTGACGGAAATGGTAGGCATAATGCGCCTTAAATTTTGTAAATGCACGAACGCGTACTGTTCCATAAAAAAACATATTTATACAACTAAAGACACAAGCCCACAGAAAGAAAATACATGATGGAGGAAACTGATAAAACTACAACCCTACGTATTGTTAGCAGCCAATCGGGCCTGAGAATTATTTAATATATGTTTTCCAATTTTGTGACAATTTAATATTACATTTTATTGTGTCTGATATAGTGATACTAGATTTTCCCATCCACTTATCATATCATATCATGTATTAAATTTTATAAACCATATTTATTTAATGTTTTAAACTACAGCGTAAATTTAATGATTTTAGAATTTTATTTCTATCTGTAAACTTTTGCACCATATCTTTTAACTTCCCTAATTATTTTCATCAACATGGAGATCATTTAGTGTCTTAGCTATGTTTTTTGACCTGATAATGACAGTTGTATAAACATTACAAGTGAAAATTTCTGATACCTCGATGTCGCTTATGATGACTGAGCATTGGTACTTGAAAAAGTCAGATTGAGCTGTTGATTATAAATAATTATACGAAATTGTGGGCACACATTATTGTAGTTGAATATATAAGATTAAACCATTAAGAAACAAATACATCCTAAAATTCTACTTACTAAGCCTGAAAAGAGTATCCATCATGGGTTCCATACTTGATAGTGCAGATTCATCGCATAAGGTCATATTTTGAGAGATCATGTGATCAGTATGTCTGCGGTTTAGAAGCTTATTTCCAAGCAGCTTATCATGGGTTCGTTTATTACCAGTTCTTTATCCTTTCTAATTAAGGTCTGAATCTACGGCTGATACGTTTTTTTTGTTTAAGTTTCCTGCCCCCTCCTGACTACAAGTGATGTATTTGAACCACATAAAACCGAACAAAGCTATATAAATGTTTTCTGTACTTCTTTACTGTACCTTGTTAAGGTCCTCGTTCATACTTCGACAAAAAAATTTTGTGGTTAAATTAAAAAAAAAAATTATCAATTTATAAAACAAACAGAATGAACTAGGTTATTAGACATAACAAAACCTGTATATAATGTAGTGATGCTACAGCAAATACAAAATAATTTGTAAATAGATTCACCTGAGGATATATAATTATCTGTAAATTTAAACGGGCTATGAAAAAAAAAAAAAAAAAAATTAAAGAAAAAAAGGTTATTAGAATAGTACTTTGTATGAAAATCATTGATGACTTTAAAATAGAATATCAAATTCTTATTTGAAGGATACCTCTTATTTGATATCCGTTTTTATTTCGTTGTTTAGAGTGATAACGTTTCAGATACTATTGCAGATATATGGCAACTAGAATCTCAGATGAAAAAATTATGAATAGCGTTCTTTTAAGATACCACTGGAAAAAAATGATTGACTATAAAGGGAGCAGCAAAAGGATTTTTTTTTCAGTGGAAAGTTAAGGGGTGCTGTATCGAAATACAGCAGCGCTTTGGTTTGAACTTTTAAATGCTGGGATTACCAGTCTTCAAGACCCACCTCGATCCAGTCGCTCTTCAGTTTGCGATGATAATGAATTACTCGAAAGCGTAAGCCAGGATTCGTATGTGAACTCATGAGGATTTGCGGGCACAATACTTCAAATGCCAACGTAACTATATTAGTTTTTGAAACAAACTATTTTTCTGTACAAGAACCTAGTACAACCAGAAATACCGCCTTCATATAGTAGAATCATTTCAAAAGAGAAAATAAATCTTTTTGAAATGTGTTACTAATGCATTTTCCTCAAAAATAGCCTCATTTTTTAAACTTTACTAATGGAAGTTATGTAACATTGTAATTCTAGAAAAAAAATAGTTCAGAAGATGGAAAAATACAAATTATCGTTTTTTCCATGTTAAATAGCGCTCATGGCATGAATAGACATCAGACATGAATTGTCATTTGTTATGAGTGGATTGTTTGTTAGGAAATCCGCTTTGTTTAATGAAAGAATGATGTTAGATTGTCATCGATTTGTACAATATACAATTTCTTGTTAGCTCAAAAAATAATACACTCATGTATAAATTCAGTTCATTTTTAGCAATATTTTTCAAAGTCTCGAATTAGTTATCTCTATAAGATCTGCTAATTATAGAGAGAGATCTTCTCCACCCCATGTAATAATTTCCGTGAATCTAGACAGAAATTATTCAAATTTTGCAGATGGAACGCTTAGTGTCTGAAATAATGGCCGAGTTCCTATTTCAGTCAGATCAGCTATGACACTAAAAACCTTTCCATTTGTTTTTTTGTCCATAAATACTCTTTTAGACCTTGTGGAATGCGTTCTTGGTCTAAATCAACTCGAAAAGGTCCAAAAATGATTTTTATTTTTAAAAAATCGTTATTACTCTGTCTATTTATTACTAGTTTGTTTAATATTCAATTCTAGACCAGTGAACGTCACTCGATCACCATCATGAACTTATTTAACCATTTTAACAATAATGATTAAAACTAATTGAAAAAAAAAATGTTTACAAGAATAATAAATAAGAATGGATTTATGCGAAGTAGGGACGAGTCAGATGTTGCGTGACTCGGTATGCACTCCAGCCCATGCCCTGCTCTTGCTCGATACCGACTTCTCCCCCCCCCCCCTCCCCAAGTTCTTTAATCAATCTTCCCCTCGATTGCCTTCATACTTTGTAGGCGTTTACTCATTTGATTCATTTTATTTTTCAAACTTATGAATAGGAGGCATTTAATCAAATTATAAATTAATTACTGAAAGGTTATAATGAAAAAAAGGTTAGTTAAGTAAGCAAAATCACACAATTGAGGGTTATAACAATTTAATGTTTACTCCCTCTTGATTTCGTTTTCTAAGTTGTGTTGAGTTATTTTTATTAACGTGCAGATACAAAAAAAATATTTGTCTAATACACCCCATTGATTGGCACTGTACATGGAAATTTTTAACCTCAGTCACAGCTGTTCTATATAATTTTCTGTTATCAATAATCAGATTTTTTTTAAATTGATAATCAACTAAACACTCAGCATGTTATACATATTCACGAACATCTCGTTTGATTTGAAACCCTACACAATATGTCAAAAAAAATTTTTTTTCATTGCACATTAATTAAATTATTAATTTACTTATTATTTTTCATAGCATTACTTTTATTTTTAACTAAACTACCATCATACCTTAAAAAAAGTCTCCGGTTGACTTAAAAGTTATGAACATCATTCTACTTAGTGTCATTACATTACACAAATGAAAAAACATAAGTGACATATAATCAAAAATAAAATTTACCTATCAAGGGAACGACATTTTCTATTGGATACACTACTCAATATGACAGAAAAATATTTATTTTGTTATTGACAAGTAATTAATTA
Source organism: Acanthosoma haemorrhoidale (assembly GCA_930367205.1). Taxonomy (NCBI): domain Eukaryota; kingdom Metazoa; phylum Arthropoda; class Insecta; order Hemiptera; family Acanthosomatidae; genus Acanthosoma; species Acanthosoma haemorrhoidale. The sequence goes on from OV884011.1 coordinate 39,400,519, forward strand.
ATGGGACTATTTTGGTTTTTAATACCCTTACCCTTCCAAATACATACAGAAAAAAAATAAACACACTTCTTATTCTAATTGCAGAGATATGAGCCCTTTCCGATTCATCCAAAAGGAATTGAACTTGATGTCATTAAGATTTATGATTTAGATTTTCTCTTCGCTACTAGATACTTCATAACAGGCGACTCTGAAGAAGTCCTTTCATGAGTCATGAGCCCTTTGTGCTCAAAGTAATTTTATTTTTGAAAATAACCATCCAGGAACCGCAGTAGCAGCTCAAACTTAACAAATATTAAAAAAAATTAATGATTTTAATTCAAATTGAAGGATAAATGTAAGTACAATGCGAAAGTTTAGTTGAGAATCGAAAGCTTATCAAAAGGGAAAGTATCAGAGACACTTTGACAAACATTTGAATTTTCCAATATTCGTAAAGTTCGAGCTGCTCCTGCGGTTCTTAAATGGCCATTTTCAAAAATAAAATTACTGCTGTCTTACCGGAAATTAAATGCTGATGATTGAACAGAAAATTTGGCCAAAAGGTGAGTTAAAGTGGACAAAATCGGCTTTGTGTGGCAAAAAGCTCGGTTTTCTCGAAGAAAACTTTTAAAAAATTATATCTTCGCAACGAAATGAGATTTAAAACTAGATTTAGATGGCGGCACTTGACTACATTTTTTATGTAGCTTCATGCATAAAATTTTTTTTAAGGTGCCGAGCCGGACACGTGTGTTAGTTGTAATCGACACACGCGAAGAGAAAAGCCGAGGAAAAATAAATCAGAAAACACAAGACAAAAAAAACTATATATGAATATCCTTGTCCAAACACTAGCCCAGTCAATATCAAATCTCTTTAGCTTATATTGGTTTACATTTTTCAAGTTTGTTTATTTTATTTGTTTCCAAAATTTGTTAATGTCAAGGCTTCGTCCATGAATAAGTTGATTAAAAACCTAACATAATCAATTCAAGCGGGACACCACAATAAATACATCCATTAATACCCAGCTTCATGGCTAACAATAAACTCCCAGATGAATTAGTTTAATTTTAGTATTGATATGTTTTGTAAAATTTCAGCACCCAAGTTGACTCCGTGAGTGTTGGAAACGCTTTTATTGTATTGGAGTAGTTTTATATAGAACCACAACTATTATAAAATAACTATTGTTTTAGATCATAAAAAATAAATGTTTTCGTAAAACAGTAATAGTACAACGCTTTGCGTAGTGTTGATACGATTTTATTATTTCATTGTCCGAATTGTTGTCCGAAAGCATAATCTTAAAGTAAGTAGAAGTAAGTGGTTTTAATAATTTATTGTTTTATTGATTGCTGTTTTAACGGTTGTCTTTAATGGTTCGTTTATCGTCCGATTGGATTGGACGATGAACATAAATCTTTACGACTTTGGCTTAGAACATTCACTTTATCACAGTTTAAAATGTACCACTACTCAATTTTTATATGAATAATAAAAATATAGAATCCCGGTATAACAATAGACCATAATACATCCTGCAGAGAGAGGTATCATACTTACGATACTTACGAGCAGGTCGTAAATTTAATTTGCCTAACCGTTAATAAGTGAGGTACTGTTATAACTTGTAAACCGAATAAAATTAACCCTGCCCTGCATTACTTACCTTAGATCATTTTTATTCAATTTGATTTTTCTCTCTTTCGGTACGCCAAGTCACCTGAGCCTAAAGTCTATAATTTACTTAAATACTTTGAAGAAATTAATTCATTTATTATAAATATGCCCTGGAATCGTTTATTGGTTTAAACCCAAATTTGTAAAAACAAAACAGCATTGACAACTTAAGTGTTTCCAATATAACATAAACCGTGCATTTACATATGAATTCTATTTAATATATGGGAGCTTAAGTTTCGATTTGAGGTGCAAACTTTAATTATATGATGACTATATTAATGATTCAGATCTCGGACTGAAAGTAATAATATTTAAGGTGAGGGCCGAGCTTTTTAAAGTTTAAACTATTCAGTACATAGAGAAGAAGAGGAATTGTATCTAACACAGTGAAAAAATGTTGTTATTGATTTTAATGAGTTGGAATACAGCGAATTCGTACGCTACCTGACTGGACCGCATTGTACTGTTTTAAAGTTACGGCAGAAAAACATAGAAAACTCTTAATAATAATTAATTGATTATTAAAAGAATTGGGTGGCTAGGTATGTTGAATCGATGGTGTGTTCTTTTATGTAGTAATGATTGTGAACTGAAAACATATTTTATTGTATATTTAGCATTATAGATTATTCGTTATTATTTGAATTTGATTTTTATAGTATATTTTATATAATAATATTTTTTATAATTTTAAGAACCTTTTGTTTATTTAATTTTATTTTGTAGAGGTGTACTATTCTTCAATGTATTCATTAGCAGATTGTTTTCAAGCTGATGATAATAAAAGGAGTGTGTATTTTTTATATGGCCAACTCAACAGATGAATTATTCCGTATTGACTCTGTGAAGATATGATGTAATTGTATTTATATGTGTGTTTACTCAAACAAACACATTTATTATTATTACTTTTAAAGGAAATTTCTGCGCGAAGAGGCTTGAAGGATTTTTTGGGGGTTCTGAGATATAAAAAATTCACGATTTAACGTTCCGTCTTTTCCATACAATTATGTTCAACACAGTCAGCCGGTAATGGAAAATTTGAATTCGAAATACTCGAAAGGTACTTGAGTACTTGTAGGTACATCACATTAAGTCTAGGTATTGAGCTGAAGAAAATAAATCGAACATTCTACTCATTAAACCCTAAAAGTATTCTTCTAGAGATTCAATACTTGATATGAAAATACAAATTAATCACAAAAGAACATCTCTAGGGAGATCATGTGGTCATCTTCTTGATTTTGATTGATGTCTGCAATTTAGGAGCTCATGACTGTTTGACATAATGTCATTGTTTTTCACATTTAATTAAGATTTCGATTTAAGCCTAATAATTAAACCTGATAAGTTTTAAACGCAGTGGTTATAACTTTTCGGGATGATAGTACATTAAAATCCGAAGACAGTTAATGACTTTATGTAATTGTAGCTTAAATCTTATTCCGATATACTCAAAATTATATAAATTCTTTTTCAATTCCGATTAATTAATTACTTAATATCACTTAACAATGTTTTATGGAGATCGGTATATTTTTCATACTTCGCCAACATCAACTGTGACTTCTAAGTAAAATTTTATGTCTCTAACTTGACCAGGGGACTCAAGGGTTTTGAAAAAAAAAAACTAACGAAACCCTAGAAATGAGAGTGGATATTAAAACTACACTTGTTTGAGAAAATTAGTTGTATATTTGATTAGCATATTATAAGTGAGCTCTCAAGTGGCTTCATGTTAAGAGGCCGGCATTTCTTGGCTTCAATGCTGCGGAGAAGGTCTATTAAATATTTTTTATTTGAGTTTTAGCATCATCAGTTCTCCCGTGAAACACTTGCAGCATTCCTGATGTAAGTATTTTGCCAGTTTTATTGTTTTTCTTTCATATTAGATCGTTACAAAAAATCTTGGGCATAAAAGTAGTTTATTTCACAAATTAATATTCTTGCGGTGGCGTTTGAAATAGTGCGCCCACAAATCCTCGTTGATGTCATACACTTGAGTGTAATTAATCACCATAATCATGTTCTGGAGAGCAGCCATATCCGTGAGAGAGAAAGAAAGAGAGAGATAGAGAGATAGAGATAGAGATAGAGATAGAGATAGAGATAGAGATAGAGATAGAGGTAGAGGTAGAGGTAGAGGTAGAGGTAGAGGTAGAGGTAGAGGTAGAGGTAGAGGTAGAGTTAGAGGTAGAGGTAGAGGTAGAGGTAGAGATAGATATAGAGGTAGAGGTAGAGATAGAGATAGAGATAGAGATAGAGATAGAGATAGAGATAGAGATAGAGATAGAGATAGAGATAGAGATAGAGATAGAGGTAGAGATAGAGATAGAGATAGAGAACTAAGAATATTTTATAATAAAAGCAATAGAAAAAAAAACTATGTTGTATTCCACCGCACTTAATCCTTTTTTTCCATTAGTGTATAAGTGTGTATATCAACACAGTATATATTTATGTTTGCGACCGCTATCGTGGGACAGACTTTGGGCTCTACTACGACAAGGGAAAACTTCGAAAAGTAGTACATACTTACAGACGAATCAGTGCCTGCAGTGGTGTCCTCAACAGAAACAGAAACAATGTCAAACAATAACGTGCCCAGATAATGGATCTCAGAGCGTGCCGACCCCATGACCCCATTCTGAAATTTATAACCACCATTACATTTTACATAACGGATTCCATCCATCTGTGAAGGTGTTCCTTAATTCGGTTCAGCAATAGGCAGGAACCAGCAATATCCGTTCTGTGATTTTTGCGCGAGGTCACCTGCTAACATATTAAAGGCAAGGAGTCGTTTGAAAGCGGGTGGTCCATCAGTTCAAACTTTAACTTTTTTCCCAAAATAAACAGTTCTTTGACCCTAAGATAGCTGCTACTTATTGATTTTATGTGTCGTTAGAAATTATAATAAACGACTATAGCAATATATGTAATATTTCTAAATAAATAAAATAAATAATTCCATCACAAGTTATTGAGTTAAACTTTCAAATCCAATCCGGGCCTTTATTATCTTACAAAATTCTTGGAAAGCATTAATGCAAGACTTATGCCTTATGCAGACTTAATTCTCTTACCGCAGAACCCCATTTAATAAAATTGGTACCAAGGTAGATTATTTTTGTTACTTTGTGTTAAATTATAGATCCTAATTTAATTTTATTAATAATTATTAACCAAAGAAAAAGTAGACTGTCAGGATCAGGACTCGAAGCTAAGATCTTCCTTATTTTCTGTTTCGAGCTCTGACAAACTCTCTCCAACTGAACTACTAGCCCAGCTCGAGTGAGGATCTTCCAAATTTGAACTCAGAATCTTCTCCTATACTTTAGAAATGAATGCCCCATCACACCCCAGTGGGGGAAGTCAGACAACGGAAGCACCTTACCTAATCCTGCTTGGAATTTTGACGTTGTTTGATAATTATTTTATTATATAATAAATTATTTTATTTTTTGGCCCATATCGCTCACAGGAAATGGCTTTTAAAACTAGCCTTTCGGCTTGGAAGTTATCGGATACGCTATTGTTACGATAAAGTTAATTTTTTCTAATATCGTTGTAATTATTTTTTCTTTACAGTTTTTTTTTCTCCTTAACCAAAGTTTTTTGGAATGTACGTTTGAAATTTCAGATCTTTATCCCAGCTCCTAATGAGAGCTCTTAATACTATATAGATAAAACCTGCCCCCCCCCACCTTTTTGAAAGTACACTCTTCGATTTCGTTTATCGTTCCATATTTCGCTGACTATTAATACTATCTTAAAGGCACCAGGAGTGAATAATGGATTACTTATTGACCTGTGCCCTTCAATGACTGAAGTGGAACCGTGTATGTAGGTCAGTGTCAACCGTTAGAATAAAATCAAGTCAAATGTTTTACACTCTGTTTGGTTACTGCTGCAAAAACGATCTTATTGGCAGTTTTAATGACTTTTGTTAATAATAGTGCACTACAACCCCAGGACATTATAAATATTATTAATCATACCCTAATAGACTTCATAGTATGATAGGAAAATGTTTGTTTTTTAATTGTGATTAATTTATTGAAAACTGGGTTGCTTTTTTGGTGCGTCAAAACAAAGATAACAATCAATAATTGGTGCATAAGTCAATTTGCCAAAATGCCGTAAAAGATAACTATAAATACAGTAAAGTACATACAGTTTGATTAAAATTCAATTACATATAAAATATTTACATTAATGTTTAAATATACGTTAAAAAGTTTTATACGAAAATTGTTAATTTTTTATTTATTTGAATAGCTGAAATAGCGAAATAAATACAGCCAATTCGATAAAAGTTGTATCAAGAATAAATAAGGTTAAAATTATTCTTTTATGATTCCCCAGAAATAAGATTCATTCCGTTTTATGGCCAGCTGTAGGGACTGCAATCTTTGTCTTTTTAAAGGAGGGATTTTATAATATTTCCTTTATCATTTTTCCGATTTTGTCTGTCATAGGCCCTAGGTGTGGCTGTGTCCATCATTTGTCTAATCACTTCTTTGATAAGTGATAAGAAATTATAATTTAAGGGTACCCAGATTATACGATAGGTAGATTAAATATTGTGATGTAACAGTCTGTAAAACTATTTTTAAAACAATGAAGGAATAATACCCTGAGAAAATTTCAGGAACAAACTTTGGAGTTGTTGGGGTTCTCGTCGTTTATTTTGTTTTGACCAAGATACTCTATACAGTTTCCCTGGAGGTGTGGATCTAATGGAAAATATACCTTCATTTTCAGGGTTTCATTGGTTACTTTTCGATATGTAGTGATGATAGAAAATGTATAAATAGAAAAAATGTGAAAAAAATGAGTTTTATCCACACAGGGACGATTTTATTCGTTACATCCCCTATATAGGACTTATTTAGTTATTAAAGTTAAATAATAAGTTGCGATTCTGCGCCGATGAACCTGTAACTTCATCTGATTTATTTCTTGAGCTTGTACATTGTCGGACCTCTTAAGCCAAAAATGTATTGCACAGAATCTAAAAGTGACAAAAATATTTTTTAGATTAATACTTCATGACCGCGCGAACTGATCTGGATGGCGAACCTGGTTTGAACATGACCCTAAGGCTCAAGGGTCTGCAAAATTTTCTGTTGCGTGGACATTATTAAATAATGATTTATGGTTTTGGCTCCTATGGTGGTTCCTGTTGTTAATTATCTTGTAAATATGATAAATATCAAGAGCCTTGTTACACTCCATCTATCACGTTAAAGAACATTCTGTAACTCAACAGACCGGGGACAGTTTCTACTGATAATCACCTTTCCCTAGCACAGCCCCGATGAGCCGTGACATCGGCTTTATCAACGCCAGACGCCGAAGACACCCCTCCAAAAGAATGCAGACGAGAAGACACAAAGAAGCACTGTGGGTGAATGGAACTGGGTACGAGAAGGGACACACTGGCCCATGTTGTGCTCTAGGGGTCAGTAGAAACAGGCTGCCTTTCACCGCTCTCATCTTTATATACTGTGGATCTTAGCCCGAAAGAAGAGGCTCTACTTTCCAATCATATAATACATAAACATTGTACCCTATATATTTCCTACATGAAGAATACAATCGAGCAAAATAATAAAATAAAACAAGAAACAGAAAAAAAAGCACCTACCAAAATACACAATGTAATAATATAATACTAAAACAAATAGTTAATTAAATATTATAATAAAAACAACTAATTTAAAATCAATGCAGAACAATTACAAACCAAATGAATAAAAATGTTTCCAGCAAACGATCGGCATTGGCCGATGAAAGAGAGGATGAGGAACCTCTTTTTACAACGGACCAGCTACAAATTTAAAAATGTTGTCCCGGGCCGCATGTAAGAAACTTATGATAATACAAACACTGAACGATGAACTCAAATTATCTCTTTATTAATAAAATAGGCCTAGTATAAAAAAATACAGAAATAAAACACTCATTAAAAGAATTACTATTTAAAACGGTGAAAGATATTTGTGGGAAAAGATTAGTTAATGAGAAATTTGGCACTGCTTCTTTGCCATCAATTGGTCTATATTTGCAGATATGGGCGACACAACTACTCGCAAGCTGTTTTCTAACCGTACATCATTTAATCTCGATTTTCATTGTGGAAAATAATTGTTCGCAAACATCGGTGCTTCCAAAAACTGTAATTATTTGATTTGCATGTGCACCTAATCGTGGGAATTTTTCGAAATTCACATAATTTTGATATAAATTATGTATGTCGACATTGTGAAATTTATTTCTTAAATCCGTATCGTTTTGTAAATCTATTATTTCAATTTGTAACTCATGCTGAAATGTGTCTACTTCTAACTTAAATAGTGAATAAAAAAAGTTGGAACTAAGAATGGTTTTTTCTTATCAAAATATTTTAAACCGCCAATCAAATTCCGTTATTAATTTTTGTAAATGCTGGGCATATTTTTTAGTTTCTGAAAGAGAGAGAGAGAGGAGAGAGAGAGAGGTATTTACTTCAAGCGTCTGTTCCGAATGAATAAAAAAACTCGGAATTTCTGCCTTATATGTAGGTTTTCTGTCATTTCAGATTTCTGCACGCAGCTAATGAGAAGCCGTAATATTCTAATCAAGCAGGAAGGCCGTTATTCTGATCGCGGTGTCGGGATCTCAGGGTGGTTATATCTGTTCAGCTGGTTTTTGCATAGTGTCGGAATGTTAACAATGTTTAAAGGTATGAAGTTTATAATCATAAGTAGCAAATCAGCAGTAGCAGTTCGTTACATGACAAAATCCAATGAATACCGTAATTTTTCGAAAGGTACTGTCACTATGACGCTCCAGTTGTATGTGAAACCGGCGGATGACAGCTGTGGTGAGGTGCTTAGACAGCCTGTCCTTGACTACATATACCAGGCCTTTGAATGGCTTCAGAGTCGATGACAGAAGGCTGTGACCGAACACTTGCGTCCGAGACAGAATCGATTTGTTCTTGGAGCACTGGGAGACCTCACGGAGTATCGACTGGGCCCAGACTTGGCATACTAACTATAACCTAGTCCATAATAAAACTAAACAGCATTTTATTTTCTCAAAAATAAAATAAATGACATAGAACGGGAAAAACAATATTCAGAGACTTATTTAAATAAACACTTCTCGTTCAATCCACAATATTAATAGATTCGCCTGAGGATCTATAATTATCTGTAAATTTAAAGGGGCTATGAATGAAAAAAAAAATCCACAATATTAATTATTATAAGAGGGTTTTGAACAGCTCAAATCTGTCAACTTTAGTAACTAATAATTGAAAATTTTAAAATCACATAAATTTTTTTTACTGTTATACTCGTATGTGTGGTGTGGTGCCTTGAGTAGCTAGACGTTGAAAATGTAAGCAGTTCATTAAGTGAAGGCAGACACATTTGTGCTATCTATTGAATTTTGTCTTCTATTGTCAACCATTCTGGAAAATCTCAAGCTTCCAATACAAAATCCATCTTTCTAAGAGATGTGAGGTCTTCTTCCTAGCATTCTTACCTTCACGGCCGGTGAAGCGAGCTGCCTGCGACTCCCCCATTCTCAAGACTTAACCAAACTATTTTTTTTTTCCATGCCTTCTTGGCAGGCTTAGTTGCTGATAGTTTTTTTCTGGTTGTTTTTCTCAAGAAACATCAATTCCTGTGTGTTTTTTTGCGTCCAAGATTATGTGAAGTGAGTTAGTAAAGATTCCATTAATCCAGCGTTATCTATGTTTCACCAGTGCTTAGTACACTTAGGTGACTCATCGATATTGTTCTCAAACTCAATCAACATGTTGATGATTTTGCACATGTTGGTATATGATCGGAACAAGAAGCTGTGTTCTATGTCGGCGGTGGACAGATGATTGCCACCAATTTATGAATCATTTAATGAAAGGACTTCCTACTCTACAGTGGCCCTGCACCGCATCGGTGGGCGGTGCTCCATTAGTGACTCTTTACTGCGACGTAGCATCGGTTCGTAGCGGAGTAACGTTTTGTCACGTCATGACATCCGGTCACAATCGGAAATGTTACCATTTGCTACTGTTTATTCTAGCCGTTGAGGAAGCAATGACATGGATGTCACACGTGAACTTAGTAACGTTACAGATTGTATACTTTCTTCAATGGCGCAAGGAAATAGTTGATTTTCATATTTGTCAAGCCCAAAATTAAAAAAATAAGTTTATTAAGCGCAACCGGGAGCTGCTAAAAGCCCTTTTACGTCAATAAAACTGATTCTTGGTGAAGCGATCCCAGTATTAATATAACCAACTGATTTTTTTATTATGCAAATGGTTGAGGGTCTCTCCTATTTGTCAGAATATTAAATGGGTTACATGAGGAATGAATGTAAAGAGTTTCTCACTAATAGCTGTTTCAATTAGCATGAATTGTCTATTAACTGAGGAGAAATGACGTAAAATCTAAATGAGACAAGGTGTATACCGTGAAATAAACATAGCACCCAGCTAAGCTTTCTACGACTTAGCTAAAAGCACGGTTATAATGAGCGTTCTTTCAGACAGTGGACTTCTAAGCCAAATCTGTTAGATTAAATAGAGATAACCTATTTCAATGAAGAATTCCTATTATGGATTTAAGCGCTACATCCAAGAAATAAACTTGTTATGAACATTTAATAAAACCATAACAATCGACATCATAAACTTGAAAAAATACATTTAACCTATCATTAGGCTAGACGTTGAAAAGTGAAGGAACCTTAAAAAATACAACCACTCCCTTCGGACTCAGCAATTAATATATTCAGGACGGTAGCTGATGTTTTCTGAATTTTTTCCAGACAAGTTGGGCAACGTGTATCCCGCGGCAACCGCAGTGAAGCATGCACGTTCGTTTGCGGTCATTGGTAAATCCGAGACCTATCCAATCTACTGTTTCTGATAGGCTGTGTAACTTAGGTTATGTCTCTTGACTTTTTTTTTTTAATACGGTTCGATTAAATATTGATCTAAAATTTTGTTTACATACTGCTTGGATCTATTATCAATTTTGGTAACATCAAAATATCAGTGTTGTTCTAATTTTCATCGTAACACCCTTTATAGAGTCGTGCAAAGCAGTGGTTAGGTTAAAACGTAATTTCGCCGTAAAAAAATAGGCGAATTAATCATTAAAACCATAGGTGTCACAAAAAAATTAAGTACCTAAAATTTGGGTTTTCTAGCAAATTCGACAATTCGTGGGCAGCAAATAAACCTTATAAGGGTAAAATAACTTATCAACGTTTCATAGTGAAATATTGAATCAAGCATTGTAGGACATTCAATTCTGCATTGAATGCTTTCCGATCCAGCTCGCTAGCATATATTTTTACGAGTATTTACGAGCTTGTAAAATTTAATTTATTTTTTAATATGTTATTATGGAAAGCCAAACATTTTAAAAATCGCTGCTTCAACAAAAATTTACCGTATGCTTCATCAAATATTTATTATATTATATTGAGATATTATTCAATTTTATTTCTTAACTAAAATTAAATTGTATTGTAGCTATAAAGTTGTCTCCATAGATTAGTGGTAATGGTTAAACCATGAGTTTCGATTCCCGGTTCACAGATTTCTTCTTTAGAGTATATCGTTGTTAGGGGTCCACTTATCCTTGTGAGGTTAAATGAACAACTACTTGAACCTGAAAAGAAAAAAACAAAATTAGGTTTGAGAGGTTTCCTACTTTCCCAGCCTACAAACTTTGTGTAACACAAAGTAGTGACACCAAGCGCATTGCACAGAATCTAAAAATCTAAAACCTAATCGATCTAAAACTCAAAAAACTAACAAAAAAAATGAGTTTTATATACAATACAGCGGAGACGATCGATAGTTACAGTCCCTCTAGAAGACCACATATGAGAGAGAGGGATAAGAAATCTTTATTCACAATTTGATTTAAAATTTGACTTCTCATTAAATGTTAATTACATATTCCGGTATCCTTCACATAATACCGAGAGTTAACGAAATAATTCACAATTAAACACATTGTGATAATCTAACAGCAAAGTTTGTTAAATTTTCATACACCAAGGTCATTGGCATCCTTTTTAGCCATGTTGAGTTCCATTTGTGTTGTCTGAAAGAAAGCGTCGACCCAGCAAGATGGCATTTCCTACGGCTTAAATCGATTAGGTTTGTTCAACCTTTTAAGGGCAGGGGCAACGAGCCATTCTCCTATGAGGTGTAGAGATCAGCATGACTCTTATTGACATACCCTGGTTTGAATGCAAAAAAAAAGGTTGTGAGTTATCCCTTCAATGCGCAAGTCACAAATGTTAAATATCACTCAGCATGGCACCAGATGTAACAACTCTATATTCCGTCATCATTCTCTGAACTCGTGGATTTCAGCAATGTCCTTAGGATAAACTATAGTATAGCTCAGGTTATGTTTAAGTTTCTCCTTTAATTGAAAAAATAAACACATGCACGAGAGGGGGGATATCGCAATAGGTAATATGACAACCCTTGTAACTTGAAGAAGTTTTGAATACTTCAAGTCACCGAAGAGTAGAATCACAAGAAAATGCATTGAATACGAACGGCAAGTAGAAGATGTTTGTTTAGATGATAATGGTGCCAAGTAGGAAAGATAGCTACTTTTGACCGAAACGGTTTTTTTATCTTCAATTTGGCAGCAAAGCGTCATAAAAAAAATAGGTAAATTAATCAATGGAGCCAAAGGTTGGTCCAAAAATATACAAGATTGGAGTACGTCCAGCCATGCATCCTGATCTCAAATTTGGTCTGGATCGGTGAAATCTTCAAGCAGTTATCACCAGTTTTATAATTTTCGGACAAAAACAACATAAAGCCTTCTGGTTTTGAAGAAAGAACTCAAGGAAATCCTAAAAACAATTCTTCAATCATTTGAATATTGTTCGGTAGTACGTGAAAAATCGGGGACTTCAATAGAAGATAAAATAAAAACAGACTGAATAAAAAATGTTAGGATAAGATAAAGCCCCATAGACCAGGAATAGAGACTATTGTTTTCGGCGAGCCGATTCGCAGGTTGATGACCTTGGATTGGTTTCAGATTTGATTTCAGAGCCGAGTCACATATACCTGAGGACCGCTACATCCAGCAGCTGATTAGTACAGATGAGGAACGCCTGTCAACCGTGGCGTCTTTGGAAAAAAAGAGTATAAATAACAGATCATAGTCGTCGACTCGACACTCTAGGATGTGTCCGTTATAGAGGTCACTGGTGTCAGTTATCTAGCCCCCAAGGAGAGGCTCTACTTTCAAACATACACCTTGTGAAAGTGTCTTCATGTCATCAATACATCAAATGAGACTTTTAATTCAAATAACATGTCTCTAGGTCAAGCAGGGGACTCGCAAAGATTTGAAAATTCACACGAGGATACTTGGTCAGCAGACCTCCTGCAAGTGAATCATTTCTGTCCCTGAAGAGATTCGTACCCACGAACTTCATATCTTCGGTGCAGTTATCCCAAACCACCACACCGTATGATATACCCAGTTGTGCATGCGAATGAGTTGCCACGGGTAACAGAGGGGTGAATGGAACTTGCCATTGAACTTATATAAGTCATCAGTCATAAGCCGTTAGGGAGACTGGTGAGCACCGCGCTCGTAATAGCCGTAATATACTAGTCGATTGCCATCAAAAGGCTGCATCTAATCTTTCAGGCATCAAGATAAAGGCTGCTCTATGATGCTTTTTCTGTATTTTTATTGGTACTTTTTGTCGGGCAATGTGATAAGGGCACATTACACACACTGTCTTTCAATCTCTAATATCGGACAGAAGAAATAAAAGGCATGACACATGAAGAAACATTGCAATGCAATACGCTATCTTAAATGATACAGACGGGCTAACTGGCAAAGGACTGGATGATTACAAGGACTCAGATAAAGAATGCACTATGTGCTGACATTGTCTAAAATTGTAGTCAGCATACTTGACATCTGGGCAGAAGTCTACCGGTGCAGTTCGTCTTAGGTTTTATTGTTCTTGATTAACTTCGTTATGTTCGAGAAAGAGTTACGAAATTAATCACACAAGGCTTGATGTTTATTGTCTAGTCCTTCACGACACGTTGCATCTTTGCATCACGGACTTCAGCTGAGAAATAATTGAAGCAATACTGGTAACCGGTATAAGGGATCGAACTTACACTATCGATATCACGACGTAGTTAGAACAACCTCAACACTACGGGAAAGATATGCAACAAACGACTTTAAGATGGAGCCTGTATCGGTCGCCGGTCACGAAGACCTGCCCACGACGGTCACAGGTCACTGGGTCGCACGTGACCTCACGTCCCTATACCGGGCTGTGCGTGCACGGAATTATTATTACCACTGCTTCCAGAAGTAGCGATCCAGCTGGCAGATTGTGGGCTTAACTGTCAACCTCTTTGGCAATGTAGTCTGGCCATAGTTTCCGCCCTGGCTCACATTCCACCAATCAGGAAACGAGATCGGTAATGACTTACGTGTGGTGAACGTAACTATTTCGTTATACCAACCTTATATACCCGGTACCAGATTCGAATCATTAAGAGGACTGTGAATTTGTCTATAAGAGTGTAACCCATCCTCTCCACTATTCCCAAGAGAGAAAAAATCAAGTCAAGTGTGATGTATCACTTAATTACGTTAATAGCTAAAAACGATTTTAACAACTTTTCGTAAAAACTGGGCATTGCCAGGACTTCCGCTGCCACATAATTATAGCAGGTCACGAGGCCACTGCCACTTTAGTCTCTGAGGAGGATTATAATGATGAGTGGCGCAGGGTAATGACTGTGCTAGGGGATTATGGTGGGTGGATATGTTTTGTTGGAATTTCATGAACTTGGAAGGGATGAGTTCAAGTATGTAGGGTATATTAAGATAGTTATGAGTTGTTTTGTGGCTGACATAATAAGGGGCATTAATAATTGTTCTGAGGACTTTTGATTGAAATACGCTTGACGTTCGACTTTTTTACTGTCCCCTATAGTTCTATTCCGTAGATTCTATGTCTAGATTGGCTTTGGTATAACTTTGTAAATTATTAATTTATTTTCTATTGAGAGTTACGATGTCCTTCAAAGTAGTCCGCACAGTTGTCCCAAGTGTCTGTTCAGTTATTGTCTTTTTAGCCTCGTATGTGGGTTCCATGTCAGCCTTCTGTCAAGGTGAAAGTCTAAATCCCGTACTGTCTCGGATGCAGAGACAGTTTCTGCGTACAGAAAGAGGGATTGATTTAGAAAAAAAATACTGGACAAGACTATAGGCAGAGGGTAAAGGTATTGTGGGAACATTTTTCTTCATTAACTTTGATCCGCCAATGGGCCATTGGAAGTAGAGGGTACATCAGATGTTTATAGGTTATAGAAGATTGGGCCCAGGACTCTGCCTTGTGGAACTCCTGCTTTTATGGGATACTGCTTAGAATATTCCAAACCACAGTGGAACTGGAAAAAGTGGTTTGAAAGGTAGGACTGTAAGATTATGTAAATGGTCTGTGGTAAATCTCTTTTGAGCTTGTAAAGCAGACCTGCGTGCCAAAGCCTGTCAAAAGCTTGTGCTATTTCCAGAAAGACACCAGTGTAATACTGTTTGTTTTCAAGGGCTGAGGAAATGTGATCAACAACGCAAGAAGAGGAAAGTGGATCATTCGGATATTGCAATTATAAATGTAGGTTAGGAAGATTATGGCTTCAGAAGGAAGCTGGTGGAGAATTTGAGAATTAAGGAGATCATATCCTGGAGATTTTCGGTAAGGTAGGTATTTCCAGAAGGTATTTGACCTCAGAGGGGTTAACAGCTTTTGGTGGAAGTTAGAGAGGGATAGGTTTGGATAATGATGTGAGAAATCTTTAACAGTGGTGGCGTGTGTATGGTTTTGATAACTAAGGTGAGGTGTAAAAGTACGGGAAAGATGCAGAGCGAATTCTTCCCATCTTTCCTCGTCTGCAACTGCCCAGGACTCATCATCACGACGGAGTGGGTGTGAAACAGGATGATATTTTAGGATCTTTTTTGTTACATTCCATAGGGAATCGTCCCCTGTCCAGATAGGAGAGGTGAAATTAAAGGAATCGGATGGGATCGATGCTAAATACTGCTTTACTAATTTGCAGTAATGATTGTACAAACGGCAACCAGCAGGATGTCGGGTTCTTTGACATATTGTTCTCGGGTGGCGTTTGGGTTGGATTAGGTCTTTGAGGTGTAGAGGTAAAGGATTTTCGTTGCGAATTTTCGGATGAAGGTGGGGTGACGATGCCTTGGGAGGCTTGGGAGCTGGGGAGCTGGGGAGCTTGGGAGCTGACCTCTTCTGGATCAGAGTAGTGTTAAGAATGCACTGCATCGTCTAGGTCTTGGGATGTTTTCAGGGATACTTTGAGGTTTACGAAATCTGTAAGAAGTAGGTGGAAGTGGTCCCAATAAACTGGACCCCTAATAAATGAAGGAGGAGACAGTTTGTGAATTGGTCTTAGGGAAATGTTTAGAAGGGCTATGATCGGAGGAAAGGTCGTGGAGGCTTGTAAGTAAATAGTTCAGTGTTCCTAAACTATTAACCATTAAAATTAAAAAAAAAACAGATATTAGCATGTTCTAATTATAGATCGCTAATTAATCAAAAGAAAGATATATAGTTAAAAGGTTAAATAGTTATGTTACTAAAAACTATATTGTAATTCCTTTATTGTGCTATAATTACAATCTGCCTTTTATAAGGCAATAAGTAATTAAGATAAATGATCTCATTCATACAATATTTACAGTTCATCATTCACTCGCGCATACATACAATATTTACAGACAGCCCAGAGACCCCCCAAATCCACCGCGAAGAGAAAGCGGAGTGTTACTAAAAACTATAGTAACTATAGTTACTAAAAACTATAGTAAAATTTCCAATAGTATTTATTTAATTAAAAATTATAATTAACAAATGCAAATGTGATATACAGCTGTATAAATAAATACTCAATAATTACAATTTTAATCAATGTAATGGGATAAGCTTTAAAATTAAATTTAAATAAAACATATGAATTAATAAAAAAGATAAGTGTAATAATCAAAGAGGGGTTAATAATCTTCTGAAACTGTACAAGAGGAGAGGGGACGATTTAACCAACAAGGTCATATTAGTAATCTCTTCCTTCTGGTTTACGTTTTTGGAAGTGATAGGTCAAAGGTTTATTTCGACACATTCTAATTTATTGGTTATTATTTTGCTTTTTTGAATGTTTGTAATAAAGCTACATTGTGTAGTTTCATCTCTTCTTCCATATGTTGGTAGAATTGGTAGAACAACCAGATTTAAACCTTTAAACCCGATCATTCTCCCAGTTGGATCGGATTTTTAATGTGGGAGATATGACTACGTAGCATGTTATTACTGTTTTAATGATATTAACCAATTTGTCAAAAATGAGTCCTATATATGTGAGGGTGCACCACTTTTTATATTAAGTACGCCTTACGTTTTCTTGTGTAAATCACCGGTGTTCTTGTTTTCCTAAAATACTGTCTACTATATCTATATTATAAACGTTCTTGTGATATGTTTTATGTGGGCCAGCTCACTTCTGTAATATACCGGTTATAATTGTATCTTATTCAGAATGTGTATCAAGGAGTTGAACATCAAAAAATTAGATAACGACTTCTTATAACAATAATCCACTAAAGACATAACACTTATATTATATTATTATTAATGGATACGTGAAGTTAAATTTGACACCTTGCTTAAAATGTTAACCAATCTGTTATTTTTTAATTTCATGTAATTAATGGCTCAATCAACCTTAACTATTTCTCATGTAATTGCTTTTATTTTTAACATCTGGGGGGCATCAAGTAAAAGCTCCGTGAAAAACATCATCCATATAAAACTAGGGTTGAGAAAAAAGTTCATTAAAGTTCTACCTCAAAACACATATTATCAGGGGGTTCCCGCCGAGGGAAGATATCGTCGACCCGGCCACTGCACGGCGGGCGTCAAGAATGAGAGAAATGAATAAACCTGTGGTCTCTGACCTTTCCTGACGTCCTTCCTATACGGCGGGCAGCTTTATTCGTATTTTGTTTATGGATCTGACTCCATAAGATCTTAGAAGGTGTGCCCCGACAGTGCACTATATTCAGGAGAAAAGGTAAAGGCTAGGTTTTATTAGTAGTTTACGTGGTCTTGGAATGACCACGAATCCATACTGGGTATCTGAGGGTAGGGGAAAACCGTTCGGATCCCAAAGGTGAGTGTGAACCGGAAAGAGGCAGAGAGAGAAAGAGGGAGAAAGAGAGAGAGAGAGAGAGAGAGAGAGAGAGAGAGAGAGAGAGAGAGAGAGAAAGAGAGAGAGAGAGAGGTATTTACTTCAAGTGACAGGTTCCGACTATGTGAAAAAGCTCAGAATTTCGGCCTTTTATGGGCCTGCTTGCAGCGAATGAGAGAGGGTTTTATTTCGGGCCTACCCTCACGCTCCGACAGTGTCGGGATCATGAAGTAGTCCCCTCTCTCTCAATTGACGCCGAAGATTTATTGATAAAATATATAAACGCAGGTGTTTTCTGGTCCGTGAAGAGGGTAACTCTTATTTATTCGTGGAGAAGAAGTTGAAATCAGTGAAGTCATGAATAATCATGACGTTGAAATCATTACATTAATACCGTATATATAACAGAAAATTTTTTATTTTTTTTACTATTAATTTGTACCAATAATAACAACCTTTGGTTGATCAGGACGTCAAGATCTGTAATAAGACACCTACTAAAAATAATAGAAAACCTTTTTCATACCAAGTAATTAATTAATGACGCTCATTAACTTGATAATGGTGTGGGAATACTCATAGGTAACCAGTAACCATAAGAGTTTCTGGTTTTGAAAAACAACAGCGAAACCTTGAAAAGTTGAATGAATACAAAAAAATAAATACACTTCCACATACCACATCATGTACATCACACATCGTATAAATGGCCTGACGCAACACCAATTAGCATTACAATTACAGTTGGAAAAACACACCTTCCAATGTCATTAATTCAAATTGAGTCCCAGCTCTGAAGCTATATATAATTTAAAGTTCTGATTTTTCACATATGGTTATGGGCACGTCAGAGATGGCAAGTGACCAAGAATTTCAAAACCAAAAAAAATGGGAGGCGACAATGAAAGTCCAAGATGATGAAAATTTGTTTTATAATAATTTACAACAAAGTTATTTACAATTTGTTTTATTTGTTGAAATGGCTATTTTTGAGATGGTTTAATGTATAAAATGACGATGGCAAAAAAACACGCAAAATCTTGCTTATGAGTATCTATCGATGTCATTTCTTGTTTATTGTTTATTTATCTATGTATATATATATATAATATTTATATCACATACATTGCACTATAGTAATATTCAATATCAAGGTGTCCATTTTTTTTTTTTTTTTTTTTTTTTTTTTTTTTTTTTTTTTTCTTCATAGCCCCTTTAAATTTACAGATAATTATATATAATTATAGATCCTCAGGCGAATCTATTTACAAATTATTTTGTATTTCCTGTAGCATCACTACATTATATACAGGTTTTGTTATTTTATAGAAATTATATAATGTATAAACAAGTATAATGACATAAATTATACGTGACTTGACGAAACTGACTAATAAGGTGATGGGGCTCACCTTTTTGATCAACCTTAAAACTAACTTACATACTAATTCTTATCATAATTTTTCCCCGACAGTCTGTTGCCATCGATGCGGGAGGGGTGGCGGGGTCATAGTGTTAAACACTGGATTTGTCAGGTGCTGCAACGAGTCAAAAAACTTAATGTGTCTCCGGCGGATGAACTCACCCACCGACGGCACACCAAGCAACGGGTGCAGGTCAGCGTTCTTCAACCTCTCGAAAGAGGTGTGTCGGACCACTTTTCGCATGATTCCATTCTGGAAGTGTTGGAGACATTTGGCTGTATTGTCAGTCAAGTGGGTAAATAGTGGGGCACCGTACAGCAGAGCTGGCCGGAGGACACATTTATATATCATCAATTTAAGACGAAGCGACAGGTTAGGTGAAGTTAGCAAGTGCGATAGCCGGTAAGACCTTTGTCGTACTTTTTCCACTTTATTACTAAAATGAGTAGAGAAATGGAGATGCCTATCCATTTTTATACCCAAATAGTGCATTGAGAAAGCTGGTGAGCTCTCTTGCCCTCCCACGCTATACGATTTTGGCAAGGATTTTTTCCCCTTTTGGAGGGAGAAGATTACGCAGTCGGTCTTCCCGGCGTTTACGCTGATGTTTAACATGCCCAGTCTGTCACTGATAACGTTACAAACTGACTCGGCGTGTGTAAGAGCTCTTTGTGCACTCATGCTGCTGCTGTAAACCGCAATGTCGTCGGCGAAAGCGATTACAGTAGCTTTCTGATAGTTTGTCCCAACAATTTCAGATGTGTACATACTGAAAAGAACCGGAGATAGAACCGCTCCTTGAGGAACTCCACAAGTCAGAGGGAATGGGTTAGAGAGGCAATCACCCACCCGTACCCTCACCGATCTGTTCTTCAAGAACGAAACCAACATGGTATATAGCTGCTCTGGGCATTCCCAGTCACAAAGCTGTCGGCACAGCATCCCGTGGGACACTGAGTCGAAAGCCTGTGTGCAGTCCAACGAGATCATAGCAGTTGCTGTATTCTTGTTGATACCAAGGGTGGCTTCCGTTTGTACCTTCACGAGCGGATGTTCTGTACTCAGATGAGCCTGAAAACCTGTCTGCTCATACGGAATGATAGCATTTTCCGAACAGAACCCTTTCAGGTAGTTTAGTATTATCTTTTCGAGAATCTTCCCCATGTGAGGGAGAAGACTGATCGGGCGATAGTGGGCTGGGTGGTCGCCTCTCTTTGTGGGCTTGCGCAGCGGGAACAAGATAGCTTGTTTCCACGCTGTCGGGAAGTATCGCAACCTGATACAAGAATTGTACAGGTTAACAAGTTGGGCAATCCCTCTCCTCGGCAGCTGTTTCAGCAATACCGTTTGTATCCCGTCGCCCCCTGGTGCTCGGTTTCCCTGACACCGGCGAAGAATCGCCTTAAGCTGCTTCGGGGAGACAAACATATAGTTCTGACCTGTCCTCAGCTGCTGAGGTTCGTGGTAGTTACCTGTCCTAGCGGTGTTGTCTGCGGTATAGTGGTCGGCCAATATTTTAGCCTGTTCTTCCGATGTGTACAGGGTGTCTCCGTCATGAAGACGGACACCTGAGTCCTTCTTGGTAGTAGTCTTTAGGAGCTTCCAAAACTTACGGAAATCGCCATGTAAGCCATGTAGCCGTTCGTGCCACGTTGCCGTCTTCCAATTCCTCATCAAGCCACGAATTTGTGTTGTAAGAGAGTTTACAACTTTCTTGGCCTGACGATTCCTTGTTCTATACCAGTTATTTTTCCAATTATTGCGTAATGCAATAAGTCGAAGAATATGGTCTGGTGGTTTTTGTAGCATGGGTGGCTTCGGGCTAAACTTTGGGACAGCTGTGTTAGCTGCATCGACGATAACCTCGGTCAGGAAAACTACCTGTCGATCCACTTCCTCTGTACTGCGGAGAACAGGAACCGTATGCAATTGGTGGTAAAGTTGTGATCGATATAGGTCCCAGTCAGCCCGACGATAGTCGTACTTCGTGGGACGCGGGATCACAACTCTACCGTCAATGGAATACAATACTGGTAGGTGGTCGGTCGTTACTAGGTCCAGGGTCTCACAATTGTTTATCCTGTGTGGCTGTTTTGTGAGTAAAAGATCTAGGGTGGAGGTTTGTGCGCTGTTACCTCTATGGCGAAAGGTGTGGTTCTGAGGGTGAACGACAGTAAAGGGCGCCTTTACCAAGGCTCTCCCCGCTGGGTTGGCGGTGGCATTATTCCACAAGGTATGCCGCGCATTTAAGTCTCCGACAACCCAGTGGTTATTTCTCTTGGCACACTCTTTAATAAGAGCTGAGAACTCTTGGAGAGACGCCCTCGGTCTCTTATACATGGCGGTGAGATAAATGGGTGTCCCTAAATTTATTTTCACCGTCAAGTGGTGGAGCCTGACATCAAATGTATTCAGTGGCGGATCCACTTTCATCCATGTGATGCCGTGCCGTATAGCCACCAGAACTCCACCGTAGCCATCGGTCCGTTCGATGACAACAGAGTAGCCCTGTAGCCTTACGTTCTGGTTCACAATTCTCGTATCCGTTAGCACGACGATATCCGGTGTGGAGATCGCTATTAGCGCCTCCACTTCTTCAAGTATAGTCATCAGACCGTCAACGTTGAAGTTAAGTATCTTGTACTTACCCATGGCGTGCCAATTGAGCAAATACGGTCTGTAGTCCGGACATAAATTCCCTGATCATGGTCTCAAGAATCGAGAACCAGGGCGGAAGGCCAGGGGTGTCACGTCTTGATGACGTTGCAGAGGCGACTTCTGCGTACGTCGCTCCTGCTGTGAAGTTCGGTGTGGTGGTGGGCGGCTGTTGGTTACTGCTCCTAGGCTGCTGGCGTTGGTGGACTGGCGGCGCTTTCCCCGTCTGCTTCTGCTTCTTCTTCTGGTCCGCGGCGTCTTGTAGCTTTACACGGTAGGGGCACGCTCTGTACGAGGCTACGTGAGGTCCCCCACAGTTGGAGCACTTTGCTTCTTGTGCCTTGTCACATTGAGCTGATGCGTGTTCTTGCGAGCAACGTACACAGACGACTTTTTGGCCACAGTGGTTTTTAGTGTGACCAAACTCCTGGCACCTGTGGCATTGTGGCATGCCCTTTTGTTGTATATAGGGTACTACCCTAAAAAGGACATAATTTATACTTCGAATTTTCCGAAGGTCCTCTATTTTTGTAGTCGGCGCCACCGTTACTAAGATCGGTGAGATCTCGGTTTTCATGCCATGGGAGTCCGTCTTTCGGAGGCGCCAGACATCCAATACCCCCGGGGCAGTTTTTAAAGTTTCTGTTATTATTGTGATATCCTCACTTACATCGATGCCCATAATTAAGAACTTTTTTAACCTTTGGCCACCTCTTGGGGCATAGGTGTGGTGTGGAGTGTTCTCTTTTTTCAGGGCAGATATTGTTTTTTGTCGATCAGTCTCGCTATCGAAAAACAGCCTGACCCCCTTATGAAAGGGCCGAAAAGAGTACGCAGAAACACCAATATGCGCCAACCTCGCTCTGGTGGTAGAGGGTGGCTCTGGCACAGTTATGACGACCGGTGGAGGTTTTTTCACAGGGTGGTTGTCTTGCGTGCTAGGACCCGATGTAGGTTTAGGTTTGGGAAGTAGGTCGTACCTATTGCTTACGACCACTCCCTGGGTAGGTTTCGGCCGCACCACCCTAGCGGCTTTTTTCTTGGGGACAGGCACAAATCCGGTGGATTCTGATTCCACTGGTGTAGGGGAAGCCTGGCGGGTGCGTTTGCGAACCGCTGTATGCACTTCCATGTTCAGCGGTGTAGCGTGCCTATGCCCGTGCATACGACTGTACCCCTCGGTAAGCCCTGCTGGTCTGTTTATTCCAGTGCAGTGATCGGAATGGGGCACCGACCCCCTTCCCGGTGAAACTGCACTGGTATGTGGCCCTGTGGAATAGAATTGATTAGTTGTTACCTGGCCCGTGCTGTCCAGCGACGGGGTTTGTTGTTCCGCAGTTTTTAGTACTGGCAGCAACTTATCTGTTGTTTCTTTTGCCG
Source organism: Acanthosoma haemorrhoidale (assembly GCA_930367205.1). Lineage (NCBI taxonomy): Eukaryota > Metazoa > Arthropoda > Insecta > Hemiptera > Acanthosomatidae > Acanthosoma > Acanthosoma haemorrhoidale. The sequence continues at coordinate 39,423,952 of OV884011.1, forward strand.
GTGCTAGGCCTGCTTCGTCCTACTTCTGCGATGCAGTTTTCAGGGTCAGCAGTTCACTAACTCACGAAACTTTAATAAATTATAAGACGATGAAAAGTAAATATTTTTAATTTTTCATCAATCATATGGTTTATTGAAGGTGTCCAGGGATGATAAATATGTATAAGAAATTAACATTTATAATATTTATAGTGAGTATACGAACCGTATCAATCAAGCTTCCCGATATAACAGTGTATGCCACATCAGTGTGAGCGTTACATCAATTTAGCTTCCGGAGACTTTTAAAATTTTTGTAAGCCAAAATATATTTATAGAAAGTGGACAAATAAAATTTAGTTAATAAATTATGTTGCAAAATGTAGTCCTTCACCCGACGGGAAATTGGTTACAAAACGTTCGAGCACATTCACTGATCAGAGTTTGCTCACATCTCACGACATAGCCGTCTGGGAAATGGTGTCGTTGGTACAGAGCCTTCTCTTCTTGATTGGTATTCTACGTCGTGAGGTGGCATCAGTCTATTATATTTACCCTAAAAAATTCTAAATACTGTAAAATTATAAATATGTTTATTATGAATTAGATAAATACATTTTTTTTTTTTTAAGAAAATCGCTATATACCTTAGAAGAGAAATAGATAATTGTAAGAAAAGATCCCATTTATACCATATTTACAAATTAACATTTACTCTTTCATTCATACTGTATTTACAATCCAATTCATCCAATATAGGCATATATACATATCTCAGGGATCCCCCTGTTCGCACGTGATATTGTCATCTTCATTGCTCAATGCATATCCCATAACCTTCAAAGACACCTTGATGAGATCGAGTATTGGTGCAACCAATGGCGGATAATAACGTTATGAAGCAAAATGTGCCCAATCACTCGTGTGCTTTTTTTTGTTTGCACAAGCCACAAACAGTGTCAAATAACAAGCGGGCTTCTGCAAGTCGTGTCCACCAGTTTTTTTTTTCAATTCCATTCCTCTTCCTGTATCCAAGACAGTACGGTATTAAGGCTTTCATCTTGACAGAAAGCTGACATGGAACCCACACACGAGGCTAAAAGACTAAACCACTAACTAACCAGACGCTTCGGACAACTAAACAGACTACTTCGAAGGACATCCCATCTCTCCATAGAAAATGGCCAATTTCTCCAATCATGTCCTGAGGGTCTGTGGCTCTTGCGTTCTTGGGAGGCCTCTACTTGCTTGTATCCGTAACGCGGCTGATGCAGGTTCTTGGGGGACTTCCCAAGACACCGCTTCCTCTTTCGCATGCGTGGGATGTCACAATCTTGGGAAATTGGGATATCTCTGGGCTGTTTGAAAATATGATATAAATGAGTGAATGAGTGAAGCACTGCAAATTTGGTATGAATGAGATTATTGAGACCCTAAAATAAGCAAAGATAAAAAGTTATTAATTTATTGCTTGGGAATAATTAATAAAATATTGTTTCCTATTTAATTGAGTAAGGTACTAATCTAGTTACCGTGAATTTTTAATATGCAATTTTATTTTATTTTTTATGTCACTAGTCATTAACACGGTCATTAAAATCTAGATGGCAATCTTTATATATTCCGTGGTTCACAAAGAGAAAGGATTTTTGCATCTCGGTTTCGTTTGATGCCTAGCTGGTGCTAAAAATAGAACCAAGCCTATTGTAAATTAAAAATGTGTCATAATTGATCAGTTACTTAGTAATTAAAAAAATCATTTCCTATCATATTGGCTGGTGTGTTTTTAAATATTTATTTCTTAATTGAGATTAACACTTTATTTTCCTTTGTTATTTTTCCTTGTCAAGTGCTATTTATTTCTTATTGATTTGTTGTAATTTTACTTTGTTATTATTCATAGGGGACTTTGTCTCAGGATATTTTTTTTTCTCACTCACTCACTCACTGTGAATATTTTTTATTGTATCTAATGGGTTTTGTTATTGTTTGGTAAATATTAAGGTCCTAGATGAACAAAAAGGTCCGTTAAACGTTTGTAAAGTCGGCTTCTTGAGAGCTATAAAGAGAACGAACTCCGTCTGTCCGCTATGGCTACTTTTGAAAGTAAGCGCTCGGACTGTTGACTACAATAGGACTTCCACAATGAGAGGGCTTGAAACAAGATTGCAGTTGTCCGGAAAGGCAACATGCGGAGGGCTTTCAAACAAAGCAGCTGGTGCGATCCAGAAGGTAACGGCCCCTGAAGAAGTGGTTGAATAGGAACTGTTAGGGGTCGGAGAAAGGATGTGCTCGATGAACTGATCTAGAGAGGAGAACCATTCCCTAACGAGGCCTACTCATTTCTCTCCGGCCTCTTAAACCTGTTAACACCACTTATCCCATGACTAATGTTCTTAGGTGTATTTTTTTTCATTTTTAATCTGTAATGGGATGATTTATAATAGTTGATTTGTCTCGCAAAACTTTAGATTTTAGAATACCTTTGAAATTACTTTGCTTCATGGTCATCATAGGTCCTTGACCACGAGGACAAAGTAGATGGCACCATTTTTAAGATTAAGTCGGGTTTTTTTCTTATTTTCTCCAAAATCAGAAACTCTTATGCATACTCCCGTGTGTCTTTCTGACTATCAAGAGCCCCTTGTTCGAATTAGAGATAAATTTTACATGGTGGTCACATTTGAAGTTGCGACGATTTGAAAATATTTTCGACCCTATGATTAAACATTAACTGATTAATTCGACAATATAGAAACATTAATTGTCTATAATTTCAAGTCAAAATTATATTTTATAATGAAATTAGTAGTTTACATCAAATTAAAAATCTTAAGTCCCTTAAATTAAATAAGTCCCTTCAAACTCAATAAAAAGTCTTCAAATTTTTCCGTCAAATTTGACCCTTTAGGATCAAATACGGGTCAATTTCGTATTTCAACCAGATCGGATAAAGCGGTCATGACCTATGACTAAAAACTTTTCTTTTACTTTTCGACTCAGCGCAATGCATTTCGGTTTAAAGCGACACTAAGAGGTCCTGTTCTGTCGGGACTTAGCTACCTCGTTAATAAAACAATTTTTTCTTAAATAATGTTATTTAATCCTAGTTTGTATACACGACCGAAACACGATCACGGGCTTACACAATATATAATTCGAGTTTTGTCTTTTAAAACAATAGTTACAAAAAGTCACCATGTTTTACGAGTGCAACTTTTGCTCGATCCATCCTATTTTTGAGGGATGATATTGCCTATAATATTGAGTATAGTGGCACATGAAATATCTCGATATCCAGTTTAATAAAATGCAATATGGGCCGGTGGTTTAGAGGACTGAAATTAAAAACTGTCATTAAAATCTTTCTCGTAGCCATTACGAAGCACTTAATTGCGTGCTTTATCACACTTGACTAGAATTTTTGAACCGCAAGAAACTGAAAACCAATATGATAATACCGGCTTTATGAGCTGTAGTTCGGGTCATTGTCATAAGAGATAAAAGAAGTAAAAGTCCTTCATTTGCTTATCACAAGCCAAATAAGCATGCAAAAAGGGCACGAGGATACCCTAGAGCCACGCGGAATTTCAACAAAAGGAGGTACGAAATTTAAATTCTTAGGAGTTATTACTTTGCAAGGAAAGGTTGACATCTGGTGATGACAAATCTCGCCCATGGCTAATTGTGTCAAAAGGTCTCATTCACAATTACATCCCCTAACTAAACAATTTAAAAATACTCTATGTATATATACATTTGTGTATAGTCCAGGAATCTCTCAAATTCACCTCCCCATGCTGAAGATAAGGAAATAGGGATCAGCTAAATAGAAACAGCATATACGGAGAGATCCACAGACTCTCCGGACATCAGTTGTGAAAAATAACGTGCAACAGAACCTCTGATGATTGTTTATTTACAGGATACCTCGAGGCTAAAACTAGCTCTAATCTCCGAGGAGGGTTCTAGGGATGTGTGGTACTAGATAAAGAACATGCTACGGTTAATGTTCGACTTCATTTCAGAAATTTTCTTTTTACGTGGAATATATTCTGTTGGTGAGCTATTTTTATTGTCCTGAGCGCTTTATAGGACAAATTGTCATTCTTAGAGGGCAAAACAAAAATTACAACTAAATTCAGACGCCAATGTGTTAAAATATAATCTAAAATTACCATACCAAACTTAAAATAGGATTGAAATAAATCACAAATAAACAGTAGTTAAAATATTTACAGCAATGGTTAGAATATAATTAAAATTTTTTCCAGTTAAAATGCAGACTTAGTAATAGTTAAAACAGCGAACTAAATACGACGGATTCAGTAAAAATTTAATTAAAAATAATAATATTCAAATCCACTCTCCTCCCTGTTTCGCTCTCATGCACACGTTCCTCAGATTGTGACAGTCATATAAACAATAAGGTAACATTGCGTAGTGATTACTGTTTTTTCTTTGTTCATAGAAAGCTTTATAAGCATTATTTATCTGACTTATTATTGTTATTTGTTGCCCAAAATTTTATTGAATTAACCGTATTTATTTTGCTTTTGATTGTTCTGAATTTTACCTGCAAATGCAACTTTTATATGAAATTAATTACACTTTATTTTAACTATTGCTTAAAATATTATATAGGCTGTTTATTTGAATCCAGTAATTTCAGTTATTTTTTTTAACCTATGACATATGTATCAGGTATCGTATGTTCTAATCGCCAATGTAAATGAAGAATGGTTGTTGAATGCGCTCAGGGCAATAAAAATAACAATGTTGGAAGACATAAATCACCATCAGCTTAAAACATTTTCAAGTGTGAAAGGATTTCCAAGTACAATTTCATGTCTTTTGGTCGAACAGGAGACTCTTAAAGACTAGAACAGGCAGGCAGGCATTGTGGTGAAAATATGTGGGTTTATGCTTTTCAAAAACTAACGAAACTTTAAAACACCCAAGGCCTCCTCAAGAGTTACAGCTTTCAAAATTGGTAGACATTTTTTGATTTTTTCTTGGTCTATATTATTTGGATGTCTCCTAGGCAGAAATAAAAATACATGTGTAGTTTGACAAAGTATCAAATCTATATTTTATTTTAATAGAATATGTATTTTGCTATTGCTACGAGAAATGTCGCGCTCATTTTTTTCGATTCTAGGCTCTGGGACTATTAGATACAACAGTGTGTACAGCAAGACCTCATCCCGTGTCTTTCTATTTCCGTAACTGTGGGCAGTCACCGGAATAGAGACAGTCATAAAGGAACTCCTGTTTTTAGTACACAGCCGCCGGCTCTCTCCCTAAGGAACCTTCCAGGGTTCACGTTTACATCCTATCTTATAAAGGGACAACCATAATATCCATGGCGCTTCGTCCCTCTGAAAGGGCCAAGACCTACAAATGTTACTTATAACAAAGTGAGTGAAGACTATTGTCAATACTGTATAGAGCCTTTGTCCCTCAAAATTCTTTCCTCGATAAGGGGTAGAGGAAGTGGGGATAACGTTCACAATCAAGATGGACGCAAGAAGAATAGCTTATTTGGTTATTAAACACTTTGCTTTAAAAATGAACGAGCAATGAAAGTGATGGGTCATTTAAATTCATTGAATGAAATATTACTCACGAATCCCGGAAGGGACTACCGCAATTACTTCCGTATGAGTTCCGAAACATTTCAGTTGTCGGCCACAATGGTGGAGCCATATTGATTAAGAGACGACACTGTTCTATATCAGTTGAGGATGATTGTCTTTGACTTTGAGTTGTCCAGCTACAAGTAGAAAGTTTGGAAATTAACTGAAATTGTCTGCCATAACGTTGACTTCAACAATTAGTAATGCCGTCTTGGGGACATGTCAAGTGCTGCTATCTGACCTACGAAAGTCTATTGATTAAGTCAACTAACGTAAAATTGGCGAAAAATATATTGTCGAAACATACTCAAATTGGTATATCCCCCAACATCTCCCAGTATTGAAGAATGGATTTCAGTATTTCTAGATAGTCAAACTGTAAATATTGTTAGTCCTACATCAATAATATTGTCAGTATTTCGAAATATCAAGAGAGAGCAATTAGTAAGATCATCAAATCCCTTAATTGTGTGGTCCTGCAGACTCAACTTAGTTTTATTTGTTGAAAAGGGAATGTTTAATAAGGGTTTTAAAAAAATTGAAGTATTTTTGATCAGAAACACCAAGTCTTCTTTTTTTTCACACTTCCTTAACAATAAAGTTTTAAAAAACTCGCCCACATCTCGTCTTCTGTATTGTTCGAGATTGTTTCTTCACCTTATACGACCTTTATTTCGTTTGTAATCGATATAAAGAAAATTTATTGGTGAACGGAGCAGATGTGTTATAACTCCTAAATTGGAATTTATTTTTACTTCTTGTATACCAGGCTTTGGTTTACGTATTTAGCCAAATATTATTACTGCTCAATCTTGTGAGCATACGAATAAAAATATTTACTAAGGTTGTTTATATACAATTCAGATTTGAAAAAAAAATCTAATTTTAGACCTTCTGTGCCTCGCCACTTCTGTACATCACGTTTTTTGTTATTGTATTCGCCGGAAACGGAATCGGTTTCGGTTCAAAATTAACGTAGTGGCGTCTGCCGTTAACATTTCTTTTTCTCCAAAGTGATAATCCTGTATTTTTGGATGTTCCTCAACCCGATCCTTCCTTCAAATGATTTGAAAACTACTTTCATGACACGTAGTATTAATTGTCATAATGTATTTGGCTATATTTTAGTATATAAACGTGTCCTCCGGCCAGCTCTGTTGTTCAGTGCCCCGCTATATACTCACTTAACTGACGATACAGCTAAAAGTCTCCAACAATTTCAGAACGGTATCATGAGAAAAGTGATCAGACATACCTCTCGAGAGAGGTTAAAGAATGCCGACCTGCACCCGTTGCTTGGTGTGCCGTCGGTGGGTGAGTTCATCCGCCGGAGACACATTAAGTTTTTTGACTCGTTGCAGCACCTGACATACCCAGTGTTCAACACTATGACCCCCGCCCCCACTCCCGTATCGATGACAACAGGCTGTCCGGGAAAACTAGGTTAAGTTATTTAGATTTAGGTTAGTATTAGCACAACTCACTCTTAAGGTGAGACCTATCACTTTCTATGTTCAAACGCCTCGTATTCCATACATCAGTCTACCCTCGCATAGAAAAATTCTTTAAACTCACATATTAGATAAAATATATACTACGCTGCAGTAAATATAATTAGCACGATGTGCATTTATGTAAAGATTCCTTATTGAGAAATCTGTAACTATCTGTTAGTATACTGAATGAAGGGTTTTGAATATATATATAAAATTTTTATTTTATTTTATGTGTTTTTAGGTATGTAAATTTAAGTTTCTCAGTATATGGAATGAAGGGTTTTGAATATATATATATATATAATTGTGATTTTATTTTATGTATTTTAGGTATGTAAATTTAAGTTTAGTTATTATCAGTAATAGGAACAATTATTCCATGTAATTATATTTAGTAGTATGTTATAATTAACCCCACCGATTGTTACATTATGTACATTAAAACGATCTAAAGATAACATTATGAAATAAATAGCGCTTATAACTTTTACAATTTCACAGTTTTATAAACTTTGGCATTATCGGAATCTTTGTTATTAGAAAATGATTTGAAAGACATTGTACTTTTTAAATGAGTTTAGTAGACTCTCGAGTATCCTTTTATTTCTACAACATTCCTGTTTCGTGGTGTATTTTGATTTTGCTAATTTGACAATAAAATATCAGTGACCCACGAAATTCACAAAAACAAAACATTTTTATCAAAGATGACCCATGGCCGAAAAAAATTGCCGACCACTGATGTAAACTATGATACAAATTATGCAAGCAAAATTAATGTAAGAATTTAATGTTATTTTTAAAAAAACAGTTTTTTCATGCACGAGGACTTTTTTTAATGAGGGTGAAATGTGTGTTTCAGAGGGGTGGAGAGAATGAAGGTGCTTGAACTGCCAAGAAGGCGGTACTCCGTCCCGGAAACCATCATGCGAAAATATCGCCTCCGGCAGCGAGCAGAGAGCAGCCACTCGAGCAGTTCGGGCGGGGATAACCGACGGAGACGGTGCGCTGACAAGTCGATCCAGACGAGCCCCAGGGAGAGTATCGGCAGGACATCTTCTTTCCCTTTCTTGGCCACCCCCAGCCCCTGCGTCTGGTCTTATGCCACCTCCGACTGCCAGACCGTCTCCGACAGGACCACCTCCACCCAGGACTCCACGCTCAGTGTCCCGTCAACCACTCCAGAAGGTTCCCTGACCCCGTTTCGGACGGAGGACGTTCAGACGCAGGTCTCGTTCCCCGACCAGGTCGACAAGACAACATCCGTAACAGGCCTCGAGAGAGACCGTACAGAAGAGACGATCTTGGACATAGCGGTGAGTATCGAAACTGACCTGTCAGACGAGACAGTGATTGAAGCGAACAGGCGGAGATGCGAAAAAGAAACCAAGAAAACAGAGGATAGAGTAAGTGCAGCTTGCCAGACCGGTAGCCTCGATCTTTTCAAAGTTCCTGAAATCAATGTGTTCAAAGATAGTAGTGAGTCGCAGAGTGACGAAAAAACTTTGCAAATGAAAGAGGAATCATCCCAGGTAACAACGAAAGATTTACCAGAAGTACTGGATCCAATAGGGTACCACCTAAGGAAAGTAAGAGCTGAGGTAGCCTGCACAGGCAGCAACTACGAAGAGCTGCCATTGGAAAATCCAATCATTCCCAGGTACTCTGCTATTCCGCGAACTAATTCGATGGTAGTTAACACGTCGTCGATTGACTATTCTAGCGATAGTGATATTAGCCTTACCGATAGTCTAGAAGATCCTGACGAATACAGGACATCCTCCTTAAGAAAACAATCTAAACACGACGAAAGAATGGTTCGAGGAGAAGTTGCCATGGAACAAGAACCTAGAAGGTTGCCTAAATCCAGAGATGCCTATGCTTATTTCCTCTCCTTGACCGGAGAGGAGGAAATAATAAGAGAATATTCCATCCCAGAATGGCTGAGAGCTCGTTTACGAAAGAGAGAACAAGAAATTAAAAAGGAATATGAAGATAAATTTACAAGACATCAGCAATGTGTTCTTCATAGAAGGAAAAGAAAGAATGTAAGAAGGATCCACCGTGTCAACTCAAGTTCTTCAGGAGATAAAACTATGAGAAACCAATATATATATGCCGGACAACAGGTGAAGAATGAAAATAAGACTGTACATTTTGTAGAGTGCACAAATAACAATAATGTAAGTAAAAACAATCTTAATCCTGGCCCCTCAAAGAAAAATCCTACTACCCGGTTCGTAAATGGTAATAATGTGGGGTTGGAACCTAAAATTGATAACATAAGTAGAAATAAACATAATAACAATAACCATAACAATAAAAATAATGGTGGAGAGCAGAAACAAGACTTCATACAAGCTGAACCAAATAATCGAAGCAGTACCAATCCAAATGTTGTTCAAATATCTGAAGTTATTAAAATAGAAATGTCAGACAATTTAAGGACTGTAATAACAAAAGAAAAACAAATAAACTTAGGTACCGAAATGAACCTAAAAGAATCAGGTAGAGAAACATTAAGAAATGAGCTTACTAATACAATGACGAGTGTGATTACTAAAAACATTGACAAAAACTATACAACAGAAACTAATACGTTCCAGGCGACAAGTCAAGCTGGAACAAAAGAAGAAGCTAGAGAGGCAATGTTACCAAGTAGCAAAATCAATCAAAATAAAGAGGAGGCAAAATCTTCAAAAATTGAGAAAAGTAGCCTTGTGGTCCCAGAAATAAAATTTGAGGAAACCACTTCAAAAGCAGAAATGTCTACTAAAAGTAACATTGATTTTGTTGCTAGCCCAACGAGGACACACAACACAAAGTGTAGTTCTAAATTAGAAATAGAAAGGACGATTGCGGATATATTAATAACAGCTCTAGAGGAAAACACAAAAGCTCGGCAGTTGTCAATGAGAACAGAAGAATCGGTTAAATTATCTGAGAAAGAAAAATCAAACGAGCATTCAAAAACATTTGTTGACCAAGGAAGCCAGAAAAATGGATTTGAAAATATAGACCAACCTCCCAAAACTTGTTCACTGGCAGTACAGACCGACGAGATAGTAGATTCTAAAGAGGAAGACAGAGAGAATATTGAACGATGTAATGTGCTGTGTAACACTGAGCCTTACTTGGTATCAATATTTGTACAAACATCAGACAAAGATTCTCAAGATGAAGAAGACACTGGCAATAACTCAGAATCAGATGCATATGAAGCTGAAACTGTCATTAGTTTGGACGGAGTGGACAGTTCTGGAGAAATACCTTTACTAGATGAAAATATAAAAATGGTAGATAAGGCTTGTAACACCGTTGAATCAGCATCTATTTCTACTCAGACTAGTGAATCAATGTTACAGTCAGATGACATAGTTAATAGGCTCAAAAAACAGAAAAGCAGTAAGAAGAAAGAAGTCCAATTTCCCCCTCAAGTCATTAAACAGATAATCACTGGTACAGGAGAATATAAGACAGTCCAGCATCAAAGTGGTGGAAAAAGTAGAGAAGGAAATCGAGGAAGAAAAAGTAAAGTTAACAGAGGGACTAATACAGAGGATGTAGAGTCGGTAACTGAAAATAACAAAAATATAATTAATAATAATGCAGAAATCATCTCTAACCGAACTGCTTCAACGCAATTCTGCAAAAACATATTTTCATCAAAATCTCATCCAAAAAAATCTCAAGTGTTAGAATTGAATGTTCCACCATGCACCTGTCACATGTGTACTTTGCAAAGGATATCTCCACGAGGCGATCTGGCCAGATCCAAAATTCCTCAAAGCAGAAAAATTACAGAGCCCAGAGAAGACCGAAAACAAACACAGAAGTTTGGAACAAGGCGAGGTAATGTTATAGCTAACAAATTCAGCATGTTCGAAGTTATACCTGAAGAGAAGAACAGCTCAGCAGAATCGATTCCTGAAGGTGAAACAATCCAAGAGAATCCAAGACCCTTACAGGCAGAGAAGAGAGAGAAAGGTGTATCAACAGAACAACTCCTAGTGGATCAAATTGTACAAGTAGGCTCAAACAATGTCAATGCAGCAACAAACACAGAACCGAACATGGTAAACCCAAGTACAACATCTGAAAGGAGCCAGATAAGTGATCAGCCTAAAAGGAAGTCAAACCTGGTGATAGGTAGATTCCGATCGGAAAATCGAGAGAGCCCAATGCTGGTGCGACAGTACAAAGGAAGAGCATCATTGAGCGCAGGCCATGTTGAAGAACAAGAGGAACTTTTAACTCTCTCAAAAGGATGGATTAATTTCTACTTGTTGAAAGATAACTTTGACCTTTCAGACAGCAATGGTGAAGAAGGTGACTAAGCCTTATACCCGCACTAAAATTACATAAAATTAAACTGTTTTTATTTTCCAAAGTACTGATGCTTAAAAAGAGACTTTTATATATGTATATTTGCGCTTACGGTTGTTCATCAAGCTTAAGTCTCTCCAATAACAATAAAAGAATATTTCGGAGAAATGAAAGCTTCATGAAAAACCCAGACAGTTTTAATTTAACTAGTAGAGTTTACAATTTCATAACCCTTCCACAAAATTTGTTTTAAAACAAAGCTTAATGAATATGAATTTATGGATCAAATGTCTCGAGCTCAAATTTTTTAAGTGTACTTTTAGTTGAAATTGAGTTAAGTACATAAAACGTTCCAGTCTTAGGTGCCAATGCAATGAGCATACAAGTGGTATGGATTTACCGTTATCTTTAAGTACATCAGATCTTATTAAAGAAATATACAAGTGTTACCAGTAAACTTTAAAACTGAATTCTCTAAAATGTAAATTTTTTTTACTTTCAAAGTTTCCACTATATGCCATTGTTTGTACAAATAAAGTACAAATATATATTTAGAGACTAATGAAAAATAAGTTATACATAGTATATGTACAATTACCTAGCCTAAAATCAGAGAATAATTAAATATGCTAGCTAATTAATTATTCATTGGTCTAAATATTTTAAGAATATTGCGTATATAGCATAGATGAAATTAATGCCATTTGTTTTATTTTGATATAGTGTTCCAACCCCAAACAACAGGGAGAAAGAGGATTCAGACAGTAGAAAAAGAGAAAGATAAGGTAGAAGAATATACAGTTGAAATACATGCAACACCAGAACCTGAGCAGAAGACCACCGGGCGTGGAAGAGTGACCCTTCCGGAAATAAATACTTCAAGCTCTTCTTCGACCCCTGAAGGAGAGAGGAAGAAATCAAGAAAACCAGCAGTAGAGCCTCTGCCTGGTGTTAGAAAGAGCAAGAGGACAAGACGTAGTCAGATCAATTTGACCAGGGAAGCTATTACTGAGCTTGGCAGCGCCTACAGAAGACAGGATCAGGAGATTTCATCTACGAGTAAGTCTGGAAACTGATGTTATTGATTACTTCATTCTTAGTTGTTAAATAATATAAATAGCAGGAATCCTAATAAAGTGTTCTTAAACAAATTTTTAACAATGTTTCAAAGCATTCAGTGCAAAATACATTTAGATGAAGATACCATTGTTTTTACAGCCTCAAAGCAAGATTTACATATAAAAAAATATTATAAAAACCAATAGGGAATATCATTATTCTTAATTTATTGACAATGTGTAACTTTTTTCAATGTAACAACCTTATGAAATAAAAATAATAATTTAGGTTACTTTTTTTTCAAAAATACAAATGAAATATTTATACATATATTCATTTAATTCCTTATTAATAATGCAATAGAACAATAAATAAAGTGACGCTATATACAAGGATTAAACGATTTAACAGCTATAAATAATAGAAGACAGTATTAAAATTTCAGACAGTAGAAGCTCTATAATAATAATACAATAAAACAATCTACAAATAATATACATAAAAATTACATATATATAATATAAATCTGAACCTTTCTTGGAGAAGTACAAAATTTTCACTTTTTGTATACCTAGTTTACTGGAGTAAAGACATAGTTCTTGAGGTTTAATAGAGGAGTGATCGTTTTCTTAATACTTATAATAAATGTTTTGTGTAATTCTCATTATTATTTGAATATTATGTAGGTTAATGGTTAGCTTCTGATTGGGAGTCTCATCTATTATAGATCTGTAGTAAGCAGAAAAACTTTTTCAAATGGATAATCCATTTAAACATAAAATTAGCTTTAAAAACATATGTAGGAATATTCTATAAAATGAATATTTTTTTAGGAGCTGTAGAAGTTGCTTGTTCTGAACAGTCCATCAGTTCGATAACATCATCAACAGTGATTCTGTCCGAAAGTCCTCCTCCACAGCCACTTAAACTCCCAGAGCGGAGATCTCACCATCGACACAGATCACACAGGAACTTGGGACATCACCATAACCATGGTACTTAAAAATTGGTTAAATTAAACAAATGCACAACTTATTTAAATTAAAGCCTTGTGCTTCTAGTAGTCATTCAATTATTTTAAAATTTGATCTCACCGCCTTTCTATAAATGAAAATTTACAGAATAAGTATTTTCAATTTAAAAGAAAATTAACTGAACTTCACAGTTTTCTCAATAGTTTTCATACCATAGATTCAAAAACATAAAAATGAAAAAAAAAATCGCTTTTGATAGAGTTTTAAAGAGGAGGTTTTGTTAAACTTCAATAATTTTTGTTAAAAGTTAATTTTAATTGATTTTTTAATGATATTAATGTTTAAAATTCTTATTTCAAGGTTCAAACTGGACAGTTACTGTTGCTGGGAGCAGTGGATCAGGTAACGATCCCCCTCCAGATGTAGAAATGAAGCTAACATTTGGTAAACAGGGGAAAAAACAAGAGGACTCAATGATCCAATATCAAATGGCGAGAGCTAAGAGGCAAGGTGCATAATTTAAACTATGAAAATATGGATCTGTTTTCCTCTTTTGCAAAACAACAGCAGTCATAAAATTCTAAGCAGTCCCAAATTACATTAAATAAATGAACTCGATTAAAAAAATGAGAAAAATTGATTACTGTTTAAAAATATTTATTTACATGCAATAATATTTATGATGGTGAAACTATATATACACAATTTTATTACAGACCAAATGATAGAAGAATTAACACATATGTCAAAGAATGATAGCCAAACTCAACTGCAATGCGCTCTTCAAACAAACCAACACCCAAAGGTATTTCTCAAACCAAGATGTTTTCTTGTGATTTTTACCTATTAATAAATAGTCATGTTAAAAAATAACATCATAAATGCAATCACCTAATCAAAAATTATTGACAGAGTTGCCTTGAAAGGACAAGAGTTGGAACTGCTAGGGATAATTTCAATTATGAAGAAGACTACATAAATCGTCTAAGTTCGAGGTAATATTAAAAATATTTATCATTAGGATAATAATTGTTTTTTGTTATTTTAATTATTAAAAGAAGTATTACTTAATTGTATACAAGGGAAGTAACTTATCCCAACAATTTTATTGATTTACTCTTGGTCAACTAAGAACATGAATTACACCCTGCTTCCAAATAAGTCATGTGCCACCATTTTGAAGTTATCGTTTATTCCTTGTTCCAAGCTCCGTCCAGTAGGCTAAAATGGAATAGTGAGTGGTAGTATGTCTGTACTACTGTCAAAAGGCCTATATGTTGATGCCTGACAATTTAAATTGATACAAATAGCTTCTACTCGCTCCATGTTTGGCCAGTGGTTGGATCAATTTACAATTTTTATTTAGTTTCTAGTATTTGTTCTACTGACTGTTTATTCGTACAAATGCCCTTGATGAAAATTGACAAATGTATAGATGAAAAAAATTCAAACACTTACAAATTCTATTGTAGGAGGTCAAGGTATAGTACTGAAGATGGCAGCGAGACAACCGGAGATCTCCATGTCACCGGTCTGGCTATAACACCAGAAAAGAAGCCGAGGGTCCCAACACAGAGTGAAAGAGATATCCTCAGACCGCAGAGGTATAAGTTCACGAGGTAAACCAAAAGTGCCTTCACAATGTTGCCTTCGTTACATATAACGCCAAGTACAAACATGTTACTATTTGATCGAAAATCCTCTTACAATTACTATATTTTTATATACATTGTTTTAATATATAAATATATAATTATTTAACATTTAATGAAGGAATAATCATTTAAACTTCCTCATCTTACTACTAAATTTTTTATCTATATCAAGAAAATAGTATTTAAATTTTTTAATGGATAAATATTTGTTAGTATTGCTACTGTTTTGTTTCACATTTCCATAATCCTGAACCACTCAACCTTACCTAAGTGTATTTCATGGCCTCATACCTGACACTTGAAGCCATGAAATGTACCGGTACGATTAATGGGATTTTTCCATCATGCCATCACAAGTGATTTTAAAACCTTAACAGTTCTAAACTATAATAGCAGTATATGCTAATTCCAGTAATTTCAAAGTAATCGTTAATTTTAGTTATATGATCCAGTCATATAAATTAAAATATAAGTAATGAGTGTGTTAGTTGCAGTAGATTATTGTAGCAGTTAATGTTTATTGAATTACAGTCTAAGAAAGGTTGGTAATAAGAACACGTAGAACGTTGTTACAAGACTGCTTTATTTATTCCACGATACCTCTTTCTATCGGTATTACATGTAAACATATATACAGATAACATATGTTTGGGGATTAAGGCTGGGGACTATCGGCGCCTGGACTTAACTTAGCAAAATCGCTGCCATGGGTATGATTTTTTTTTTAAATTGCGAAATTATGTTTTATAAAGGTTTTTTTAATTTTTATTCTCAGCTAATATGATTGACAATAATTGCTGTCACAATATTAGAATCTTGAGACCTGCAATACATGGCAAGCCCTGTTGCCGTTCTGTGCACTAAATCTCTTCTGTCCATGTGATCCCTTAACTTTGATAATGTCAATCATTAAGCAATAAGCAAATTAGTGATTATACAGCACCACACCAAGTAGCCCTTTTATCCCAAGTGTCTAATTTCATGATGGCGATAGGTAGTTTTGAAAGTAAAATATTCCATATGAAAACATAGAAGTCCTGAAGAAATGATGCCTTAAGAAATACATTGATGATAATGCTGTAAGCATTTTTTTTTTTAAATATTAGATAGCAATCAATACATTATTAGTTTAATCCCTATTATCTATTAAATACTTTAAATAAAAACATGTGTCAATGAGAGAGAAAGTTTTATCAACTTAATTTTACAAATATGTTTATTTGCTATTTATCAAGGGTTAAGTATCAGGGAATGATGCATAAAAATCATACAAATATATTTTTTAAAGTAATTAAATAAAAACAATTGTATACAACATATTAATAAAGCTCATGCTTTCAAAGGGATTATTTGCCACAGAGAAGCAAGAGTTTGCCCTTCCCCTAGCCCTTCAACTGCAAGACCAAGCTCATTTGAATAAACTGGTGGCCTGTCCTGACCTCCGTCAGAATAGTGTGCGCCAATCACACCAGTCACGTCTTCTTCTTCCACTTCTGCAAACTCTGGTTCCTTCACAGGAACAGATTCAGCCAAAACTGCCTGCATGTAAAAAATAAGAATGGAGCATTTTTTATTATTTTTTTTTTTTTCTATAAAAATATATAATAAAATAAAACAATAAGTGCAAAAGTAATTATAAGTATCATGATACAGTTAAGGACACAAACGGATTAAATGACAGGGTAGATAATTTGAAGTCTTGTAAAATTAACAAATTGATGGGGTTTTGAAAATGGAGCTTTCAAAGGGATTATTATTACAGAGAAGCAAGAGTTTGCCCTTCCCCTAGCCCTTCAACTGCAAGACCAAGCTCATTTGAATAAACTATCACTTAAAATTTATTTAATTAATAATTATATTATGTTATTTTATTTTCTAATTTTTATGCATATTAATTTATTGCCTATATACATATTATATGGATAAACCTAATGTTTAATTGAATAAAATCCACAACTATTAATTTTTTAATAAGTAATTTTAAATTTTTGGGAAGTGAGAAAATCAAACTTATATCAAATTATTGATATAAATCAATAAATATATGTGATAAATAATAAATTATTAATATAATGTAATAATTATTGGTTGAAAAGAAAACCTTTCTCAGGACAGAAGACTTAATTAGAAAAAACATATTAAAATTAAATGACAAGAAGTTAACAGATGTTCAGACAACACTTATACTTACAAGACTACTGGAGGAAAGATCAAAACTTACATTAAACACAAAACTCCCAGTATATAGCATAATCGTTAAACAAGCCTAACTGTCCTACATTCCAAATCTCCAGTCCTTTCATTTAAAAAACCCTTTGAAAAATCAGCAATGTCCCAACCTATGCTTCAAATTACGCTCTCCATTTTGACCTAAGCATTTCTCACTTCCATAATCAAAAACAGAAGTAGCAATTTCCATACTTCATCTTCTGGTCACACGACTCCCTTCAAACTTAACCCAGTCTGCAGGCTAAAAACATATTGGCCACAGATCCATTCTGATTTTCCACTAACATTTACCACCTATTTTCTCCTCCTTACATATTTGTCACTCACTTACTCTCTGTGCCTTCTTAGTTTACCGACTTCTTCTTCTGAACATTCTTCGCAGTTCTTTCCTTCAGAAATCTATTACTAGATGAAACTAACTCAGCAAAATTAGCTCTTAGAAAATTGAAAAATTGTACAAATCCCACTGAAAGCAATAAAGAATTTTGTTATTATCACCAATAAGAAACGAATACTGACAGTTCATAATGAAACCCAGGATCTTATGATCACCGTTCAGAAGTCCTTACCTCCAGGGTACTCATGCCAAATACTGGCCAGGACAGAAAAGTATTCTCTCAATGGGTCTTGCTAAATTTACAACAGGAGGATTGTGAATCAAAACTAATAACTATTAAGATATAAAAAAATTGAACTAAAAATTGCTTATTTATTCACACCCATTGTACTTCTTAATTTTTTTTTCTTTCAATTTATTTCAAAAATTTCAATAATAAAATAATCTTATCCTAGTATACAATCCATCTGGTCTGAAAACAAATGACTAACTTCATCACTCTTGATTATGAATAAATCCTTCATTAGAGTATATATAAATTTTAGTTCAGGAACACATTTAGTTTCCATCAAGGTATTTGAACGATCATATCATGCTAACAATAAAAATTAATAAATGAACTATTCATTATTTTATTTATTGTAGTTTTCACTTTCCCAGACCTCCTAAAATAATAGGAGGTAATAAAAAAAATATATGGAATAAGAAGTGAGGGAACAAAGAGGTGAGTAAGTGAAAAGGTGAGAAATGAAAAAGAGAAATAAAAAGCTATGAATGTGTTGATTTGTCATATAAATAAGTACAGAATCTTGTGTTTTTCGTCGCCTTTGTTACATATATATATAAAAATATTATTCCCCCTTGATTTTCATTCAAAAATGAAGTGAGGAAAGCTCAAAAATGTTGAGGACCAAGTATGAATAATACATCATAGTATAATTGAAGGTGATGGGTCCAATACACAACTCTTCATGATATTCGAGGTGCATACATCAGCCCTTATGCTATCATCCATATAAGAACTCAGTTGAAATGACATAAAAGAAGGAAAAATAAAAATAATGTTTATAGTCACACAGTAAAAAAATTTGTTACTATTTGTGAAACATGGTTTTGCCTAATATATCAGAAATTCTGTTAAATAATGGATTTTATGAAATACTCATATAAAAAAACAACCAATTAGGTTAAAGTCTATTTAGGGCCAATATGTTTTGTTATCCCAATAATTTTAACAAAACAATAAAATTAATGAATTGATTAACTTCTAATTAAATACAAATTAATAGTTTAGGAAATCGCCATACTGGTAGTATAATAGTAACTTTCTTGAACTGCGGAGAATAGACTAGTTTTCTCAGAACTATAACTAATTTACCTAGGCATACCGATCATCTCCTGACTAATTGGTAACACTGATTCTCAATAATTGTAAGCAACAAAATGAATCAATAAGAAGGAAAATAAATAAAAAGGCAATAATTATATTTTTAAAGATCACTACAAATTATAGTGTTTTAGTTGTAGTTTTTTTATTTCTGATCTTTTCCTATTTTTTTTTTTTAAATAATAGATTTAAAATTACCTGATCGCTGATAGAATATTCAACCCCAAATTCAGGTTTGGTAGAATGGACTTCATGCATGGCACTCAGTTCTTTTGTAACTTGATGCAATTTCGAAATCGGATCAATTTTAAAACCGAGAACATATGCACCACTTCCTGGCTTGCTTTCTACTACTAAAGCTGGTCCAAAACGAGAATCACGAATCTTCACCTAGTGATAAAAAATACAAACATTGGTCTGCATACATAAATCATATATTCAAAACAAATATTAAAAGATAGTGATAAGTTAAATTTTACTGAAGATATCTGAAGATATGGCAGAGAAATATTGAAATTTTCATTCATTTCTGCAAACCAGACTAAACGGATGTTCGTAATGATAAAAGACCCTAAATTCCCCTAAAAAGTAAACATTTTTATTGAAATTGTAACCAAAGAACTGAGAGATTGCAGTGATTTACACAATATTTATACCTGGTCACTTGACAAATTCCAGACTCCATCCACCATGTCACATATCTGCTCTAAAGGAAGTATTACGAGCTGTTTATTACGGACAACAGCTCCACGGAGCTTAAGTTCTCGATAAGGTTTCGAAGAAAGATAAGCTCTAGAAAAACATTAATGAAAATGGTTAACAGATCAATAAACTGATGTGTCTTATTCAATAAAAAATAATATTCATACTTATGAACCCCCATAACTGAAGTGAAATGGCGGGTGTTGCCCGAGACTAAATTAGTAAAGATAAATTCAAATCGTGAATTGTTGAACTTTGTCAGTAAGTGAAGTGCTTCGGTTGTCCCTCTAAGTTTCTGAAATATAAATATATAGTTTGCCACAACTCCACCTCCATTTAAAATTTAATTAGTAGTATTTTAATATTTATCAATTATTTACATGAATGATACTATTTTTACTCACTGATTTCACAACTTTTGTAGTCGCTGAAACAACACAGTTATATCCTATTGCTGAAAATTGAATTGAAATTATTAGAAATAATGACAATTATACCAAACATACTCTGAATTTATATTAAATTGTTTAATTATAGAATAATATTGAATATTAATTTTCATTGCAAAAATAATATTTCAATGATTATGTAAATAACTGAGACATACAATTTATTTGGATAATTAGGGATTAATTGTTTTCAACAAAAGAGAAAATTTAACTCCTCCCTCAATGGAATAGAAATTTTTGACAACTTTTGCAATTAATTTAAATACAACAAACAAATGTTACCTAACTTAAAGAAAATATGTTTTCATTTTATTCAACATTATAAAAAAAGTATCGTATACATACTTATATTCACAAATTTGAATGTTTAATAAACTTGCATTTTGGTACTTACATAAGCTGATCCTTAAAACCGACAGAGAATGCCAGAGTATCCTTAAATTTGTAACTATGAGTCTTCCTTTGTCACCGTTGTTTCCTTTAGTATCCTCGACGAAATCAAGTTTATCTATTACCTTTTCTCCTGGCCGCATGGCATTGAACCTTTCCAGCACAAAACAATTTACAGGTGTAATGAGGTTATAAGTAAAAATAAAATTTCAAACTTGCCCAATATATGACAAACAAAATACTATTGATGTGTAAAATGCACCCTGAAGATTGCAAGAGTGCAAGCCACTCAAGATTTCACATATGAACACAATAATAAATCACATAAAAAACTAAAATAAATCCGAGTCATACTCAGTGACTTCTCAAAATAAAATAGCTAAAGGGACAGAATATCGTGGGGTTATAGGTGAAACGTACGAAGTCAAGAAAAATGTTTTTGAGAAATCAAAGATTTTTTCTTTCAACTTCTTTGATACAAAAAACATTTTTTCAAATTAAGTTATAGCATTTTTTTTTCCTAACCAAGAACCACTATTGGCTCTCATATCCTTATCCTCAGGATAGATACCTATCCAAACTACTAGGCTAGAGTGCTTAATGTGGATTACAAAACCTTGAAAATAATTAATAAAGACTTAGTGGGTTTCACTGTCGAAATATCTCCTTTTTGTGGTCAAGAAAACCTAAAAATCCAAAAATTGATAACTTTAACTCAGTGAGTTTCAATTGTATCCCCAATATAATAAAATGAAATTTGTGCACTGATAAGGTTTAATTTCATTTCAATACACAAATAATTTCAACTGTCATATTCAGGTGTTTGAATTGATTGTCAAGATGTTGTATCTACATATTCATAAACTTATAAACGTATTGTACATTTTTCATTAAATAATGACTGTTAATGTAAAAATTACAAAATCAATATAATTCAAATAATTAGAAATGCTTTATGTGATATCATAAATAAAGAAACAAATAATAGTAGAAATAATCATAAACTAATAACTAAAGTTCATTTTCACAGTACTTATTTATTACCATTCAAAGTCTCTTTCATAAGATTTCAGATACAAACCAGCTAATCATAAAATCACACATCCTGTGTACCTAAATTTGATAAACAATTATATTTTTAAAACTAAACTTTAGTCAATTAAATTTCCAGATTAAATTTTATCTTTCTATATTTCATCAGTTTGTTTTTAATATTATTGGATAGATTAGTTGGAAACAGCTTAAGTTTAGGAAAGAGAGTCTAAATCATAAATCTTCGTTGAAGATTTAACATAATTCTTTTATCATCCTAAGCATGTTACCAACAAATACAATCTCTTCAATCTAAATTCAGGGCTAACTTTGAAGTAGACAAAGCAAAAAAAAACATATATATATAAAAATTTTGCCATGAAACCTACATAATAGGGATGTCGAATCTAACTTCTTTATCTTCCCATAGGTCCGAAACATCTTTTTTTACTTTTCCTTTTCCAGTGCTTCCTAAAACTAACACCATGCTTTCTGTAAACTGAACAGAACTGGACTCATGCAGCACTTATATGGCAACCAAACAACAAACAATACCTGATCAATAATGGCTCAAATAACAAAAATATTCTGGAATCATACCCTTATAAACTTTTATTTATCTGTAATTTCTAATTTAAAATTAAAGCTTACCAATAGGTATAAATATTGCTAGTCTTGTTTGAAAGATTTTTTAATTATTTACTGATTACAATCTCCATGTCTAAAATGTTTCTTCTTATGTTGTTGGGTACTAAATAAAATATTTTTTTATCTATATATAGTCTGATTTGGAATATATCTTTACAAATTTAGACTGAATAATTCTTACAACCACTAGAGTAGAACATACAGAAATACAATATAAAATCAACAGAAGATGTTTGCCTTTTACTTGTTTGAAAGTAGAGCTTCTCCTACCACGGCTCGACGATTAATTTAAGAGCCACTATAGAACCAGTAAGAAACAAACATTTCTGACGGTCGTTAATTTATTAGCCACCACACATCATCCTTTTGATGAGTATAAAATAAGGTCAAGTAAAAAATCAAATAATTACGTTTTTTTTTATTATTAATAGTTTGTTTAAATAAACATTTCACAAATTAACTGTGAAAATTTACTAGTATTTGAAACTTAACTTTTAAAATATATTAAAACTAAAATAATATTTACAAAAAATGTATGTTTAATAGATAAAAACATATTAAAATAATTTCAACAATTTTTTTGTTTTCAAGTTACATCTCACAGTCTTGTATAATTTTTAAAACTTAATTCATTGTAAGTTTTTAAAAGTGAGACATAACACTTACAACAATTACCTTGTTATTCAAAACCTTAAAAAATGGCTATGACTATGTCTTACATATGACACTATAAACTAAATGATCAACATGAGGAGCATATGACTTCACTTTAATAACTTCATTCACACTCACCGACCACTTTGAAGAATAAATTTTTTCTAAAATGTCAAGAACAGTATGGGACAAATGAATGGAAAAAATAAACCACTCAGGATGCTTCCACTTGATGCATGAGTCTGTTTCTAATTCTACTTTGAAATCTATATTTTTGGAAATTTTTATTATAGGAATGTCAATTTTCTCTTGAAGATCAAAATTGGTAGTTTGCAGGATCACTTTACAAATTTTACAAGATACATTTTCAGTCGATATCCGGGATGTGATATTCTGGTGTACATAAAGAATACCACCAGATGAGAGCAGTGCCTCGCAGGCAGTTTTCCAGAAACCTTCGGAAGAAGGAATTAATCCAAT
Organism: Acanthosoma haemorrhoidale; assembly: GCA_930367205.1. Lineage (NCBI taxonomy): Eukaryota > Metazoa > Arthropoda > Insecta > Hemiptera > Acanthosomatidae > Acanthosoma > Acanthosoma haemorrhoidale. The sequence goes on from OV884011.1 coordinate 39,447,388, forward strand.
GTTAACTCTGTTAGCAATGTTCTTTGGACATACCTAAAAAAAATTATTATAATATAGATAGATCAGAAATAAAACAATATTCAAACTTATTTAAAGGAAGAAAGTATTTAAATACATAACTACCCCATTATTCCTGTTGCTGTCAGGTCACCTAGGACTAGGGGCTGGTGATCAGGGACAAATATAACACACAAAATTAAATTAGAATTATAAATTCACAATAGAAGCCTATTCATTTAAATATTAGCTTTTTTCCTATCTCTTGAGTGTTCGTACCAAAAATAGGATTATTTGTGAGGAAGAAATAAAAAAAACATATTTTTTTTAGTAATTCTGAACAAATAAGTTTTTCACAAGGAAAAATGCCATGATTCTTTTGTCCAGAGATTGTTCCACGTAAGAGGTTTCTGGTTCGTATTAGAGAAACCATTCAAAAAAGTACAGAGAGCTGTCTTGAAGAATTAGGTCCTTCAGTTATATAACTCCTAAGTTCATCACGGTTCTAGAAAAACTACATACAATTCTTGATTCTCTGAAAATCATGCGGTTCTAGAAAAACTACAATTCTTAATTCTCTGAAAATCATGCATCACATCTATGGGAACTAGCTTATTATTATTTGTATTTTATTTATTTTATCCATTGTTTTTTATTTTTTACTTTTGCTGTCTTTTGTATCCTAAACTTCTGACAACTAAATATTATTTGTTAACAATGATATTCCAATCTGAAAGATCCATAAATACTAAATAAATAAATCAATTTATAGTTTCGAATGGTTTTAGCAGTGCCTTGCTGTGGGGAAACCAGTAAGAAGCCAACATTGGTACTTATAAATTAATTATGAATTACCATTATCGAAGAACAAGAGGAAAGTAGCCATACGGCCAAGGAGCAACAAATATCACGCATTAAAAACTATCTATTATTACAAGTGAAGTGACCAAATGCTGCATTAATCATAGTCAATTATAAAGTAGTTATAATCATTATTAATTCAACATAAATTGTAGATGGCCAGACAGAGAGTTAGCATGTTTTAGTGTTTTATACTTTAATTGATAGAATAAAGTTTTATTATACCCTATATTTCATATCATTTATATTTCAAAATACAGTCCTCTAATAGCTATAGAAGGAAAAAATGCTATTAATATATTTACTAAATATTATTTAATATTTTATTATAGAAAAGATTAAATAATATAAAATCAAATATAAAAAGTTTAAATTCAAAACAAGTGAATGTAACCGCAGGAATTATGTCAGTAATTAGAACAGCTAAGAGGAATGCTGGGACTGCAGATGTTTATAGACTGAGGAGGTGATTGTTTATAGTTACTCGAGAGGAGCAGTTATTGATAGTTGCTTAGAAGAAGATATTGTGAGAGGTTGTCAGTTTTGGAATTGTTTTGAAAAGAGAGATGTCAATGATGATTTTGTGTAGTTTGCAGATGGTCAAACATATTTGATGTGAGGGCCCTCACACCTCTTATTTTGACATACAACCTCATACCTGTTATTTCTTCATATTACCTTGTATCATCATATGCCATCATATCACCTCATACATCATATTTGTGTAGTCTACAGGAGGCCATTGATTGATGCAGCATTGTATTCTAAGCACTCGACAGAAAATTTGTAAACCCAAAAGCAGTATATATATATTAATTTTATGAAAATATTTGGCCCTTCCTGAGATTTAATAAATTATAAGTTAAATAACATTTTTACAATTTTTTTTATTAATAAATTAAAGATATGTTACATTATATAAATATTGTTTAGATTATTATATGAGATCACCACACCACTCCACACCTTTCAGGTCTCTTTGGATTGCAGGGAATAACAGAATATTTACACAGAGGATAGGATGACCAAGAAGACAGCAGTGAAAACTCTGGTAAAGGAAAGTAACTACTTCTTGAATTTAAAGGGTAAATGTGAGGGTACAGTTGTTACCAAAGGAGGGGACTTTTACAGATAGGCTTAGTACTTCCCCCAGATAATTTTATAGCCAAAGTTCCGATTCTTGGAGCAATAGGAAGAAATGATTTTATAACATTTAGAACTATATTCTAGTTACACAAATATGTATGCACTAAATATAATAAGTACCTTTCTGTTGTCTCCCTCATGTATCATGCATTTATCCTCTACTTTATTTAAACGGAGGTTCTTCCTAGAAAATTAAAATAAAAACATCAAAACCAACAAAAATGTGTAACATATACCATTAATATAATATTATGTACAGAAGTTTATCAGTATATGTTATACAAGTACTTTATTTACCGTAATGAGTCAATAGCATCAGGATTCCATTCGCAAGCATGGACAAGGCTCGCATTGGCGTGTACTAAGTAGGGTAATGTAAAATATCCTATTCCGGCAAAAAGATCTACAATGACTTCATTGCAACATTTTAATGAGGCAATCCTGTGTCGTTCAGTGACATTACCAGCGGAAAACATGGTTCTTTCTACATCCCATGAATACCTGAAAAAATTATAATATGAAAACCTGTTATGTAAAACTGAAAGAGGGGTTTGATTCAAAAATATTTTAACATTACTTTATCTTGTTATCGTTGTAAGTAATGACAGGAGAACTGCCATATACTAGACATGCCTGAGGAGAGCGATAGGAGTCGTTCCTAATTCTGTCTTTGATAGCGATGCTGTGTGCTTTAAGGCTTTTGCATATTATTTCCCAAATTCCAGGCCCTTTTCAAACAGGTTACATTTATTAGTTCTAACAAACATAAATTGTAGTGCAAACTTAGTTTAAGAGTAATGGGTGATTCGCCATCATACCTGCTTGGAGCCATTTATGGCTTATAAAGGATGGGAAAGTGAATATGATAAACCCGTTGTAATTTTCCCATGATGAAGGTAATTCTTCATTCAGATATTCATTCCATTTGTTAATATTTTTCATATAATCAATTATATCACAATGCAGTTTAGATCTGACCGAGTTAGTTTTAGCCATTGAATGAATATTAGCAACAGCTTTATATTACACCTTTAAAGCATAAATAATTACCAATGAAAGAATATTAACTTGACTGGAAAAATGTATCACATTCAGTAATAATTCAAATTTGTCAGGCAGCTGAACACTTTCCGTCCATCGCTCAGGTAAGACTCGATCAAAAACGAAATATTTATTTTCTAATTAAATATCCTATATCTCATTCATGCTGAAAAATTATTTTAAATCTATGCTCTGGTGTACATTTTCTTTTTTAAAAAATGGTGATGTACTAAAACAAACAAACAAAAAACTTATTTAAATCCCAAACCTACTTACTTGGAAGAGCTTCATAACCTTCATCAGGAAGTTTATGTTATGTATCTTGGAATTTGGTTGTGTTCTGTTCAAAAGTTTGTACAGTAGTGTAGCGTTTAGGCTTAGTATTTTTTTAAAATTTTGAAAAATGTCAGACCCAGATCCTTACTTCGTTCCTACCAGATCGTCTTCAGGGAAAAACATTGACCATGATGTAGTAACTTTTTGTGATATTAAAGTCAAATCTTTAGAATCCAAAAAGAAAGAAAGAACCAATCAATGTTTAACGGAAGAGATTGATATGAAGAGGGCAAGGTTTGAAGTTTACAAATTTGCCCAAAACGCCCTTCAAGGAGAGGAGAAACAACAATCAAAAATACAATTGGCCATAAAACTAGGCGCAAAGCCACCTAAAAACAAGTACAAAAATTATAAAATTCTCAAAGATGATTTGAAGAAAGAACTTGAAGAAGCCGAGAAGAAGAAAGAGTTGTACAACATCCCTATCAAACAAAGGATATCTGCTCACAAATCAAAATTAAACAAAGGTGCTCTGAGAAATAAACGGAAAATAGGCAGTGGTTTACTTAATCCCTATGGAGAAGTAAGTTATCTTGATTACTAAAATGTTAGCATGTTCATTCGTCTCAATTTCTGTTTGAATCCGAAATTAATTTTGTTCATAAACATAAATCTAGATAGCCTCTGAGATAATATCATGCCTGATTACTAACTACAGACTACATTTGTGCAATCAACCCGTCCTCATAAGGGAAAATAATTTGCTAATAGGGTACTCATTCATTAGTGGATTAATCAATTCAGTTCAATTGTTCATACTGACTTCATTAGTTAAAGTATTTGATAAGCAATTTTTTGTGAAAGATTGTTTCCAATACATAATTATCGATTTTCATGTGTAGAACATCTAAAAATTAAATCATATTTAAATTGAGTTTAGCTGCATAATTAGTAACATTACCTCCCAAACTGTGACTGATTGTCCTCAGTAATGTTAACTTCAAGAACCCAGAGTCGATTCCCGAGCATGTTTTGTTTGAGGGATGTGTACAGTTAAGTATCATTTAGCCTCTCAAGGATAAATGAGCAGCTGCTTGAATAAATAATTTACCAATCAATTATAAATTATATTAATAGACAAACCTTTAAACCTTCATGATGTGTCGCATTATGGATTTAATTTAATTTTTAAGACATCTAAAGTTCAAACTGTACATTAAGCTATGTAGTTTGAGACAACCATTCTTAACTCAAAACAATAGTGGACTCGTATTCCTGGAGTTCAACCAGTTGATAGTTGGATGGTAATTATACATGCATTCCTCAATTTCGAGGGCCACTCCCTCCTTCACTACTGCTTTATTTAGGATAGGCTATTCAAGATGATCAGCCCACATACAAAGGTATGAAAAATGAATATGTTTTCTTAGCAATGATAAATAAATGTTAGTTGAAATTATGACGAAGCATTAATTCCTTAAACTGTGAGTTCATAGTAAGCCATGATATATCTTATCAGTGGCTGTTTTATTGGGAATCCTCTTAGGTTGATGGAAAAAAGAAGTTGCATTTTCATATTTTAATTGATATAATATTTATTTTTATAAGTGTTCGAATCATTTTTTATCATACACACTCACATTTAGTCCTTCATTACTTTATCCACAAGTTGTTCAATCAAATGAACAATGAGTAACCGACCTAAAGAATATCTATGGGCAAATGGATGTTAAGAGTGTGGAAAGTTATGTGGTGTGGGGCTATCAGAAGTATATTGTTACTTGAATATGTATGGTAAATCCTCTCCCTGTGAAATAAAAGGTTATAAAAAAATACACTACCAATATCCTTACTTATTACCTCAGCTCATCTGGTAACTGTGGAGGCAATTTTAGGTAGGTCTATTCTCTTTGTAAGATGTTTTACTGCGGACTTATTTTGATCACTTAAGTACAGTAGACTTTAGTACTTTTACATTTTACTTATTTGTAAATGATTTGTTCAACTGACATGTAATTCCTGTGTATTTGTTTCAGGTCACTATGAAAAAACGAAAAAAGTAATTTCTCCCTTACTAAATATTGTAAATATGTTAATAAATTTTATACTAAGTTATCCAGTTTGTAATTTTGTCCTTATTAATAATTGGTAATTATTATTCCTATTAATAATAAGAATAATTAATTATTCTCTTGTTGACACATTTGTGTGACACTCTTATTAATCTTGAGTCTGATTATTACATTGTATTTAGGGGATTACATAGCCAGTTGATAAGCAAATCAGAGCTAAATCAGTAATTAAATGCCTTCCTTGTACTGTTTAGCTCTGGCACTATCCTGTGTAAAATGGGACCCATCAACCTGCTGGAGGCCATACCCATCAGGGTAACATGTCAGCAGGGCAGCGTCTATTTAATGGGAGCCCAGACTAAAAGTGGGTCACTCCTTCATCCCTTGAATAGCCAAAGGTGAAATAGCAAAAAGTATAGGCCTTAAATTGTAAACAATCCAATCCAGAATCTGACTACATATGCATGAGGTAGAGGTTTTTTTACTCCATTTAATATTTCGGTAACCTCCCCCCCCCCCAAAAAAAATTTACTGATATATTATATTGAATTTTTACTTGAAGTTATTTTTATGATATAAATTTGATTAAAGTATGGTATTTCAATTAAATGAACAATTGACCAAACCAATAAAATAAATATTATCACCAACCAGACTTCTTGATTGAACCAAAAAATTAAACTTTTAAGTAAAAATATGTGATGAAGTAGGCAATATCACACAATTAAGGATTTCGGCGATTTTCCTAATTACTCACTCTTGATCAATTTCCTTTTTTTATTGGATTATTTTTTGTTAACCAAACACATTCGAAGCTGTTCTTTAGCACACCCCTCTCCCTCTGTTCGGCATTGTACATGGTACTTTGTCACCACAGCCGCAGCTGTTTTATGTTAAATATTTTAACCAAAGTAGTCATTAAACTGGTTTTATGTTTTTCTCTAGTAATAGTCCACCAATCCCAAATACATCAAACATATTCTTAATCACCACATCGAGAACTTTTAAGTTTTTTCATGCTCAGTATACTTGGAAATTTTTTTATGTTTTATTACACCATCAGCTGCTTAATGGAACTGCCATGTAAAATATTATGTCTTCACCGGTTGAGTTTAAGTTACGAACTTTGAAGTTGGACGACTATGTGTAATTGCAGTTCTAAAATAAAAATGACACATTATTAATCAAGGCGATGAGGCCATTATTTTAAAACCCAACACAATAGGAAAGGAATTAAAATTTTCTGTCAGGTTCTCACAGGAGCTAACTTTCCAGATAGTAGGTAGTACTGCACACCAAGTATCGAATGAAATACTCCCTCTCACTAAATATCTGTCTCTCTTGCCACCCTTAAGAATTCTTAAATTTTAACATGAATTATTATAGATAAAAAATCACTTCGTTTGAAATCTAACACTTTCAATTATTTATCGATAAACTTATCGCTCAGGATGAATAAGTATTAAGTTATAAAATAATATAAAGTTTGCACGTGCACATAAGTTACCTGTTTTCTAATTTTTTACACCATTTATAATTTTTGCAACCCCCTTCCCCTACAAAAAAGTGATATTTGAATCGAATTTTTATTTAAAAGCTGTTTTCTGGTATAAATTTAGTCAAAGTATTAGTTTCCATTTTGATTGTTATTTACCATGTTAGTAAAATTCTTATCATCGCCTTGATTGAACCAAAATTTAAATAAACTTCTAACTAAAATAATTTTATGAAGTGTTCAATATCATACAATTAAGTTTTATAGTTTAAGACCTCAATACTGGTTAATTGCACATGCTAAGGGATAAATTTATCGATAAATAACAAAAAATGTTAGATGTCAACAATTCAATTATTTGTATGTATCACTTTAAAATAGCTTTATTTTTTGTTAAAATTTAAGAATGGTTATTCATTTAGTATTATTGGAATAAATCATGTGTTGAGACGACTTCTTCACCATGAACAAATAGAAGTTAACCTCTTCATGGACCAGAAAACACCCGCCTACCTTTCCATATTTTATCAATATATCTTCGGCGTCAGCATAGAGAGAGGGGACTAGTTGACATCGCTAGAGGGGTATTAGCCCTGATAGACCAAAATAAACATCATGTGATTGGCTGAAATTAGCAGCTCTGTCATTTGCTGTAGGTTTGAATGACCTGCCTATAAAAGGCTGAAATTCTGGGCTTTTTTTGACAGTCGGAATCTGACACTGCTCTCGCTCTCTCTCTCTGCATTGCCGCTTGCTGCTCTGCTTAACCATAGCTTACTTATTTAATTACCTCTGCACCTATCTTTGATAACTCAAGTTTGGCACTGTCAGCCTCCACGACCTTCCCAGTGGAGTCCACTGGCATAACTAGCAAATGTTTGGAAGGCAACTCTTCCATGCAGACGACAACTTCGGGGGCCCTACAAATGTACCTAGTAGCGTTTCCCCCAGCGGTCCAGTCTGCCTCTTTCCGGTCTCACTCGCCTTGTGATCTCGTGGCCATTCCAAGACCACGTAAACCAGCTATAATACCTAGCCTATACCTCTTCTCCTGAACATAGTGCACTGTCGGGAGACATGGAGTCAGATCGATATATAAATACGAATCAAGCTGCCCACCGTCTAGCAATTTGCATAAGTATCAACTAACATAGTTTTACTTTTTGAATTAGCGTTTTAACTTAAAAGAGTTCACCTAGACTAGAACTTCATTGCAACATTCCATACCCATTCTCAACACTTGAGTTCTGCATGGTATTTAGTGGAAATTTTATTTCCAATGCTGAATAAGTATTTACTTCACTACTACAGGTTTAGGGCAATTATCTTCCACCTGCCTGTACTGATAGCTGTCATAAAAATTATCTGATCTTTCTTAAATTTTCATTGTATATTCTACATTACACATAAAAAAAATCTTTCAGATTTTTGCTATCTTTCTATAACATTTCTAAAGTAATTGAGAAGGGCCATGGGAAAAACGATCAATGTCAATTTTTTTGTGAAAATGATATACTAACGCCATGCGTTGTGGCTTGTTACCAAACGAATCGATTTTGGTGGCATTTTCGTAGTCTACCCAAAAATGAAAGAAGAGATTTTTTCGGGAAAGACTGATCAAAGTACACGCGGTGATGGAGAAAACCTGTCAGCGCCTAGGTTAAAACCCCCTCAACCTAAAATCTGACTTTTATCATTATAATGGAAAGTAATCTTAGTGATATGAACACAGATCACGAAAGAAATCGAGTATAATAAGGGAAGTGAAAAAACATCTTCGAGGAGCTTCCTCTGAGTTAGGACCTAACTGCCGGTGCAAAAGATTCAAGCTGTTTCTCCTGAAGAAAGTCAAAGGCTCCTCAGAGACTTCAGTAATTTGGGTGAATACAACCATCAAAATGGATACCGGGAAGGGTTGATTACAGTTGTACCAGTCAAACGACGTATAAATACGAGATCGGTTGATGAGGTGAACTCCCTTAACCCGTCATACAGGTACCGCGTTCGTGCTCATGTTGACGGCAAACTAAAGGATATTGTAGTTTGCTAAAACAATTTTAGCTTTGCATGACATCTCTAACTGACGAGTACAAACCTTTAAAAAAAAGTTGAATTTTTAGGGGGCTGTCTGCAATGACTGATGAGGCAAACACAACCAACAGACCTCATAAATTAACTGACGAGACCAAAACAAAATTTTTTGACTTCAAAAGGACGAAAATCTTACAATCCACCAAAAGTATAACTCCCAGAGTTATTGAGCATTAAAACATGTATATGGACGATAATCCCGAAAACTCGGTGGGTTACATATTACGTACATTTTTTTAACAAAATGTCAATATGTTTGGTTATGCTCGCTAGGATACATGTAACCCACACAAAGCAGAAGTAAAACTTCTTTAAAACCAAACCAGTAGCAACTAGATCGATCCCAGTTAGATGGAAGCCATCCTCAAATATTGCACCACAGGCCGAGTACTGTGGTCCCTAAAGTATTTTAACATCATACTTATGTCTAAAGTTAAAAATCAAAACCAAACCCTTGCCAAAATGTCATCTTTTAAGTTTATAAAGTTTACAAAATGGAATTATAAAAATTTTGATATTGATTCTTCCCTTTTTTAATTTTTCTTTGTTGGTAAAATTTAAGATGATAAAACAAAAGGGAAGTCAAAAAACCACGATTATTGTATACAAGATTCATCTCTAAAATATCTTAATCATCATTGCTCTGCAAGTAAGCTAGCAGTTCTAGCAGCTATCCATGATCTTTGATTGGTTAATTTCTTAAGTGAATTGATACACAAGTCCATGTAAAATTGAGTGCTTGTTTCAAGAACAGTATTAGCTTTAATAACTGGATTATTTCATCAGTAGACAGGACTTGTTACCTCAGAATCCATTTTTATTGATTCTTTTAGCTACCTAAATCAATACTTAATGCATCCTTGCGAATTCCTGAACACCACCATGGGATAATTGGGCTCCATTGTATTTATATAATACCATGTTTCATAATAGGCACTAATTTTTGAACTTTAAATATTCTCATAAGGGGGTTAATAGAAGATGTAAACTATTTTGATAATTTTTTTATTTCAAGTATTAATATAATGTTTTATTGTATCAAAAAACTGTTTTAATGTAAGAGTTAATAAGTTCTTATCTCTTGCGTACCTGAAAAATAACTGATGAAAGATAAAAATTATTATCTAAAAATTTATATCAATGCTAAGAGTATGGGGAATTATAAACCACTTAAGTATATTAAAAGTAAAAATTAATTGAATTCATAATTCATTTAATTGCATACACTGAAAGTAGCATTTTGTAAATTATACAGTCTTCTGATAATTATAAGATCTGAATTAGAAATGAAACATTTCTACGAAACATTTTTTTTTTTCTTCATTACCTCGCATATCACAACACACGCAACTCTCAAAAATATTTGTACACTTAGAAATGATGCAATGACATACATGTTGATTTACATAATACATAGTACTAGAATAATATCAAACAATACGTCATCACATCATTTCTCACAAGATTTCGTAATTAAAAAAAAAAACAAAAAAAAACTAACAAATAAATATAAATAACGAAAAATCTCCTAGTTCCTAATAGTGAGAGAACACCATGGAATGGATTATATAAATAAGAATCTTCTAGATGGGTTCTTTAAGAGCAACAGCACAGTACATTACATTGAAACATACAAATATAAATACTGCTGTTTTATTCTTCTTGAAAATTTAAGAAGAATTTTTGTGTTTAATTTCATAAATTCCACAGCTAAAGAAAGCAGTCTTATAATTCGTCCTTGAGGTCTTCTTCGTTTCCTCCCGGAGGTGGTGCTCCTCCCTGGTACAACTTTGTGATGATTGGCTTCACTACTTCTTCTAGTTCTTTCTTCTCTTTCATGAACGCTTCACTGTCCGCGTCTTGGTTCTCTTCTAGCCATTTGATTTTCTCATCGATAGCTGCTTCCATCTTGACTTTGTCATCATCAGAGACCTGCAATAAAAGAGCTCACTATCAGTACAAACATATTTTTAAAATAATGAATCCATGTGAAATCATATGTCCGTGTGGACTAAGGATCAAGTACTGGGCAATTATCTTGGCTTTATTAATTGAATGATTATACCAAGCAAGTAAGTATATTATTCATACTAACCTTTGCACCAAGTTTATCTTTGTCGGACAGTTGGTTCTTCAATGAATAGGCATAAGATTCCAGTTCATTTCTAGCCTCTACCCTCTCCTTTTGTTTCTTGTCATCGTCAGCGAACTTCTCAGCATCCTTGATCATCCTCTCAATGTCCTCTGGTGTCAACCTGTTCTGGTCATTAGTAATGACAATCTTTTCCCTGTTACCAGTTCCCTTATCCTCTGCCGATACCTACAATTTGTACCGCATTGATTAGCTTACATAACAATCACTAGTAATTAACAAATATTTTATTTTGAATAATATTATTATACCAACCTGGAGGATACCGTTGGCATCAATTTCAAATGTGACTTCAATTTGCGGAATTCCACGAGGAGCTGGAGGTATTCCAGTGAGGTCAAATTTACCAAGAAGATGGTTGTCCTTAGTCATTGGCCTCTCACCTTCGTATACCTAAGAATAAAATTTAACTTAGCGAACCATACTTAATTAACACTCTATTATATTTTGTTGATTATTTTTTAAATAAAAAATACCTGAATAGTGACAGTGTGCTGGTTATCAGAAGCAGTTGAGAAAATCTGTGATTTCTTTGTCGGGATGACAGTGTTTCTTGGAATAAGTTTAGTCATGACTCCACCGACAGTTTCGATACCTAGGGTCAAAGGGTTGACATCAAGAAGTACGATAGAATCAGTATCCTGTTCACCAGAGAGAACACCAGCCTGTACTGCAGCACCATAGGCAACCTAAAAATTAATCTCAGTTGAAGATGTCAAATAAGCAAATATGTTACTTATCTTAAAAATGGTTTAAAAATTATTAACTTGGAGTGACTGATGAACCGGACTGTGCAGGTTTTTGTAAATAAAAAAAATTATTTAAAATTAATAAGAGTTGTTGCTTTTCTTATAACAATGATGGCTTTAGCGCCAAAAACATTATTACAGTAAATCCATTGTTTAAATTGAAAAATAAAATGTGGCAATAATGCAGTTGACAAACATTAATTTTGTGTTTTGGCAATATCCTGTCAGGGCTCTACCGACTAACCTAGACTGAATAATGAGGAGGTCCTGGGTTTAACTACTGAGGTTTATGTTTTCTTTTGGCTAATATGGATTGATAATAACACTATGTATATCACAAAGAAAATTACTATAAAAATGCAAAAAAAATTTTCTATTGAAATACATAAAGGGTTACCGTAATGGACAGTGATTGGCAAAACTTCTTCATGATTTGAAGGTTCTTCTGGACTCAAATCATTACATACAAGGTATATTTATTAACTAAGTCTCTAAACATAAGCTAGTGGCCAACGATAAGCTGAACCCCCAACAGCCCTAAATAATAGTACGTACAAGTATAAATAAACCAAACTTAAGAAGTAAGTACTTACTGCTTCATCAGGGTTGATTCCTCTAGATGGTTCTTTTCCATTGAAAAATTCTTTAACAAGCTGCTGGACTTTGGGAATCCTGGTACTTCCTCCAACTAGTACAATTTCATCAACATCCTTCTTGTTCATATCAGCGTCTTCTAAAACTTTTTGTACAGGCTTCATTGTGGATCTGAACAAATCCATGTTCAATTCTTCGAATTTGGCTCTGGTAAGGGATTCTGAAAAATCTTCACCATCATAGAAGCTTTCAATTTCAATCCTGACCTGGTGGCTAGATGACAGAGCCCTCTTTGCCTTTTCAACCTCGCGCCTCAGTTTCTGAACAGCTCGGTTGTCCTTACGGATATCCTTGCCCTTCTTCTTCTTGTACAGTTTGATGAAGTGGTCCATGACACGCTGATCAAAGTCCTCACCACCAAGATGGGTATCACCATTGGTAGAAACAACCTGAATAATGAGGCAATTAGACTTCTGCAGAACTAACAATCAAATGAATATGCTTTATAAATAATGTGAAATTACCTCGAATACACCATTGTCAATTGTGAGCAGGGACACATCAAAAGTACCACCACCTAAATCAAAGACCAATACATTTTTCTCGCCCTCTTTCTTGTCTAATCCATAAGCAATGGCAGCAGCAGTCGGTTCATTGATGATCCTCATAACGTTCAAACCAGAAATAGTTCCAGCATCCTTAGTAGCTTGACGCTGGGCATCGTTAAAGTAAGCAGGGACGGTAACAACAGCATGGGTAACCTAGAAGTCAAAAATGAGAAATTAGGTAGAAGTTAAGAAGGGTTTTACCATAACGCATTGGGAAGATATTATTAAGTTCTCCTGTAAAGTATTCTCTATAGATTCTTAAGTTTAATCTGGATGCACTGATACAGAGTAATTAATGGTGATTTGATGAACAACAAATATTACCTGTTTTTATATTGAGATAATCTATAAAATATACTGACCCCCCCCCATAGAATTTTACAAGGAAAGAAGAGCAAGACTAGTTTTTAATTATAGATGGAAGAGTCATGCTACCTTAATTAGATACCTCCTGTAAGCTCCCTTCCTACCATGGACAGAACTGAACAAACAGCATAAGGAGGGTTTATTTGTATAAAATAAACTTTATATAATAAAAATTACTAATAGAAAACCTAATTGATAAATTATTTTAAGATATTTCTATAGTATAATGGATTAGGGCTGCATAAAGATGATTAAAACACAAACCATTGCTAATGATGTGAGTCAAGGGCTGGTTGTGGAGTTAAAAATTTAAGAAATAAAACGATGTATTTATGTATAATGACTTTGTGGGGAGAGAAGAAGTTTAATTTCTTTTTCAAATTAATGTTTCTTACATAGTAAATTAACGATAAAAACTTCTTAACCATTTCAAAAATGAAAATAGGAAATAAATTAAAAAAACAATAACCAGAACAAACACAGGAATTAAATGAAACTTGCGAAAATAAAATAGCTCTGGGTATGCCAACAGCTGAGGGGCGGTCACAACTGTCAAATATTCTGGGGCAGTCAGTCCATCAAGGATGTTCATTCAGCATAGAAACTCGGATGCTATGGATGTATTCTATTAGTTCTAAAATCCCAAAGCATAAAACCAAATATTACCAATGGAAGGATTATGCTTTAGATATATGGAGAAATAGTATTTCATGATGCAGAGGATAATATGACTTACAAACCAAAACTTTGATATAATAGGTAACCATTGGGAAAGAAATTATTTCTTCCTCATCACAAAGGCAAGCTACAGAAATTGGAAATTACTTTTTTTTGTTGGATACGCTGCTTATACAACTGCTATATAATAGAAGTGTTATGCTTAATCGACCGAAAACTTTCTCTATTACACAAAAGGAATAATACTGCTCCTGTAAAACACTATTTTCTCACCAAGAAATGAAAAATGATATAATAACCCGCTTAAACTTAGAAATACTTTGACATAACATTTATCATCAAAATATAATTAAAAGAGTTACTTGACAAACAAAAATATTTGAAACTTTGTAATTTATAACAAATTATTCATTATCAGCAACATAAATTTAAAATTATGCCAGAAAAAAGTTATGGCAATTATGCAATCATTATTACACTTTGTTTACAGTAAACACTTCTCTATTTACTAAACAATGACGAATTTAAAGGTCTTTCATAGTTTGCTATGGACAAAGCAAAACATTGTCTTGTGATTTTGAAGTCCTGAATTAATTCTGACTGCATGTAAAATTCGTGTCAAGCAAAAATTTATGAGAACTGTACATAAGGAATTAATACATTGATTTGATAAAAACAAATAAATGAAAAATGTCTGCAATGCTTACTTTAAGAAATTATCCTTAACTGACCTCAGTTGGAATACTAAAAAAAAAACATGAGTGCAGTGCTTGCTATTAAAGCATTACATTAATTGCAATTTTTAGAACGTGGATTGATATATTTTGTCAATAAAAGTAATGATAAGTATGGATTAACATTCATAACCAACAAGTTTGAGTAAATAGTTCTGATAAGATTGACATAAAATATTATGCATCTAATTCCTAAAATTTGATTGGATGAGAAAATCAAAAATAACTATTGTATATTTTCTTCCATTGCCATTTAAGCAAAAATTACTGTCATATATTAAAATATGCAGTATGTCACAAATTTTATGTCTTACAAGAACATATTAAAATAACATTTATAAAAGTTTTAGGCTAACATATTGATTAAAAATATATAGAGCATTTACTCACTCAATATATTAAAATACAGTATTGTTCACACTATAATAATGTAAAATAATGCTCAGAAAATAGCCTTAATGTTCTGTTAGATAAGATATAAAGCCACAGATGGTGACATTTAAGAAAGATTATATGGATGGATAAGGCAATTAGAAGTTGGTAATCCTTGACAAAGTATCAATAACCATAAATACATGGATATTAACACACTACAAATAGTGAAAACTTTTAGAATTTAAATTAATACTTACTTTTTTACCGAGGTAAGCCTCAGCGGTCTCTTTCATTTTACCCAAAACCATAGCAGATATTTCTTCAGGTGCGAATGTCTTGTCACCTTGTGAAGTAGAAACTTGAATGTGTGGCTTGCTATTCTTTTCTATAACCTGAATTAAATAAAATAAATAATCAATATGCAGGATAAATTTATTAAATAAAATAGGTCAACTTTGAAAAACAATTACTTTGAATGGGAAATATTTGATGTCATCTTGCACAGTCTTGTCTGTCCATTCCCTACCAATGAGACGCTTGGCATCAAAAACTGTGTTTTCTGGATTGGTAGTGAGCTGGTTCTTAGCGGCATCTCCAATCAGCCTTTCTCCCTCACCAGTAAAAGCGACATATGAAGGTGTGATACGGTTTCCTTGATCATTGGCAATTATCTCCACTCGTCCATTCTTATATACCCCAACACTAAAGGGTAGAGATAAACATATTATAAATAAAAGTAGACTAATAATTACGAAACACTTCCAAATGTTGAATGCATACCAAGAGTAGGTGGTTCCAAGATCAATTCCTACAACTGTGCCAACATCTTTATTTTTTTCATCTGCCTTTGCCAGTAGAATAAATAAGCAAAGGGCGCCTAAAATCCCTACCAGCTTCATCCCTTTACGTGTTTTGACACCTATGAGCAAAAATTAATTAATTGTTTGATATAGTCAAATATTGAGATGCTCGACTTTGTTTAGATACTACGACTAAAGGCTAGTATAATACAGCAAGATACAGAGTAGGAATTACCTTTAGAAAACTATGGTAACTCTCAGAGAGCTTTAAAAGACAGAATAACGTCGAAAGTCGCTAGATGAGATGGATACTGAACCGGAGACTTAGGACAACTAGAATATATGAGCAGAGAAGGTGGAAGGAACCTACTCCAATCGTGGAGATCTGTGATTGGTCCAAGTTTGACTGGGACTAAAAACGTTCTTCAATCTGATTGGTCGGCTCTAGCGACTTGGCCCAAAACCATTGGAGTCCGTCTGGCTGGAAAGTATTTCATTATCACTGATAAAATTCTCACAAAATTCCAAGCAATTGTTGCATGTATATCCGCATTACAACAAATTACTTAAAAAATACGTATAAAAAACAATTAACTTGACTTTTAACATCAACTCACCAAAGTTATTGAAAATATAAGATTAACGCGTAAACTTTAATATCCTCAAAACAATTGTCATCAATTAATTTTTAATATCAATATATTTCCATCGTAGGCATTAATTATTTTTAAAATATAATTAATGTCATATTTATAAACAGTTTATGAAACATGTGTTTTGAGGAAGTGATGGAAGGTTATTAAACGGTCTCCAACGTTGTTTTGATACGGTCCAGCATTGGATTGTCAGTCTTTGATTAGTTAGTGCCTTTCGTCGATTAGATCCGTATTTTTCGTTCTTATTCCGTGGCTAATAATATATATACATTGTTATGTCTATGAGCCGATTCAACGGAAAGTTCAGCTCGATGGAAGGGAAAACACCGTTTTTAATAGGAGTTGCTGGTGGAACAGCTAGTGGCAAGGTTAATTGACTCAACTCAATTCATACCATCATATATATTTTCAGAGAGACGTTAATACATTGATATCAATCCATGAACAGTGATAAGACCAATACAGTTAGGAGTGGAATTATTTCTGATTAATTATACACCTCACTGTCTTTTTTAAATCTGTATTTGGTTTGAAATGCTTGTTAATTTGTACCTAAGTAATCTTTAAATATAAATATTTTGTAGCTAATTGGTGAATTCATATTGTCATGGGACTAATTGGGCTGTAAGTCCATTCTATTATTGGAAGTTTCACTCATGTTGAAATACTTCAGGAAGTAGAGGTCCACAATCAAAGTATTGCTTCCTCTTTGAGCCAGTATAATATTAATTCTCTTGTATATTACTGTTTTAATATCATAATTATAAGCTACCATTGTATTGCATGATTGGTACTTTATGCAATAAAAATGAGTTAGGTGTCAATTTTTGCTATAAAAGTTGCATGCCTGTAATTAATAAATACTGAGTAAGAATATGTGTTTAGTTTTCACAATTTATTTCTCTTTGCATTATAGCCACCGAAAGGACTTCTTTCCTATGTTCAAATGGCTCAGAGCTTTTTGTTTGAATAGAAACCTAAGTAGTAACATGAATCAGGGCACAAGGCTAGTGGGGTAGATTTTCATTTCTGTTTGGCCATTGAACTCTTAGAATTTGCATACCCTCTATAAAGTCAGTGATCTACTTTTATGATGCAGAAGTAAAAAAAACTATTAATATGTAGATCACTGTTGCTTCTGCTGAAATTACTAGTTTTCAATATGTAATGTCCTAATGTAGTACTTATGAAGCCTGTACCTTGGTGGGTACATGTTTAGTTTGGTATTTTGAATTGGTCTTTACAAATGAAATCAGAATGATGCAAGTTTTTGCTTATTTTTTTTTATCTTATATCTCTCTATCAGTAATTTTTTTTAATTCAAATAATACAGTTTTACAATAAGACAACTTTATGATGTTTACTTCTACAATAATGCATCAATTAAGCATGTTTGTTATTATTTTTTGTTCTAGTCGACGGTTTGTGCTCGAATAATGGAAAAACTTGGTCAAGTTGATGTAGACCATACGGAAAGGAAAGTTGTCACAATTAGCCAAGATTATTTTTATAGAGAACTCACGCCTGCTGGAAAAGCGAAAGCCCTAAAAGGACAGTATAACTTCGACCACCCAGGTTAAAAAATATATAATTGAGTTTTAGTTCTTTTTTTGATATGAAAGTCAGTCAATGTTTGGTTAAACTGATTAGATATTTTATATATTGAGAGGAACCTTTGATGGAGAGATTTGTAATTAGTAGGTTGTATTTTTCCAAGGGGTTGAAAATGTCATCTCACCAAGCCTCTTGTAATTTTATGATGTCTGTCAAGTCATTTCAACAATTGCCATTATTATTTTTAAAATAAGTTTATCAGTTATCAAGTAATAATTTGTGACATCAGTTAAGCATAACTGAAACAAAACAAAAAGAAGGTTGGTATAAGTGCAGGGCGAGTAGTTGATGAATTGATATTAATATCTACTAGCAGTTAATAGGTTTAAATTACTAAGATATATATTGCTAATAGATGAAAACAGGAATATGTAAAATGCATGGATACAATGAAATATAAAATACATAATCTGATAGTTTGTTTTAAAATACATATACAAAGAAAGTAACGTTATATCTGCTAAAGGGAAATAGGTTTTTTTTAAAAGTATATTAGTTATCTATTTTTTGTAATATATATTATATGAAGTTGAAGAAAGTCAAATTTAAAAAAAATACTATTTCTATGAATTTAGCAATCTAGAATTTGCTTTCAAGTATTTTTGAGAAGAATTGCAGTTGCTTATCCTGTATCCACTGAGGTAAACTGTGAGTTGATAGTTAATGGATAATGTTCTGACATTTATGTCAGCATTATATGGTAAGTATCCAACATCTCAAAATGATGAGTGCTGGTTCTAGAAGGGTGCTCAAAATTCCACAAAATTATAGAAAGAAGGATTACCCAACAGCTTACTTCCATCCTCTAAAGAATTTAATGATGTCTATGATACTTGAGGCTAGATAAAAATCTTAACATCTTTCTTTTATTGGCCAAAGCTCATATCCTGACACATAATTAACTCTTTTATTAGATATTCAATATAACAATAATTTTCTTAGTCAACCAAAAATCATAATCCAACTGGACCTCCCTCTGATCCTAGGATCCACAAAGAAAATTGTATTGCCCATTTGACATAATACAAGAAAGGAAAACAAAGAAATTGTATGTAGTTAAGGGTTTTTGAACGTATACAAAACCTATTTGGGCCTACCTAAAAGAAACCAAACTATTTTTGCACAAAGTGGTTTATTTAACTTTGTTACAAAAAAAAACCCTTTTATTTCCTTCAAAGTACTCTCCATTGGAGTTAATACACTTGTCCAATATTTTATTTCTCTGTTCGAAACATTTTTTAAATTCCTCTTTTGTGATGCTAGACAGTGCCTCCATCGTTTTTGTTTTTACTTCTTGAACATCCGCAAAACGCTTTTCATTCGAGGGAATAAAATGAAGTCTCAGAGGGCTAGTTCGGGTAAATTAAGAGGCTGGGGCTCAGTGGTGATAACATTTTTGGTCAAAAATCGGCAGACAGAGAGGGGAGAAGCCCTTGTCAGCAGGAGCTGGAAGAACCAGTCCCACAACTGCCACTTTTCGGGCTTTTCCTCCTCAAACTGTTGGACAATCTTTTCAAAACTTCAAGGTAAAAAGCCTGGTTAACTGTCTGACCCGGGGTAATAAACTCTGAATGGACGAGTCCTCTCTCATCGAAAAAAGAAATAACCATCGTCTTAATGTTTGATCTCACCTGACAAGTTTTATTGGGGCGATAAATATTTGGAGTCTTCCATTGGCATGATTGTTGCTTAGTTCTAGGATTTTATCAATAGCATCATGATTCGTCACCTTTGATGACGGAAAAAAGTTAAGTTCATTTCGGAACTCTTCCTTCAAAGCAGGGCATGCTTCCAAGCTACCTTGTTTTTGTTGTGGAGTCAGTAGTCGAGGAACCGATTTTGCAGCCACCCTTCTCATCCCCAAATCTTCACTTATAATTTGCTGTACTCAATTCCAAGTCATTCCAGATTTCTCCAAAACTTCGTCTATCTTCCAGGAGATTTCATGAATTTTTTTCGACATTGGTTTGGGCCAACAAAGAACTTACAGAGTGAGGTTGATTATTAATTGACATTGGCTGAAAACACAAAAATTAGTCAAAAACTTGAGTTTTCCCCATAGCACATCATCCTCATAGGCCGCTTTTAAAATTTCCGAGCAGGAAGCATACTTTCACAGCCACGTGCTGTTCTCGAAAATCAGCTATCACAACAATGACGAGCGTGCAAAACAAATATCACAAATAAATTAACACAAGCAGAACAGAACCTTATCCAGTGACAGCACTTGCCATACTAACTAGTGAAAAGTTGGTGTACACAGTCCTACCGTTGAAACCCGGTACTATAAAAACTCTGCCACATACAACATCAGTTCAGTCTTTTTTGGGTGCGCCCTTATAACATGTTTTTGATAATAACTTGTTATGCAGGAATTTGCAACATCCTAGAATAGATAACCACCTACATATAGCTTAAATGCAGAAATCGTTTTGGTTTCATTGACTAGAATGTAGTACTCAATATATGAAAAATTTTTATGAAATTTATGTCATTGCATATTCTACATTCTTTTTCTTTTTCTTATAGATGCTTTTAATGAAGATTTAATGTTACAAACTCTTCAAGACATTTTAGCGGGGAAAAAAGTGACTCTTCCAACTTATGACTACCGAACAAATTCAAGGTAATTAATCACAACTGATATGATGACTGTAGATGTTATTGTTGCTATTAAGTATGCTTATTTACATATTGATAGTAGTTTTTAAAAATTTTATTTTCCTTGGAGTTTAGTTTGTTTTTAAATAAAACATTTTAATTTCCTTGGAGTTTATTGCCACAAATAATTTTGATACTTATAATTTTTGTTTTGAAGTCATTTAACTTTTAGCGCTCATAACAATCTACACAATTCCGCTCTTTTGTTTAACTGTTTAATTACAATTTTTAACATTTAACTGTCGCTGGTCCCACTTTATGGCTTCTGCAGGACTATGATCTGCTTTCTCAGCTCTATCTGGAGGGAAGGGCTCGAACTATGAACCCCTGTCAACCCAGGTTGATGTTTTTGATAGTAGTCATACTTGTTCCTGTCCATTGCACATCAGAGAGCTTATGGTTGGCATAGTTTTGGTTTGGCTCTCTTAGAGGACAGACATCCTTAATGCGCTTATTTTTTTGGATAATTTAAAAAATTTGTATTTTATTTTACAATGAGTGGAAAGCAATTCACAGCCATATCTCTAGCTCAGATGAGGAAGTAGATTTATACCGCCTAGAATTCTAGAATTGCCTAGGAATTCAAACTCAGCTTAAAATATTAAACTAATTATAAACATTATATAAAAAATGTAATTCAATATTGTTTCTCATTAATGAAGAGTTTTATAGCATGATTATGTGGGGGAAAATTAAATTAAAGTAGGTTCAATTTATAACTAATACATGTGCATACCAAACAATGCCGAAGAATTTAAAAGAAGTGCCCAAATAATTCAGAAAAGTATTGAAGTGTGACGTTGAAGAAGACCAGGAATCCCACACATAGATAGGTAGGTGACCTTGAGAGGGCCTCAGCACACAGGCTTGGTCCCGCTCAACCCTGCATTGTTGTTAAAGGGCTAATATAACAATGTTTAGTCCAATCTATCCAATCTGTTATTGGTTTCCTAACCCTCATATAGGCCAGTTTTCCTCATCATTTTGTTTTTCATTAACACAAAGATTTCTGTTAACCATTTTTTAAAGTATATATCTGTACCTCAGAAGTGTAGAATGCCACATTTCCTTAACTTTATAGGAGAGCAGTTTGTTGAACAAGTTTTATTTTTAAAACATTTTGTTTCCTTAACTGTTTACTCAATTTTATAAAATTGATTAAATTTCATTTATTGATTTATAAATGTTTTAAAAATAAAATCTCTTCAAACTGGTCACCTGTTAAGTTAGTGAAATGTGACATTGTGTTCTATACCTCTGAGGTACAGATATAAGGTAAATAAAAGTGTAGTTAGTGAATGAACAAACCCAACCCAAGATTTAGGAGGTAGGATGTGGACGCTTAATTATGAATCACCTTTTTAGCTAATGGAAAAAATTTAAAATTCCATATTTGTCTGAACAAAAAAACTTTAAATCAACTCAAATGACTTTAAGTACACAATTTTGATTGTTGGCTTTCAAAACCAGGTTTTGGGATATCTTAAAAGTTACTTTTGTAATACCTTTCAAGTTTTTTTATTTCCATACTTCCTGTTCTTGCATTTTAATTAACACGTAAAAGCATATTGTAGAATATTGGCTGTAGGTTGTAGGAATTGGAAATATAATTCTTTATTTTACAGCACTTTTAACAGTCTTAGACATATAGAAATATGACAAAATAATACTTAAATATATTATGTTTTTCGTTTAATTGTTAAATTTTAATTTGTTCACTCGCATGAATACATAAATTGCAATGGATTAATTAATGTATTAGTCAGAAAGGGTGGAGGGCTGATCTCTTGTTATGGGAATGTTTATTAATTTCTTCTTTTTGTTTAAATTCTTGGGATTGGGAGAATCAGTCATTATCTCGGTGCTTTCTATTTTTTTGCTAAAATATACCTATACTAAACAACCGTGTTATCTCGATGTCCCAGTTAAATATTGGGTTTTTGTTTTCTGTTAGTTTTGTCAACATATGATTCTCCACATTCCAGTCACTCCCGAATTGCATTTTACTTCAAAGGATCTTTTGATTGAGAATTTTTTTTTTGACCCATTACTTTTTAATTTATTTTGGCGAGTTTATTGGAGCCAGGTTCTAAATATGAGAGATCACACCGTTTACTGTATTTGATATTATTAGATTTGTTCTTAACTTTATTTATTTTCTGTTTACGATGTTGCATACAATATCCTGGTTTTATTGTGAATTGGGGGAAGACAATTTTATATTCAAATAAAGTATAAAAACATTGCTTTGTTTCTGTAAATGCTTTATTTCTTGATGAAACTGGTGTGAATGATAACATTTGATTTTGAAATATATAAATCAGCACATAAAGAGAAACTTTCATAAGTCACATTAATTTTGCATATAATTATTTATTTTTATCATAGATTAGAATAGTTCTTCTTTAGGAAAGTACTATTTGTAAAATTTAATTGATTTTATATTTTTTTATTTATTTAATGTTCTTTAGCTTTTTGTGTACATGTATCTTTTCTTTAATCAATTATAATTGTTTCCAATAGCAATTTTATTTTTATTTCAAGATCTGAAAAAATGCAGACGATATATCCAGCCGATGTTGTTCTGTTTGAGGGGATCCTCGTTTTCTATTTTCCTGAAATAAGAAATTTGTTTCATATGAAGCTCTTTGTAGACACAGATTCTGATACTAGGCTTGCTCGTAGAGGTAAAATAGCTTTTAGCCACATCGCCTTTTTTACTATGATTGTATCTATTTAGCCATGTTTTAATTAATTAGTTAGTTTTATGTTTCTATTCCATGAATAATGAAGCTTATTGGTATTAATCTGAATAGTTGTGAGTAAATGGCCATTTACAATAGATATTTGAATATTAAAAATTTTAGGCTTGTTTTTTAACATCAATAGAATAAATCTATAATAAAAATTTTACCAAATCTAGCTGCAGAGAGGAAAAACATTAAGTGCAGAAACAATATAAAAGAACTGGCTGCAATGGTCTGACAACCAGATACAGTTGGTAATAAGGCTGAACTTGAAAAACAAACTATGGACTTGCATGGTTGAATGAAGATCGAAAAATGAATCCTTTATAAAGCATGATGGAAGGTAGGTTTTGCCACCACTAATGGTGGTTGGTCTCACTACTTTTACTTGCATCTTGATGAGGATATCTCGGTCCAGTTTTCATTGGATTTATTATAATTTCTCGCAGAATCCACCTTTCATCTTGTTAAATCAACTTGATGTATTTCTTATTTTTATATTACCATAATTTGATGAACACCAATTAATAATTTCAATGATATTTCTAACATTTTTTCTATTTTGCACATGTGAATTCTTATTTGTTTTGTGTTGTACTCTTGTCTTAGTTGATTACTGAACAATGTCAAAGAATAAATAGATTTAAAGAATCTCAACATTACTTAATTTATGAAGAATATTAAATTTGGGACCAATATTACAACTAAAAACTCTAGTAGAGACCAATAATAAAATAAGATTGCTTGAAAAAAATATCCTTGGCTCTCTCTCTGATATAAATTTATTAGGTTGATGTTTTCCCAAATTCAGAAAACAAGTGACAAGAAATCAATTATATAAGCCACTTTGTCTAGTAATTACAAGGTTTGAATAACAAAACTTTTAAGCAATTAAACCATTTAATTAGTAATTTCTTTTAGAAAACTCATAGGAAAAATTTACTAAAAACACTTTATCCCATGATTACTCAAAAACAGATAACACTTATACTCTGAGTAGAAACAAACGATTAGCTAAAGTAAAGCTCTACATGGTTGCTGGGAGTTTATGTCACAATCAATAAATAAAGAATTTTTATATGGTTGTTTGAAAGCTCTTGACTTTCATTCTTACTTATCTGTACAGTGTGATTTTTTTTATTTCTATATTTAATATTCTTTATACAGTTCCACGTGATATCAACGAGAGAGGAAGGGACTTGGAACAAGTTTTAAATCAGTACATGAGGTTCGTTAAACCCGCTTTCGAGGAATTCTGCCTTCCTGTAAGTATAAACCCACATTAGCTTTGCATACACCATATAGATATTATTGTTAATTCATGATTCATTTTATGATGTGTTTTTTTATGACAGACGAAGAAGCATGCTGATGTCATAATTCCGAGAGGAGCAGATAATATAGGTAAATAAACAATTATGTTTTGTAATTTGATAGTTGTGTTTTACTTTCTTATTTAAGGAATAAAATTTAGGTACTTCTATACTAAGTGGCCACATATACTAACCTGGATGCCTTAGCTGTTTTGAAATGTAACATATGGAAGATTAGATCAAAATTAATTTAGTTTTATCAGACAGTTAATTCTTAAACACTTATAGTATAAAGTAAGAAGGGTACCATTTCAAATGAGTCTCAGTTGGAAACGATAGCCACAACTGTGTAACCTACCTGTCTAGCATAGTACATTTAAGCGAAAATGAATATTTGGCATTTACCCATGACTGAGGAAGATTGATTCATGGCATCATTCATTTATAGCCTTGGTATTGATATACGAGGTTTGATCAAAAAGTAACGAGAATTTTTGTTCATCTTGAAATTTTTTTATTTATTCATCTGTAGCAATTTTGTCCCCTTCAAGTGAACCCCCTCAGATATAATAAACTCGTGAAATTTCTTTTTCCAATCTTCAAAGCACTTTTCGATATAGCTCTTAGCTCCTTCAGCGATTCTTCTTTTATCTCATTAATGGTGTCATCCAACAAAAAGAAGTTGCAGGGAGCCATGTCTGGTGAATAAGGTGCCTGAGGTAATCCAACAGTGCTGTTTTTTGCTACAAAATTACGAACAATCAGTGTGGTGTGAGTGGGAGCGTTATCGTCATGCAATTTCCATGAATCGTTTTGCCACAATTCCGATTGTTTTTGTCGGACGGCGCATTACTTACATCCAATATACTTTATTGACTGTATGACTTTCTGGCAGGAACTCATGATGAGCTTCGCCATTGAAATAAAACAAAAACAGTGAGAAGAACCTTCACTTTTGATCAGCTTGTCAAATTTTTTTAGGCCGCTTCCATTGCAAAGAATGCGTCTTGGTTTCCACATCATACCGACATTTCGTAACCTGTTATGATGCATTTAACAAACTCTGGATTGTTGGTTACTTTGTTCGGCAATTCTTTGGTGATATCCACTTGGTGTTTTTTTTTTAATAGAAATTCAACAATTTTCGAGCAAAATTTGCTGCCACACAGTTCATGCCCAAAACTTCAGAAAAAATCACTTGGCATGATCCAAATGATATACTAACTTCATCAGCAACCTCTAATAATAATTCTGCGATCGTCCAGAGTAATTTTCTTAACTTCTTCGATGTTGTTGTTGTTTATTAATGTGTTAGGGCGCCCGTCATCTTCAACTTCTTCACAGCCCTCTTTGAAACATCCATACCACTCATAAACTCTTGCTTTACTCATGGCAGATTCACCGAAAGCCACTGTCAACATTTCAAAAACTTTGCTGAACTTTATTTCATTTTTTTGACAAAATTTAATACAAATTCTTTGATTTATTTTTTTTTTTAGAAACTAAAAATCGCCTAGAACACCAAAACACGTATAACCTTAGCGATTGCTACTAAAAAAAAGTAAACATTGAAAACATCTGCAAATTACAATGTATTTCAGAGAGATGTGTACCAATATGATAAAAAAAAAATTTTACCATCAGAATCATAAAGCCCTCGAAATTATAAAATTCTCGTTACTTTTTGATCAAACCTCGTATTTCCTGGCAAAAATTCTTATTAAACCAGTTTATGAAACTGGAACTACATACAAACTAATTATTCCAACAAATGTCTCACCGTTGGTCTTA
Organism: Acanthosoma haemorrhoidale; assembly: GCA_930367205.1. Taxonomy (NCBI): domain Eukaryota; kingdom Metazoa; phylum Arthropoda; class Insecta; order Hemiptera; family Acanthosomatidae; genus Acanthosoma; species Acanthosoma haemorrhoidale. Next base: position 39,474,205 of record OV884011.1, read on the forward strand.
TCTTTAAGAATATAGCCGTGAAAAAATCTTCCCGAATACGCATATTGGTGGATTTGTAACTGAGAACAAGCACATTTTGTTATACATTTTAGGTTAGATTCATTCATGATCTTTAGGAATGTTAGTTTTGTACTGTTTATTATTGGTAGTTTAGCAAGTATTTTGTAATTATTAATTCAGAAGAAATGCTTGGCCAATTGATGGTCTCAATAAGTGTTACTTATGCTGGAACCTAGGTAAGGACGTGGACGGAAACTTTCAATCCATAAGAGGCTGGGAATTGATTGTGATAAGTTTAACAAGTCCATAAAATAGGTGTCGGAATTGTAAATAGGTCATACTTTCACTATGTGATTGCTCCGAGGGAGAATGCTGAAAAGAGCTTGTATGAGATTACCAATTACCAGTTTTTCGTTTTTTTGTTATCTTTATATTCAGTAAAATGTCACAACTATTTCCAATTTGTAAATAAATGATTATTTCCTAGTTCTATTATAAAGTTCATTTCAAGTAGTTTCAAGAGCACAATTATAACCTAATAGGTTGTTTTTTTAACTTGCTGAAATCAAGATCTGGCTGATAAGAATATTTCTTTGAATTATGTAACAATAATGCTGAATCTTCTTGGCCATTCAATAGTGGCTCTTTCAACTTAGTTCATGTTAGTCTTATTTATAATATAATTAATTATATTATAATATAAATAAGACTAACATGAATATAATATTATTTTCCAAGGTATATTGATACTTTTAAAAAGAGACATTTACATATGCATATTTGCACTATGGGCTGTTCATCAAGCTTAAGTCTCTCCACTAATTGTTTTATTAACAAAATATCATTAAACAGTTTAATGTAATCACATATATCTTGTTTCAAAATTTTAATTCTTGATGATGCCTGAAAGGTGAAACGTTGACTGTTTAATGATATTTAGTCTGTAAATTTCCCTGTTCCATCTTCACGAACCAACTCTTTGTCAGTACTCAGCATAGCAGGCAGTCATGTTTTTATTCCTTGCAAGTATTTATATGTCATGAAGTGTGGTTTGTATTTTTTTGCGTTAATTGTTCCTTTAACCCATAATAAGAAAGCATCATAATTGATTTGATTTGTTTATTTTTATATTCTGAGAGTTAAGTTACTCATGTTTTCAGTAGCCTTATAGTGTAAGCTTAACAATGTTTGTTTTTCTTTGACTCAGTTTTAGAGAATTAATGATGTCAAGAAGTTATATATTCTGTACTGTTGTCTCAAATTAATTAGTATTTGTGAGTTACTGTGCACTTGCTTACATTTGCAACCTCAAAAGTGAAAAATATATTTAATGATTTAATCCATCCGACCCTTATGTTAAATGTATTATAAGGCTAATAGTGTGTGTAATAATATATTGAATAATGCCTATTCCTAATGATCCCAGGGATTTATAATTTTTCTTGACATTAAAGAATTTGTACCCTATTGGCAATTTTTGTTGTAATATACACTAGCAGGATTGGACTCTGGCACCTGACCAGATGTTAGGGAAGTCCTGGAGTTGAGTCCGATCCTGCTAATATATTTTTTCTTTTGATAACTATTAGTATCCTACTTTACTTCTTCTCAGTCTCCTGTCAACTACTTTCAAACTCAAAAAGCGTCAAATTTTGCGAAGTTTCCATTCCTTGTCCTGGGAGTGGCATTTGGTGCTGTTGTGGTGTATAAGTAAGTAATACAAATGAAAACCCCTTGAAAGTTGGGCACTGTCTACTTAGAATAGGCCGTGATTAATGTTGATTTTTAATACTTTACTTTTTTTTTATGAATGAGGGAGTTAGTTAATGTTAATGCTTGCTTAAGGTAATTGGATTTGACTAATTGAGTTGATTATCATTTCCAGTTGCTATAGATTTGATCGTTCACCACATCTGGGATATCCTCCACGGACCTGATCATCCCATGGATAGATTCGTCCATTCGTACCCAAGAAGCTCAAGTTCTTGTTCGGACACTCTAAGCCGTTAAGAGCGTTATTTAACATTTTTGTTCATACTTCATATTTTTAAATGCATTTATATATTCCTTGATTATTGAGGTGATTGGGCGTACTGTGCCATCTTCAATTGACTTGTCTTAGAGATATCTTTTAGTATCCATTTTGTATATTTGTACACAAGCTTATTTTTTTTTTATCTAAATGTATATTTGAATGTATAATTTTTCTTAAGAGAGTACATGTGAATTGATCATTTAAAACACAAATTGTTGTTAATATTTATATATCAATTTATTATGACCCCTACCCCTCCCACAGACAAATAATTTAATGTATTGATTCGATCTGTATGAATAAAACCGGAACTGTTTTATGTTATGCTGTGGTGGCTCGAAGTTGAAAAGATAGAAAATTGTCAGCTTTCATTATTTAAAACAATCCCACAGCATTATTGCTTTAAATATCTTTAAGCAATTAAGAAAATGTTCTTATTTATTTTGTATACAAGAAACAAATCAACACATATGAGTATTTATTTCACATCTATTCTTGATGAGGTTGGCCAGAAATATTAAAAGAAAAAAATATGGTGTAACTTCTCTATAAAAACCAAAAATAAGAATTGTGTAAGGGCTTGTTTTAACCTATCTCTTTAAAATCAACATTTATTTTTGTGACATCAAAAAAACAATTGTAAGACCTCTCGGATAAAACATATAATTAGAACAAGGAACTAAACTGAATTGAGATTAGTTTACGACAGAATTTGTTTCTATTCAGATGTAAGTTGGACCAAGCATTTGGTCTTTCCATAGCTGGCTGGTTAAATTAACCAGAAATTATTTTTCTAGATGGCACTAGATTTAAACCAGTTTTTAAATAGTTTTCAGTGGATATCATCTCTTTAGGTAGAAAATTTATACAGATTTCCATTATTGGGAAGTTTAACTGTTCTGCTGCACGATTGAAAATATTTAGTGGTTATTAACATCACAAATTTAGTGATCAATTCCCTCCCTTGTTAAAGAGCTACGCATTTATTGGCCAATCTTTATGAAAAATAAGACATCATGTTTTCATTTTCAACATATGTCATAAATTTTTAAAAATTTTTACAAAAAAAAAAACTACGAATATAAGTGTTGAATTTTCATTATTAGTTATTGTTTTATGTTCGAAACTTCCTGTTTTTGGAAATGCATAAAAATTAAAATTTAACATGTTTCTTGCTTATCTGAACAACCCAAGTTTATTTATGATGTAGATAAATGAAATACATACATGTTTTATGTAAAACAATCTGAATAAAAATTGATTGATAGTTCCTTTAAAGAAAAAAATAGTTTTACATTTAAATAAACACAGTAAACTTACTATACAATTTTTTAAAAGTACTCTTTTGTTTTCAGTTGCAATCGACTTGATTGTCCAGCATATCCAAGACTTCTTAAATGACCGGGCTGAAATATCAAAATCTCTGGCCCATAGCTCTCCGACGAAGAGGGTTAGCACAGGAGATGCTCCATATGGGCTTCATTAAATTTTAGTTGATTGTCTGTTGGTTCCTATCTATATATGTTATCTTCCAATTAAAAATAAGAGAGACGTTATTCCAGACTAGGTGAACTTAATACCAAAATGTCTAGTCTTTATTTTAGAGGTGTACAACACCTAAAATATATATTATGGATAAATTACAATAAAGAAAAAATGGGCATGGTTGGTTATTTGCCATTATTAAAATTTGTTTGTGGTTTTAAATATGTTGTAACAAGCAGTAACGAATTAAAATTTGTATACATTATATTCTCAGGGCTACTTGCTTAGTTAGCATGGTGATAACTTTTTAATTAATTAAATTAAACAGAACTCGATAGGCACTAGGGATTTTTGTGCTTAGCAAATGGTATAGAATCTGTTGGTGTAGTGCTCATCTAATGGGTCACGCTAACCTGGAGGCATACTGGTTACAGTCTATAAAAAAAAAAACCTGTTTGATATGTTAGTCAATAAATGGGTTTCAGATGTGTATTTTTTATATTCAAAAATTGTTTTTAATTTATAGATTATTCCAAAAATATTTCTGGAATGATATTATTAATACACTTAATCAGGTTTCTTTGGCTGACAATCTTTATTTCTTAATTTATTAGCATGAAAGACCTGTCAATATGAGATAAAATTAACAAGTTTTTATCAAACTGTTGACTTAATGAAAAAGTGCCCTCTCGTTTATATTAAACAGCAGTAGATGTTTATGTAATATTTTATGTTATCAAAGACAAAACAAAATGATCTAGTCATATAACAAGGCAATTGGCTGCTTTTAATTGATTTAGTTATTTCTGAAGTGCCCAATAAAAAAAAACTAGTACTTTATTTATTAATATTTAACACCTTTATTGTAAATATGTATGTTAGTAACTTTGTACATATGAGCACTTTGTATAGAAATTGTAGTCAATCAATTTAAACTTTCCTTATACTTTTAATCACATTATTATGTAAATTAATAGTAAATAAGTTTAATTTTACTGTGATTACCTCTGAAGTTAAACATAGTGGACAAAGGCACTGGTATAATCTAACTTATGATTTCTCATGAAGAAATATTAAATGATTATATTTACAGGGTAGGTAGAAAAAATGACAGCATAATTTTAATTATTTTTGCTAAAAGCATTCCTAATGTATATTTTTTTATTATTGATTATTTTATCTAATTGTTATTAAAAAAGGATTGTTTTTAATATGAATTTATTTATTATTGTTAAAATTATTCATTGATTTACTGCTGTGGACTTCTAGATATTATTTTTAGCATAAATATTCATTTAAACACTCAATAAGGATTTGTTAGCTCTTTCTTCATTTAATTATGGATGCAAATTTATTAAAAAATGTCAGCTATTTTTTTACCATTTACTGTTCTTTAATATATCTGTGGTCACTTGCAATAAGTAGGCTTACTTATAACTCAATATTAGGTTTACAGATGTTTTTTAAATACCTATTTTCTAAGGGCAGAATTCAATTTGATTTATGAACAAAACCACACATTTTATTTAAATAACTAAAATATGAAATTATTGGACTTATTAATGAGATACAAATCTTATATACATGTTATCACTTTTTTTTTTTTTCATACTTTCCACAAACGATCTTTTTTACACATTGTGCATTATTTGAAATAATAATGTTCTCTTGTTTGTTTTACTTTCTTAAATACTCAACTATTTAATACATATTACTTTAGTAATAATTTCATGAGTGAGGCCAATTTACTAGCATCAATTTTAAATTTGACACTTATCTATGGAGATAAGTATGCTACTTAGATAATTTCAAAATTAGAAAGCTTTGACAAAGATGAATGTTGTTAAATAGGCAAAACTTAGTACATACAAGCAGTAGAAGGAAATTTAACAGTCACCTTAATTTGCTCAGAATGATGTGTCCTGTAAACATACTTTTAAACACTTATGGAAACAAGGCAATTTGCTTACATGTTTCCAATTTTTGAAAAGCATATTAAAGCAACTAAGACTACAGAACTCATTTTAAACTGAGCTACATACTTCCAATGGCAACAGACATGAATATAACAGAAAATAAGCCAGTAATAAATTGTGTGTTAATTGCTCTACTTACAAATCAGTTTGCATTTTGAACTGCTTAAATTCTACAAAACAAAAAATGTTCTATCATTAAGATAATTCTATTTATAACCTTTAAGCACCAATTGTTAATGGCCCTACATTATAAGTATGTTCACCTACTTATTTAATACTTAAGATTAAACTGTTATTTAAAATTATAGGGAAAAACAAAAATTATGAATTGTTTACTGCAAACATTTAATAATAAAACAAAGTTTTAATTTTGCAAAAATATATTGATTAATAATTTACACTGAATTTCCTTTATTGCAAAAATGTCTTGAATTTTATTGAAGCATGATTAAACATAATAGTTTTTGCCTCTTGATTTCATAGTGAAACTTAAATAGTAATGTTTATCTCAATATTTTACAATTAACGATTGAATTGTCTTAGCAACATAAGTCATATATATATTATATACCATCTAGTATATATATATATATTTCAATAGCTATTTTATATTTTAAAATATTTATATATAATTTATTTTATATACTTAAAATTAAATTTGTACTTGGGACATACGAGAAATGATATACCCATTTACTTAATTCTAAAACAATAAAAAAGTCCAACATAAAATCAATATAATTAGTCGAGGCATATAAGTCTTAATATCAGGTCGCAGGTATAGTTCTATTGATAATATAGTTCCAGGTTCATCCCGTCATGAATTTCATCTATTTTGTTGTTAAGGAATGTATCAATAAAAACTTTTTGTAAGTGTTGACTTATTTATATTGTTTAGCTGTAAAAAGAAATACATATTCCAAAGGAAGAATAAAAACGTATCATTTATTTACATGTGAAGTAAATGAAAAATAACAACCATAACTGGAACCAAATTGCCAAATCTCGGTAGTTATCACTAGTGTCAGTATTGGTACGAATGTTTTTCAAAGAAATATACATATACATTGCTGATTTTTTAAATTTAAGTTATCTTAACACAATAAGTAATGCTTACCTCTTAAATGCATTTCTTTCTTTTTCAAGAGAAATATGAATATTCATTTTTGATTCATGTGGGGGAAGGGTTTCTGGAGAGGATTCACTTTCAGCTTGGGAGGAAAAATGGCCAGCTACTTAAACAAAGAAGAAGTGAATCCATTTCAGAAATAATAGGTCCTCGTTAGGTATAAATTTAATTTTATTTAATCATTGTATAGGTTAATAATAACTACTGTCCTTGAAGCCTAGTGGTTAGGCAAGCACCCACTGATCCCCAGCTCGTACAAGGAGTTGTTTGTTGGGGGATGGGTCGGAGTTAACTTAGTCTTGTGAGGATAAATGTTAACTTATAAATACTACTTGAATAAAGAAGTAGTGAATACTAAGAAACCCGAATTTAAAGTCTAGAGGTCATACTAGCACATCACAACCTACCGACTATGACGTCAACCTTTGATCAGCCAGTACCTCTTCACGAGATATGCCAAGGATTTTTTTGTTATTTTTATATTATACAAAACAGAATTTATTATCTTTCTTATGGAATGCCATGAATAGATAATATTTATATTAGATACTAATAATAGAAACATAATTATTAAATACAAAAATGATTTTGTTAGCTATAAGCAAAAGGATACAATCCTCCAGTGTTATATGATCCTTGAAGACAGTATACCATTTCTTCAAAACAATTTTGTCCCATCGAGTACCAGTTTGGGCAGCAATGAGCCTTTTCAAATCCCCTATCGTATCATCTGGATTACATTTAACCCTCACTTTCTTTCCAAGCCGATCATTACATGTAACTTCTAGCATTTCTAGAACATAAATTTTTTTTTCAACAAATTAAGTATGGTAATGTCATTAGAAGAACAATTGTTATAGTCATTGACATATTATTTTATATTTTAGTTTGAATTTGGTAGGGTGAAAACAAATATACATAAATAAAACAACTGTTTTACAAAGAAACAAAGCACTTTCGAGGGGGGGGGGATCAAGTAATGGATTATTTCAACGATATATTTTATAATGATTTTGAGATTCTGCAATTCACATTTGATATACTTCCATCAACTTCGTAAGGACAAGAGAACCTCTCTGGATTGTCCATATGTCAAGAATGTCAGACCCAAATATACCCCAAAGAATATGAATGACATGACTCTCACAAAAACATAAAAGCTGGGTGGATGAACCTGAGTTGGTAGGGCAATGTGGTCACTGATACTGGAGCTAAGTTTGGAAATGAGGAACTTGAAAGTATCAGGACAAAACCATGACTCGCAAGATGGTTGTAGCACAACTAAAGTAACTGAGTTGTGCTATGTATCAAACAACTAGAAGCAATAATTATATTGATCAACAACTAATATTGCAGAATGCCTACATATACTGCAAAGATAAGAAACATACTTCATGTTAATCATTACACCCATCCTTATGTATGTTACAGAAACTTGAACAAGAAATACTCCACAGCACAGGATGTTAAATTATTAAAAAAAAAATAATATAAATGCAAAGAAGCAATAAGGGTTTCAAATAGTTCCAAAATATGTATAAGATGGTAGAAGCATTGGATAAGGATGTTGAGTGTAAGATTCATGAATGGGAAAAGGTCATAACATCTCAATACAAAAAATATGCGCTACTAAATATGGCATGGGCAATAAGACAGGATGTTAATTACCGAAGATGCTACTAAACCATACTTATTAAAAAACAATTTATTTAGGCATGTTAAGAATAATTGTATTAATAAAGCTTAACCATTTCAATTTTTATTAATGTAACCTGAAATTTTATTACAGGCTGATTGAATCATAATTAATGTATCTAATTAGTTACAATCTAAATTTGTTTTTCAATTTTACTCCCTCTATTCTTAAGGAAAAATTCATATGGTGATTATTTGAAAGTATTTTAAATAATGAGGGGCCTTACCTGTAGTGCTTAAGAGGCAGAAATGTCACAATATAATGGGTAAAGAGGTGAGCCAACAGTTTTCAACCGCTAAACCAGGCGATATATCTCCACAAATAACTAAACTCACAGCGAACAATTAAGCAACAGCATTGGAAACAGTAACCTCCCCATCACCTACGGGGAAACAACCGACCTTAGAGAAATGTGTGAAGTAGAAGTAGGCAAATTTTTTAAAAGGTGCTAAAAAATCCGAAAGCAGTTCCTCTCTGTACATAGTAATAGCAGTTCAAATATCGTCAATAGAGAGCACTAAATATGTTAGTTAAAATTGTAGTATTAGTTGTTAGTTGAGTGGTTTTTCCTATATCTATTAACAGATGTCAACTTCAAACCAGTTAACCATCCTACACGGTTTATTCCAATAATATTCAATAAATAACCTAATCTTAAATGTTAACAAAAAAATAAACCAATTATAAATACAAGTGACACATTAAAATAATCGACGTGCTTCACTTCTAATATTCCTAGTTAATTATGGATTAACTTAAATTATCAAAAATATTTGATACTTGCGAAAATGTTTGATTCTAGCCAAGTCTGTTGAAAATTCCTGTCGTTTCAAATTATTGTATAATCTAAGGAGAAAGTGGGAGGTAACTAATAAGATTTGAACCCAATTATTTCATGTCGTGAATTATACGGAGTATGTTAAGAGATTGAGAAGAATGTCAGTCAGCTAAGTGAACACTCATAGAATAGTGCTACGCACATATGAACATTTGGCAAATTCTCCTAAACTCTTGCTTGTTATTAGTTGCTAGCTAAGACATTTAATCTCAGTATCTTAAAATTTCATGGTAGTAAGATGGTAATGAGTCAATAAAAATTAGAATGCAGCACTACCTGTTGGCTAAAACGTAGGTCTAAATCGATAAAAACACAATTTTTGCAGTTTTAAGCTTTAAGTGACCTAACTAGCGTTAGCAGGGTCAGCCGGCTGGTCTTCGCCGTCAGAAAATATCAACTTAGTACCAGGTCTTCAGGACCTCACTGGACTTGCATCTGGCATCTCATACTTGTTTAGTTGCTGGCCACCCAAAAGAATGCATTGCGTTTCACAAAAAGTGCGGTTTTCTTGATTTAGTTCAACCACACGTTCACCAACAGGCAGCGCTAAATAACGAAAGTTCTAGGCATGTACAATTTTGTACATATTAGATACTTAGTATCAGATATTGAAAAGTAGTTGATCCAGTTGAAATGAAGGAAATACAGATAGTCACATGGATTCTAATGGTCGTGGGCGTGACAGTAGGGTGGGTCTGTTCCGTGAATCAGCTCCAGTTGTCATTGAAACAAAAGGAATAGTATCAAGCAGAGTGGATCAGGATACACTCACCGATGGTGAGCCCCATCACCTCCTGGTCCTGTATATTGTATTTTGACCTATTAACTTCAAAAATATTGTTCTTGTAATTCAACCCTCCTTCTAATGCATCTGCGTATGCAGCAAGAGGAGAAATCTGTAAATTGTAAAAATGTTGATAAATAAAGAAGTTTTGAAAAAAAGAGAAAAAAAAAAAGGATACACATACTGATTCAACCTTGTGACCCTTCTGATTCCGACTTACCATTGCAGTTGTCAACTCTCGACTTTCTCACTATATCTTAAAAGCACCTTAATACATCATTTAGGAACTATGGTAAATTTTGTCAACACGTAACAAATATATGACTAAGGAGGGTTATAAAATAAATAAATGATTCGAATCACTTTTGATAAAAACAAAAATGTATTAGTTTAATTAAAAATATATTTGCATCAAAATACAATTTTTAAAGAATAATTTCAATAAAATCCGAATATAAATAACTAGTTAAATAGGTAGGGTAGATATTCATTTGAATATATTTTTTACATCTACCTTTTCAAACAAAGTGTGGTTTGAGCTTGCTATAATACAGACAATTCTGATACATTTTAATTACCTCATAAAATTTAAATTACAACTCAATACTAAGTTTGTCACCTTTTTAATTATTTATTTTATCATTATTGATCAGAACTCTATCTTTCTAAATATAAAATGCGAATAAATTAGAACTTGTTTTACATGCACAATTAAAATAATGGCATCAACAAAATGAATAAAAGAAAGCTTAAGGTAATTGATTATACATTTCGATGTACATCTTTTAAAGTTAAGATTTTAAAATTATGATCTAAGTTAAATTTGAAGGTTTAGAGAACGTGGTAAAAGCATTGATACACTAGCCTTCTAACATTAATGTTTTGTTGGATGTTTTTGTAATTGATCAGATTTTATAACATCGATTATAGATTGTCAAGGGTCGGTTGGTTACATCAGTAGTCTGAATATCGAACAGCTCTTCAGTTTTGTATCAGCTATAAAAGTATCTGAGACATTAAAAGTATTAGTATCACTTGTAGCATAATACAGGATATTCTAGTATCTACCCATGTCTTGAAAATACTCCTTTCTCGTTCGTTTTATCTGCCTTTCTTCCATTAGCCTCAAGATTGCAGAATTTTAAATGAGGAGAAGTGAATATCTCAATTATCAAATAACGTCTTTAAGATTATTGGTTAAAATAACTTTTGTCACCCCACAGGTTTTTTATTCTATTTATAATAATTCGCTATTTATAGTTTTATGATTTTTGATTGGGCATGTTTCAGTGGACAAGATGTTTCAACAAGATAAAGGAAGTATTCTTGATATATGAAAAAATGCCGATTAAACAGTGTTTTTTATACTATTTAAGGAGTGATGAAGGAACTTAATTTGTAGTCCCTTAACCATCATTCAATTAAGTATCCTCATTTTCTAGTTACTTTATTTCATTTTATCTATTAAAATTTTCTAAAGCGAAAATTAAACTATCTTTCGAAGCCAATACGATGCGAATTAGACAGACAGGGGATAAACAGGTACAGAGATTGGCTTGAGAATGTGGTGTTATAAATCGGGTAACTATGGGAGGAAACAAGACAAATTTTCATAAAAAAAACCTTAACTCCCCCTTCATGAATAGGATTCGTCAAAAGCTTGCTAACCATTCGGAAAGCTATTCTACCCTTTCAATGTTATTTGATTAGGGAGGATAAGAATGAAATCACTTCCTTTACCAAGTTTATTAATTACACAATGATACAAGTAAGTAAACAAAAGATAACAGGTCAGCACCTGCATAACCGTTTACAAAAGGTCACACTCCCAACGTGAGTGTTGCCAAACGTGCATACACGACGAAAGCGCAGGTATTGAAACTTAAAATATTCCATAAGGAAAAGGAACCCACTGTGGTTTGACTGAGACCTTTGGCCAGACTATTCACCTGTTGGAGCTACCGGTGATAGCACTCAAGGTGAACTTTAGAGTTGTCTTCCAAAATATGCATTAATATTCCTAAGGAGACTAAACAGTGCATGCTTCCGATCAAACCTCGTCCCTAAATCTGGGGAATATGCTATTATTATTGCAGGCCCCAAAAAAGGGAAAGTTAAATTGTACCTAAGAAACTATCAACCATTAAGTCTATTGAAATCCTTTTCTAAAGTTTTTGTAAAACTAATCATCTTAAAGTGGCCTGTAGCTATAGTAGTAGTATAGTTGTATAGCTGTAGATGCGAAAACATGAATTCGGAAAAAAATATTCAAAGAGGTTCAGGATATATAATAGCTAGTTTCTTGTAAAAGAAATGTTTGCTAGCGTTTTCTTTTCTTGGATGCCCAAGAAGGCTATAGCAGCTTCTGGCACATTGTTTTTTTTTTTAAATTTACTTATTTGTTTCAAATCCCTTTATTTTTTTAATATACATTTTTTTTTTATATATCAGTGGAGATTCCTTCATACGGAATCTTTACATAAATGCACATTGTGCTTAAATATGTACTGTAGCGTAGCTACACTGTATATATTGTGTGAGGTTAACAATAATTGAGCTAAGGTAGGCTGATGTACGGAATACAAGTGAGAACAAAAGAGGAATTGATAGGAATCACTTTATGAATGTATTACTATGTCTTACTCCTCAAGCTACTAGAATCCGGACTTCACTCCATGCATGTGTGCGGTAACCATGTTTTTTCCTGACCAAAGGACCATGCAGGAACACGAATCCTTTTTTGAGTTCCACGTGGTACTATGCTTAGTCATAACTCTTTAATTTCTTTCCTCACGATATGACTGCTCTTTCCAAAACATTTATTTGCAGAGGATGGGATGTCCTTCTATCAAGCCAGCAGAAAGAGTCACCACTTGCAACAAGCCACCTTCAAGCCAGTATCAACGATTTCGCTGGCTGTTGGAAGTTAAAACTCAATCTAAACCAAACGGAGGCAACAGTGTTCGCTCTCAGGAGGTTTCAAGGCAAACACTTAAACAAATAAACTTGCAGTTGACTGCAATAAAATCCCTTGTGTCAAAGACAAAAGTATCGAATAACTAGAACTACACATGAACACAACTTGAATTAGCCAGGTAGGTTGAAGAATAGCTGTGTAGATCGGTATTTTGTTTTCAATAGGTAGTTTGGAACGCTTTTTCAGGATGAAAACAATTGGTCTGTGTCACACATTGATATGTTTAACAGGAATGTATCGGCTGAAAAAAAATGGAGTAGCACAAGTACAACGACGATGGCGGAAAATTACATAAGAATGACGTTCTTTGACAAAAATTAGAAGCCAAAAACATTATCTGTGCACAAGTTATAGGTAAAATAAATAGGAAAACTGTTTTCGAAAACTAAATCTGATGATAGGGTCTACATTGTGTGAGCTCCACAAACTCAGTATATTACCTCTATGTTTAGTTCATAATGTTTCCGTTGGTGAGCATGTAATTTTAATTTCCAGTTTAATGAGTCATATTGTAAAGTTCTCGCGTCACGACGTCGCAACCGTTCAGTCTTTACAATTAGTTCAGTAACCTAGATCTATCTACCATATAACCTATATCCAGACCTATATATAATAAAGATAAAAAAAGAGAATTTTATAAACAAAAATTATGAGACATCTTTATTTTTTATTATTGCTTTCTCAGATTTCTGAATTTTGCCATTCTTGGGGCTTTAAAATGCCCGATTTCGCCGAATCCTTTGTAAATATCGAGAGATGTAATGAATATTGGATAAAAAATGATATAGAAGGTACTACTGCATTCATTGGATTAAAACCTGAGCCCCCTTTTTCTTTTTTTTAATGCAGAAATATTATTCTGTGATCTTTTAGGATTCCGTGATAGTATTAAGAATAAGGTTTTTGGACAGCCATTTCTAGAGAATGCTTTAATACCTTTATTGAAACTCCATTTGATAGAGGAGAAAAGCCCTAAACCTTTAACCATTAGCTTTCATGGCAGCCAAGGAACTGGGAAAACGCATGTATCCCAATTATTAGCAGATCATATTTATAGAAAAGGTACAGAGAGTGGATTTTATAAACATTATACCATGGCTGATGTTCATCATCTTGCTCAGGTGATTTATTATGGATACTATAATATAATTGAGTTAAGAAGAAGCCTTAGTGAAGAGATGGTAATTATTAATGGTTGATATTCTTCCTAGAACAAGAAAAGTTTGATCGATGATATAATAGAAAAGACTAAAAGATGTCCGAGATCATTATTTGTATTTGATGAAATCGATAAAATGCCAGATGGCACTTTTGAAAGTATCAAGCCATACCTTGATTACTATCACACTGTTAACAACATTGATTTTAGGTATTTATAATGTATGTAAAGGGATCTGTTTACTATTTATCTATTATTATAAATAATCATGGTAACTGTTGTTTTAGGCAAAGCACATTCATATTTATTTCAAATATTGGGATGGAAAAGATAAACTCCGTATCAAAGAAATTGTTTACTGAAGGCTTAAAACGTGAAAAATATAAGTTGTCTCAGTTCGAACACGAGTTATCAAATATCATATATAAATCTGATGGTACCAGTATATTTTTTCCCATATTTTTATTACATTTGTGCTCAACATTACATCTTATTTCTACTACAATTGGTCTGGAACAAAAGTATTTTCCTATATTCCCACAGGGCTAAAGTTAGTATCTTTCTGTCGATGACTACCCATTCTAATAATCAATGTCTGTTATATTATTTTTTAAATTGATTCCTTCTTTATCTGAAGAAATTATCTTCATATGGTTGTCACTTGATGGTTAGAAACAATATTTTGTCAGATAAAAGAGGAATTAGTTTAAAAGATAATTTTACAAATATTTCAAAACTGACGATTTTTGACTTCATTTAATCTATTTGAAAACCAACATTTTTTTCATATTGATTTTTTTTTTAAACATCTGTAATGATTTTCAGTAATTCGACCCATTCTAAAGTAATTCGACATAAAAAATTAATGGGAAGTGGATTTCTGTGAAGGTCCTTCCCTAATGACCACCCGAAAGTGAAGAATACCACCTACCTTAAGGCTAGTCTAACTAGCACACCTATTAGTCAGTTTTTGCTAAACTAGCTGTAGCTATACATAATTTTGTATTTATTTTAAACTAAATCAACTGGTAAATAAATAAATAATGCCTTTATTTATTAGACTCTTTACATGAGAGTATAAAAATACCTCAAACACTTATTAGATTTTTTTTTTTGAAGCACAATAAATATATATATACATACATTTACTGAAATTATTACAAATAAAAAACTATTCTATTGTAATTAATTTTAAAATGAACCATATAAACTCATTAAAAGTGATTAGCTAATCAATAAAAGAAAAAAAAGCTATTTACAATGACAAGTCCTTAATTATTTCAAAGCCTTTTTTCTTGAGAAATGCCAAAAAACACTCTTTCTCCTGACAAACTCCAGGACACTTTACAGCAGTGCTATCATTATTTGCCTATTTACTGAAGAAGTCATCAACATTTCACGAAGACTTTGGAGGAAAATTGAATTAAATTATCGATAAACAAAAAGCTTATCTTTAGTAATATTATTATTACTAAATAATTGAATGTGACTCCTGAGAATGGACGTGAAAATGATTTTTCCAATCAATTTATTGTTATTTCTCGAAATATCTGCAAGAAACATTCAACAATTTAGTGAATAATGTTTAAATATATTAAAACACAAAGTAAATATTCATTTTATAATAAATTAAATTTGCCTTTTAAACAAATAATTGATGGCAATCTATAAAAATTCAGGAAAAAACTTCTAATCGGTAGATTTGAATACAAAATGTACCATTTGAAAGCCAAAAGAATACTGAAGGGAGTTTACAAAATCAATCCCCACCACATACGTGCTATTCAAATCTAAAGGGAAAGGGGACAGAGAGCGTCCTTCTGGAAGGACCAACCATAAGTGGGGGAAAATGCTAGGTCCTTCCGGAAGGACTATCTGCAGTGATAGTGTTAATAATTAATTAATTAATGACACTTACTCATGCTTTTTGAAAATGGCTATATTTTCATGTCTTTCTAATATTAGAAAGAATGGTCATGTGTAACATTCCATGTCACTAGCTTGAACAGGGAGTCGCAAAGACTTAAGACTTAACCTTTAAAAGGTAAAACAGTAAATTGAACAGAATACTGTTTATTTAAATTATGATATTTATTCACATTGATGTTTATTATTTGTTGTTGTTTTGGCAGGGGGCTTAAAAGGAACCAGTGTTGTCAAGAATTATTTAATTGATCTGTTTGTACCTTTTTTACCTTTGGAAGAAGGACATATAGAACAATGTATAAGAGCCGTAGATAACAGTATTACTCGGAATAAAATAAAGTATGATTGATAATATATTTTTTATCGATAGCCAATGTTATTTTTATACATTCATTCATTATTCATTTTTTATAAATTTTAGAATATTTATTTATTTTTTCTTTATTGTCTTACTTACCGTCTAGTCCTGTTATGTGGAAGGTATGTTTTGTATTGTACATTACCATGGGTTTTTATCACCCTTCAAAATCTATAAGCTTTGTTGATATTGGGAAAGGAAAGTTCTATCATACTTCTCAAAAGAGTTATTTCACAGGTAGTTTTACTGTCGTTATAGTTTAATAAAAAAACTTCTGAATAATTCACTTCTCTGCCTACGAAAAGTTTTTATGTTATTGTTATTAAGCAAAAATATTTATATTTTATTAATAAATAGTTCCTTTGTTTGCATCAGGGAATGTTGGAATTAGGCTGCAAAGCTGGTTGCGGCTGTTCCTCTAAGGGTTGACAGTTTTATGTATTTACCCGCATCGAAGTGGCGAAGGAAATGAGTTTTATCCAAAAAATATTTCCACAGTTCAAACTGCCTTTAAAAAACTTGACTCAATATTTTTCGTTGGACTTGACTGTTTATTTGTATTTTGGACCTACGAGGGTGGTCAGAAAAGTTTCCGACCTAACAAAGCTTTTATTTTAGCTTTTATTTATTTTATTATCATCTTCATGTTGAGGTCGGAAACTTTTCAGACCACCTGTGTATATAGTTAAAACATTTTTAATCTCTTTTAAAGAAACTTTACTATTTGCATTATGTTTGTGTTATGGACATATTTACTTTTAACCTTTTTTAATCTTTTTGTAATTTCAGAAAAGCTTTGTGGCCTTTTATCTATAGTTTGTATATATTGTAATGATATTTTAAATTTTAAAAAGTGCAGGACAGTAAATATTTATTTGTTTTTTCAGGTATATAATAGGCGAATTAATGTTCGTTCCAGAAGATTCGCCAATCTATTCCCTGACTGGTTGCAAATCGATTAGGGGCCTTGTTCGGAGGTCTATAAGCTACAATGAGGATGAACATGATGAGCTTTAATTTAATTTATTAGGTAACTGTTATTTTGATTTTTAATCATGAGATTGATATTTCATTTGTTATAAGTTTTTTATTACGATAAATGGGTTAAAATTTAACTTACCACTATCAATTCAGATAAGACCAACAAAATTGTTAATAAAAAAAAAATTGTTATGAATTTAATGAATTAGCAGAAAGTGGCTAAGCAACCAATAGTAGGCAAGTCTTTCATATTTGTGACTATAATTTAAATTTTGTAAGTGCCTAGAAATGATGTATAGTTAGAAATAGAGCTTATTTTTATAATGATTTTATACCAGATTTTATACTCAAAATAAATGAATTTTGATTTTTTCCCCTTGTCTGTTGATTCTTAATGATTCTGCTTATCCTTTTATCTATTCCTCTAACTTATTTACTATCATTTTTTCAGAGCATTTGACGCATTTTTAAAAAACAAAATATTCCAAAATGAAAAAAGGTAAAATTTTCATTTCATGAATTTATTGACTCAAAGCAAAAACGTTTCTTTGAGAACAAGGTATAAAAAACCTGGTTGGGGGTTGGGACACAATGTATTAAACCTAACATAAGTTATTTTGAATAAAAATAATATTGTTAAAGTTTGTTTTTTCTTTAATTTGCTTTATACCCTAGGAACTGACATTTCATATGTTCCAACCCAATACATCGAAATGACTAAAAATTAAAGAGGAAATGGAATCAACTATGCGATAACATTTGTGGATAGTGGAATGTGAGGAGTGCTATCAAACTGATGGGGAAAGCTTTGTTGAGGTGCTTTTGTAGTTCTTCCTCAAGTGGTCTTGTAAGTAGGTTAACTCGTTATTTGTTAGAAGGGTAGTGAAAATTTCCAAGACTGTCTTCCCGCCCTTTTATTTGTCAATAACTTGTATGTGCAGTGGCAAGAATTTTCTTTTTGTTTGTTCAAAGTGGGGCATCTGCTCGGTTGATTTGAGTCTACTGGTTTGAACTGCAGTTGTGAGCTTATAGAATTATTTATAAAATCCAAAGATTAATTTTGAATAATTCATTCACAGTTTATATCAAATAATATCAATCCCATTTGGTTTTAAAATAGAAAACAAAGGTTAGAATTTCGAGGAACATGATAAATAAGAACCTATATGTTAAAAAACTCAAGCTAAAATTAATAAAAAAAACCCAATTTGAAATCTTTTTAACAATTTCACAACATCCACTACTAGTTTTGTATAATACTCTGCCTAAACAAAACCTATTTTGTTTTCACCATCCAATTATCAACGCACTTTGAAAAATTCAAATATTTGCTTCCTAATAGAATTATTTTGGCTTTCAATTCTTTTAGTAATTATTATTAAACTTTTTAGTGATAAGGGGCTATAAATATAAAGTAAACCACCAATAAATATTCTAACAATTATACAGAAATTTCTATTTTTATTTCTTTTGTAACTGATCTAAAGTCTTATTTGGAATTGGCTGGGGAACACATTAGGTTGGCTGAAAAGAATGGAGGAATGTGCTGTTTTCAGATGAGTCATGCTTCTCTCGTTTTAAAGTTTATGGAAGGCCTGGTGAGGGGTGGAATTTATTTGACAGCGAACTCGGATATGATGTTCTCTGACCTTGATGCTGGTCTTTTGAGGGTTTAAATTTGCTTCAGCAGGACTTCTAACAGTTTCTGCACATATTGCTACTCCTTGAGTTTTACAAAGTAGTTGAGCAGTCTCTCAACTATAGGGTCTTTCATTAAGCGCTTCCTATCTTTTAATTTAAATAAAACAAAGTCTGTTAGATATCGAAATTTTTTACTCGTTTGATAGGCCTATCGATGCCATTGTGTATGGAATATAACATCGTGCAAATGTCCTTTCCATGATTCTGGTGCATAAATCAGGCTGAATTTGACCGATGGCATGGGTTATGTTGGCTTTGCGGACCATTTCTGGCTTATTCGCATAGACCTGTGATTTAAGAAAACGCCACAAGAAAAAGTCTAATTTTCTGCATCTACGATCTCAGGTGGCCAGTTCACATCACCTCTACATGAGATGACCATGCCCTCAAATCGCTCGTGCAGAATGTGTCTATATCATCCAATTCAGGCCAAAAGAAGTTGGCAATCATCGACCTATAGCGCTCGCCGTTGACGGTAATGGCCTGGCCAATGTCATGCTCAAAGAAATATGGACCAATGACGCCGCCAGCCTAAAATCCACACCAAACAGTGACTTTTTTTTTCCAAGCATTGGACGCTCTTGGATCTCATGCGGTTGGTATCGTGCCAAATTCAACAATTTTGTTTGTTGACGTACCCATTCATCCAGAAATGGGCCTCATCGCTGATGATGATTTTTCGATGAAAATTAGGGTCAGTTTCCAACTGCTACAGGGCCCATTCAGCGAACACACGTCGATTTCTATGATCGTTTATCTTCAGCTCCTGGGTCAGTTGAATTTTGTACGGGTGCAGGCCCAAGTCACGACGAAAAATTCGCCAAGTTGTGGTCCGCGAAAGACCGAGTAATTGCGAGCGACGCGAAATCGACTGCCTCGGATTCTCCTGCAGTCTCACGGACAGTGGCGATATTTTCGGCAGATCTTGCGTTTTGTCGACGTACGGGTGTTGGTTGATTGTTTACTGAACCAGTGGACTCAAATTTATCCACCACACTGCGAAAAGTCTTCGGTAGGACGATTATGGTGACTGTAAAATGGGTGAAGTGCGCGGAACGTTGCCCGAACAGAACACCTACATTGATAAAACAATTTTATCATTTTCACATGTTGTATCCGTCCATGGGGATTTTGCAAAACAGACTGGATAAATGACAGCCTATTCAACAGGTGCAACTTCAACAATATGGCCGCTACCAATTGAAGGGTTTGCTGCAAAAAGGAGGTAGCTCCATCCCATAGCTGTTGGGAGTTAGAAACACTTTCTTGTGTAAAAAAAAAACCTCTTTTATTTGGCACAAAAAGGATGCATCTCTAATCGTAATATGTAAATACCATAATTGAAAGTAAGCAACAACAATATTTTTACATAACTTAAAATTTGAATTTTTTAAACGTTTTGTTTGGTTTCCCAACAAATGGAAAAATTGGAGCTACTTCCTTTTTGCAGCAAACCCTTCAATTGTCAAAGTTCGGAAGTCCCTATTGGAAGACGCTTTATTACTTTCAGTAATAGTTGAAAACCGATTCCGAAGCGTGTGTAGTACAATACAAAAAATTCTGTATAATTAAAAAAAAAAAAATTATTTGTTGGAGTTTTCCTTTATATTTATAAAGTGTGCAACTTTTATTTAGTGCATTTATTCTTACCAGATGAGATAGCTGATGGTACTCGTCACTACTTTCTGTTTGGACAAAAACTTGACCGAATTATTTGATGAACGTCCATTGTGGATGATTGGAAGTATACGAAATTAAAAAAATAGATATCTACCAGCACTTTTAACTACTCAACCTATAATTTCATTCTGATTTTTACGCATCACTGGAAGATAAGTGTTGCTTCAAGATATTGGCTAAGATTGCCTTTGTGTTTTTTACCAAAGATATTGAAATCGAAGATTGAATAGGACATACGATCTGTCATTTCCAGTCCATGGCACTACGTCCCATGTAATGTGAAGTACTGAGGTTTTACGTTACACCATCTCTAAAATTACATATATTTTTACGTCAATCAATGCAAACTTGGATTGGGACTGTTTGAAGCTCTGATTGGTGTATAAAACTTCTTAACTGTATTTCAAGCAACTTGCATAAACACATTGGAGTGCTATTATTCTTGAACTTTTGGTTTTCTAAACGAATATTTTAAATTATTTTATATCATAAATTTTCATCTGAAGAAAGAGAATCTACTTTCAAAGAGGCGCAGGGAAATGGTCTATAACTATGTTCTACAATAGGGGTCTTAAATATGCCGTAAAGGTATACTCCTCAACGTCTCGAAATATATTAATTATGTGTAGGTTAAAATACAATAAAGGAAGGAATGACAAGAATAATGTGAAAAAAGTCAGGCTCATTTATCAGCTTTTCTCTAGTCACAGATTTAAAGTTCTTGTTTTCCCTAAATGGTTATGGCCTCGTTAGAAACGATAACGCAAAATTTATTTTAAATATATTTCAAAAAATAAAGCAGGAAAGAGATAAGAAATTGACCAGATTGGGATAGTTCAATTGGTAAAGGTCCCGGTTCGAATCCAAGCCCTGTGAGATTATTTTTTCTTTGGCTAGTAATTATAAAACTGCTAAGATTGCATAACATGGCTAACAATTATTAATATAGCTCTTCT
The DNA here is from genome assembly GCA_930367205.1 of Acanthosoma haemorrhoidale. NCBI lineage: Eukaryota > Metazoa > Arthropoda > Insecta > Hemiptera > Acanthosomatidae > Acanthosoma > Acanthosoma haemorrhoidale. The sequence continues at coordinate 39,495,886 of OV884011.1, forward strand.
TTTGAAATTCCTCTTTATTCTGGGAGAAAATGTAGCTTGAGTCGTTTCTGTTCATGAGATGAAGTTTTTACCTCTTTGTAAAGCTTCATTAACGTCAACTTAGAGTGTTCAGACCTCAGGCTCCTTTGTGTCGAACAATTGCTCATATCATTGTGGTTTACGTTCATTTTTTGTGAACTGTAAATGCAATTCACACGTTGATGAGCTCGTTGAATCGAAAATTTGACGAGAATACACTAGAGATCATGAGCTATTTCAAGAAAACTATAAAAGTTATCATTATTGTTCTCTCCCTTCAATACATAATATTTACATTCGGCAATGCAGAGAGTATTTTAGATCCAATTTACGATTTTGGCCTAAGATTAGACAACTTACTCTTCTGCAATAAATATTTTCTCCCAGAAGACTTTAATGGTTTGTAAATGTAGATTATGTGATTCATTATTATGTTTTCATTTTCTCTGGGTTGAAGACCATTCAGTGCATGTGATGTACTTAAGATAGAACATTTTAGTTAATTATATGATCATTTTTTGAAAATTAATCCCTATATGCAAGGTCAACATTTTGTAATCTATGGTTGATTGCATACAAGTACACAATAAAGAATTTATCTGGACAAATATTAATTCATTATTGAGCTATAATTCTTTGACATCTATTGTATTTAGAAACTTGGAAAAACTAAGAGTAACTTGTACCTTGATTTTGATCAACTATGTATCGATGATTTGGAAATGATCGGTTTATGATATTTGGAGTCAATTGTGAAACGTGTAACATTCATTTCCCAAATAGGACTGGGCAAGAGATAATTGGTGGGATTATACACATTTCCTGAAAATATTTATATTCAAAATAATATTGTAGAATGATTTATTATGATTTAATAAGTAATTTCCTCATGCTTATAATAACTACTAGTTAATTGTTTTCCGTATGCATTTTGTAGCTTGAGTAAGTCAAAATGTGCAAGAAAAATATTGAATATGAACTAAAATCAAAATTATATTTATTTTTTTAATCTTTTAGATTAGTCCCCTACCAATTTATGGTTAGTTTTTGCTCAGTTTCATCATATTTCAATCAACGTTGCAAACAAACCAACAATACTTGAGATACTAAATTATAGGTAATGATTATAAAAGTGCTGACACAATTATTCTAGCAGATCTGAGATATGCAATATCTTTGCATGGCTTCTAACAGAAACTATAAGATTGGTAGAAGCACATCAAGACTGAATGACAAAAATTTAACTGAAATACTGCAATCATAAAAAACAAGCTGTTGCTTATTGACTTGAATTATGGGTGTTGGCCAAACCACCATATATTTATAAGTCCTTCAGTAAAAAACCCTTTGTAAAAATCCCAATACTCTTTCAACTTCTCCATCGTGAGTTAAATATCCCATTTATCACTTCCCTAGTTAAATTTAGTTATAGAAATTTCCACCCTGTAACTTGGTATTGTTGATGAAGATTGAATGATTGTGTTGGTTGGTACAAGTTAAAGGAATATTTATACTAATATTTACCTTTTATTTTGAAATCATATACTTAATGCTTATATTCACTGATTAATCTTATTACCAAATTTTAGGTTTAAAAAAATCATTGAGTAAAGATGTGTATGGTCAGCCTTTTGTAAGCAAACATCTCTGTAAGACAATAGAAGATCATTTTTCAAAGCCCCATCCTAGGCACAGGGATCCTTTGTTGTTGAGCTTCCATGGCTCGATAGGAGTTGGGAAAAGTTTTGTCTCACAAATATTATCGTCAGTTCCTTTCATTAAGAATAAACATTTTTTTCCATCTAAGCGCGATTTCTCCGATCCAATAGTTGTGGAAGAGTACAAGGTAAGTTAAAAATCTCTATGGGTAAATTACATTTTGCTACTTCTTTGTTTATTTCTATATGTTGACAATGAGAAAAAATACACATATTCAAAGAATCTATATGCCAAGCCTACTTATATGATATGTGTATAATTTCACTAATTGGGGTTTACCCTTCATAAGATAAGGGAGACAAACTAGAAATGCAGAACCTCCTCTCTTGGTGGTCTATGAGATACCATGGGGGTATGGTAAGTTAAGGGTGGAATTAGCCATTGCGGTAGGACTGGCCACATTTTTTCAGAACACTTGAAATGCAATTGACAATGACTCAAGACATGGTCTTCTATCCAACTGTTCTGGTTAATGCAAAAAGAGTTTTTAATAATTATAACATTATTAACAATGTGAATTTAAAAAATAATTAGTATTTTAAAATTATTATTGGACTTACTCAATAATAATGGACAATATAATAAAATATGACTGTACAATTCAAAAGTGGAATGACTTCATATAATATTGAAAGAAAAATAATAATATCAACCATATAAATTTTAAAATTGGTAAGAGCTCCAAGGTGAAACTCTTCATATCTAGTTTTACAGGAATATTGAACAAAAGAGAGAAATGGAAAATATGGAGCTTACTAGAATGTAAGTTGACTATTTCTTACTAATAGAGGAAATACTTCCGCAAATGAAAAAAAACTAAGTTCACTGAGAATTTTCTTTATCAGAGCTTCTCCTCATCCACGGGGTATAATAAGAGAAACTGTCCTGTTATCTTGAAAAATCCTGGGACTTCCTGAGACTTGATGTTTTCAAAAAGGTTTGCTGTAACATAGCTATGGTTCTCAGCATTTAATGCCCTATACAACAATAAAACTGTTTGAAAAGAACCTCTTCTCAAACTCTTACAGTTGCTCCAATTTCGGGAGGAACATGAGCAAGGGAAATGCTTGGATATACCAAAGGTTTGAAAGAAAATTCAATGGTCTCTACCCACAAATTATAATGTTTTAATTTAACACTCAGGTAAGTTTGGCAGCTCTTGCAGCTATTTTCAAGGGTTAAAAAAAAAAGAAATCACTAATTACAATTTGGTACCAAACGTTTAAAATAATAGTAGATCATATACATTTTAAATTCATGAAGCATTGTTAAAATAGAATAACAATATAAATATTTTATTAATTTAAACATTATAAATGATCACACTATAATTTAAGGTTGAACTGTTGAAAATAATGGACCTGTAAATTTTTTTGATCCAATTATTGATAGGAATAATAACAGATACCATTACAATTCCTTCAATAAGGCCACAAATAATGTCATAGCTATCCTCAATGATTCATTCCACCATTATAACAAGAAAACATTTATTGTTAGATTTCTCCCTAACAAGCTATCTCAGAAAAAGTACTCTGAAAGTCTAGTGATGACTGCTTTTGGTCTAGATCAAGTTGCTATCCTGGCAATACACCTCAAGGTCAATTATCCCTCACTAAATATGTTCATATTTGAGGTACAAAACACTATTTCTTCGGACATTATTTCAATTGAAAAAATCATTTCCTAAAATCAACTTAATTCTAATTAATAAAAAAAATATTGTTACAATGTAGATACGGTGTGGTACTGAAGCACATTAACCTATGCAAGATAGGCCCTGCTACTGAATGTTGGTATTGTATGTACACAACTTGCTCACATCTTAAGTAAAGACGGAATCAGGGCTTCTTTTTCAGAAGCTTAGCAGTGATAAAGCATATTATAAAGCACACTCAGAAATCACAAATCCACTTAATGATCGTTTTGGGGTCTAAAAAATTGCCTGCAGAAAGAGTGATGCTATATATGTGGGAAGAACCTTCAGGAAGTTGAAGACATTTAAGATGCAAAGACACAGTTCATCTCGCATATTTGTGAGTTTGGCAATTAAGATTAGAAATATTTGTGGGTAGTTACATTGGTTCTGCATAATTTTGGCTATTTCATATTTAACATAATTGGCTATAGAAATTTAGACGTAATTTAAATAATATGTACCTAAACAGAATATAAACAATCATCTAAAATTATAGGGTTTTTTTTATTCCTCCACTGCCCCTGCTGTACCTTTGAATTACCCAAGCCAGCAACGATTTCTAATTCAATCAAAAGTGAAAAGACCTGGGCGCTTAGCTCAAGGAGCACAGTGAAGCTTAAGGTAGCAATGTGGGACATATTAAATGAAATAAAAATTTGTTGGGGTACCCACAGCTGCCATTCTTTTTGCCTCTGCCCCATAATGATGCCAGCAAGAACCTATATTAATCTTGTAATATATTAGGTGCATATATGTTTATATACAAAATTAAAAAAGGAATTCCAAATAACTACAATTTGAATAGATATCTATAATATGGAGCTCAAAACTCGATGAATGTGTAGTATGCTGTTTATTTGTAAATGAAACCAATAAAAAATGCTGGAGGCCATTCAAGAGGGGGAGTGAACACCTGAGTTTCATATTCTCAGTTGTATACTTTTGCCAGTTAAGCACAGTATCCTCTTATTCCAACATATACCAGGCGAGAACAACTAACTGAAAACTCTTCAATATGCTTAGTTGGTTCTTGAGGTGTCATGGTGAAGACGGATGTGTCCATAGGGCATGGTGTGTTCTGTATTGTACAAAGTGATTCTCGGTATCTCCAGGTCAATGGGGAGCAGACCTGCGATCGATTAGAGAACCTCTGTTTAGAAGGTTCTATTGCCATTTGTGATCATCAAGAATTTCTGGTTAAGGATCCCAGTCCAGGCTGGTGTATACTTATCTGTGTAGATAACTATGAGCAGAAATTAAGGACAAGCCTGTTTTCATCATTGATTCTTTTCTTTTCCTATTGCCTTTGTCTCCATAAATGTGGCCTTATCATAAATCTCGTTCCTACATATGTTTTTTATGTTTTAGACAAGTGTAAATAAAATACTTCATACCGCAGTCACTGACTGTGGTAGATCTATGTTTATTTTTGATGATGCTGATTACATTCCCCCGAACTTTCTTAATGAATTGGAACCTTTCAATCATGAAAAAAATACTTTCAAATACAGGTATTTTTTTTTTTTTTTTTTGGATTTATTAATGAATTATATTGGATTGGCATTTTTATTGTTAAAATTATTATTAATGTTATTATTTCTAGTGAATGTATGTTCATATTCATTTTTCAAATGGGATCCCTGGAAATTGCCAGTATTACTACGCTCTTATTGCAGAAAGGTTTAACACGAGAGCAGTTTGCCATTCAGCCATTTCGTGACTTGATAGCAGCTTCAATGCGTCAAATAGGTTGTAATTATTATTTCATTCAATGTATTATGATGCTAAAAATCTATTTGTTTGGGCTTACTAATGTCGACATCAACTAATAGATGTTTTCCATTTTGTTTCAGTTTAATGCTCAATATAGGTCAGGAAAGGTTGACTAATAATTGGTTGCCACTTTATATCATGGGCTCAATTTTTAGCGGGTTTCGAGATGTCCTTCCTGTATCTGTCTCTTTTGTTATTGTGAATCTCCTGTTTGACTTAGAGATCTGAAATTTCCTGTTTTATTTAATGACGTGACTACACAAAATATATTACTGACCCCATAAAATAAAACAAGACTTATTAGTGAAAAAACAAAATATTTTCATATCTGATTGAGCATGATATCTAATTAATGATCTCAACATCCTTATTTTGGAGAGAATTGGGCCCTTCAGAGTTGACAGATATGAGCTCCTCTAAAATCTATTGTCCTTTCATAGCTCGTTATAGTATCATAGGTTACACATGATACTTAAGGCATCTCCATTTTAGTCATTAGCTCTTGGTCTAAAATAGGACAGTCAATTTTTCTTATATTTTAGCTCCATATATTTGAAGTTGGTAGCTTCCATTAACAGCCCAATCTGTCCTTGCCCTGCAGTTAAAATTTCAATAATTGCTTTGTTAATAATATCTTTAAATAATAATTTAACTTCATAATATTTCAGGAGATCCCAAATAAAGGAAAATTTCTGTTTTGATCTTTGGGTTTATAACCCAGGCCAATAAATGTATAGTCTGGGGCTCATATGTCATGTATATAAAGTGCCATATACATATATATATTACTGACCCCATAAAATAAACACAAGATTTAACAGATATGAGTTCCTAGATCCACTAAAATATATATTGTCTTTTCATATTTATATATATATATATATGTATATATTGGGCGCCTGAGGGGCTCATTAGATTTTACAAAAACAAATTTAATTTTTTGGGTATGCGATGTTTGTCCAGCAGTTCTCAACTTTATTGATAATGAAATTATAGATTTATTTCATTTAAAAGCCATACTTCCCTGAATCTCTGGGACAGATACCCTCGAACATCAGGTGCATCCAATTATAGCCCTAAGAACAATAGTCACACGATTCTATGTCTATTTAGAAACCGTCTATTCTGATCTTAATATTCCCTTAATACTAGACCACATTACATTACCTCCTCGAAATTTCTAAAGTTCCATAATTTTAGTCTGTTTTCTCCACTTATATGCTGGGTGCCCATACCTCTCACCTCCTCTTTCAGCCTCCATTGTTTTTAACATTGATGTGGAATGTGCGGGAAATTAACCGTTCCCTGCCTCCTTTTATGAAGGAGTGAGGTGACGATTTTTGAGCTATGCGCATAAGTTTACAACATATGCTTGTATAGCAAATATTTATGCTTAAGAGAGTGAATGTATTATTGTAAATTAAATCATCCATTGCCCTATTAATGCATTAATTTTATTCTAATAAAGTTTTATTTTAAAAATAATAATGCTCAATTTATTACAGATAGCTTCCAAGAAAGTATTTTTCTTAGACCTTTTAATAAAATGATACCATTTTTACCATTAGAAAAGGAACATATAAAAGACTATATTAAAACAGAATCAGCCAAAGAAGGTTTCAAACCAACTGAAAATGATATTGAGTGAGTCAACTTATATACTAATTTCTTTATTTAATATTTTGATTTGATGACAAAGAAAAGTTAGGTTTTTATAAAATTTATATTAATTGCTATTATATTATAGTAATTTATAAATTGGGAAATTATATTTGTTTTTTCTTTTTATAAAGAGTGTTAGCTACCATGACCATGCCTAATTGATTATTTACATATTATTATTTATTTATTAATTTTTACTTTTTTTTTGTTTTTATAACTATTTGTTTATTTAATTAATTTAAAAAAATAATACTTTTAGCAGTTATTTAAAATTTATTTAAAAATATAAGTACCCTATTGTTTACCTTTATGAAGAATTAATGCTGAATAACAGTCATTACCTGACCGTTAAAATTAAATCAAACTTCCATGATCTAAGTATTAATTATTAATAATACTAATTCCAGTATTTTGCATTTTTTTAAATATTCAGACTTTTCTATTGAACAAAAATTATTTCAATATTTTATAATGTTTAAAAAATTGGTAATTGTAAAGATGCATAATGTAAATAACATTATTTGTCATCATTATTAACATCATCATTCTACTAGGTCTAAGATGATAATTTTGTGTCCAAAAATCAGGATTTTTCTATTTAGTTTCTCCATTTGTTTAGTTAGATGACTGCTAATCCAGTAGTTAAATACATGAGTGCAGCTGATAGTACCAATTAAGAGGCATGGGGAAGGGTGAGTTCCAAGGCTGGAAAGCAGCAGCTTCCTCATGGCTAGCGAAGCAATCAGGGATTGCTCTGCCCGCTAGGTCTGATCATGTGATTTGCTGCTAGCATTCCCTGTGGTGTTCTGTGAACTAGTTTGCAGCCTAATATTTTTTGAATATTACAGGGTTGCATACATATGACAATTGATATAGTTCAGATCAGAGGTGATATCTATCTATATGAATTCACTTTAAATCATTAATAACCATAATTTATGCGGGAAATATGGGAACTGTGCATCCCCCTATCCTGCTAACTACAGGATTTGGCAGAAATTTGACCTCTGATAGATCTGTCTCGATTGCGCATTGTTTGGAAATTTTCTCTGTTAGGGGTTAGTCATTAATCGGTACCTGGCAATAGCTCATTTATATTCATTAGTAGTCAGTATTTTAGAATATATAGTATATAGCAGGGCATATAGTAGTATATATACGATGTTAATATAATAAAACCAATTTTTTTTTTGTAATACAGAAAATTTTTTGAGGAATTGGAATTTGAACCAGGAACTTCTTACTGTGTCTCTGGATGTAAACTAGCAAAAAGTAAATTGCAAATTATCATAAACAGCAGGAAGACCGAATTGTAAATTCACTTTTATAGCTTTGGGGTGGAAGAATCTTGATGAAAGAAGAATTGCTATTAGAGCAACAATGGTAGAAAAAGTTTTTTGAATGTCTTTTGTTACTTTGTGATTATTTTCTATTTTGTTATATTTTATTTAATACTTAAATGATTTTTTGTAATTTTGATTTTTACTTAATTTTAGGTAGTGTTTACTACATCCATATAATTGTTTATTATCCTTAATCTTAATTGTCTCATTCCAAATTATTTTGCATATTTATCTACACTTTGTGTTATAAAATGTGTAAAATGAAATTATTTATGTAAAATACATGTGACATCCCATGTGCACGTAGCATAATAAAGGACCTTCCTTTCCTTAAGAAGGAAAATAATAAATAAAATACATATATTCCTCTTAAAGGATATTTAATTATTATGTTAATAAAAGTAATTGTTTTTAATCGTTTTTGTGATGTTGGTAGAACTAGTCATGAAGTAGATGTTATTATTGTGAAAGAAGCTAAGGCATTTAAGATTTAGATTTAAAGTTTTTATGGTTAAATGTACTACCATATTATTTATTATATAAGCGTCTAAAATTGTGAGAATGCTTATTTATTAGGTCGTGATGGTAAAATAAATTGTAGAAAGTAGTTAATATCCTATGTTGTGATTGTCATGTTTAATATTGTACCAGTTAAATATTTATACAAATTTAGTATCCTGCTAGTTTCAAAGTATTGCAGCTCTATTTATGTCACCAGAATCAATTATTAGTGTTGAAATATTCTTGTGCTAAATATTAGTTATTATTGTTTTATTATCTTAAAAAAAGACATAATATGTTTAAATGTAAGCCCTTGTTTTGTTTTTTTATCACTATAATAATTATTTTTTATTTTTTTATTTATTTTGAAAATCTGATAACATTATTTATATAATAAATATGGCTTATGACAAATACCCCATGAAGTATGGTGTAAAGGAAGGTAATGATGCCATCTTTATAATGGAGAAGAAATATTCTAAACAAAAAGTTTTTTTTTCATCAAAATGGAAGGAATGCCTTTTTTATAGTGAAGTTTTATGTATTTAAAATGTATATATATAAAATATCTGATACAATTTTTCAAAGAGTTAGTATTGAAAAGAATTAAATGTTTGTGAAAAAAGTTTGTGTATTTATGGCCAAAAATACTTTATTTTATATTTTAAACCATAACAGTTTCTAACAATATCCTTTTAAGCACGAAAATTGACCGTACCTGGTGAAATGAGTTCAATTTCTGCATGTTCAGTTCAGTCAGGTTATTTCTATCTAACTGGTCATTTCAGTGATTCCTTTGTTCATTTCTATGTCAATTTTGGACCATGTCTTATCACTGACACTACAGAACTGACTTGAACAAGCATTTTCTATGTTTGGCTCTTTTACTTTTTACATTTTTTTGAAATTCTATTTGCCTTACCATCTTTAATGTGTCCTCAAACGTGAGAAAAGAAACCATTGAAGTTAGCTATGGAAGACTGAAATTTGTTCACGTTTAAGTAATTTTTTCCTGCTTTGTGCTAGTTCACTTTAATTAGCAGATGATCCGAGTGTAGTAAATATACTGTTAAAATTTCAGATCGGTGAATCATTAATGCAACCAATATTATAATACTCACAGACAGTCTGACGAAAGATGTTTGCATGTTTCAGAGTAATGCTTTATCCTTTGGACTCGGCAATAATAAAATGGGATCACTGGAAGGTAGGGTAGCACCATTCATTTTAATTTACTTTTACAATAGCAGATATATATTTGTTTCAGTATGTCTGTACTTAATTCCATTCAAGTTTTTATATACTGCATTTTCATTTCTACTAACTGCTGATGTTTACGACAATGATGGTTTCTACATGCTGTCCTGGTCGGAAGGTTGCCAGGCAAGTATTGTATTTATGGTGGCGATTCCCCGAGTACTCCATGGTTCGAGAAGCTCTGGTGGAGACTTGACCCTGTCTGCAGTCGCCGAGCTCTGAGGGCGTTTTTCAACCACTGCCACTGGCACAACTCTGTAAGAAATAGTTTTATTTCAATATATTGTTATGATTACTTTGTGTTATTACAATTTATTCTGGATGGATATTTACCATCTAAATAAGACAGACAATGAGCATTTATTACAAAACACCTTATTTCGTTCTTAAGTAACATTACTTAACTAACACACAAAGTAAGATAATTCAGCCATGAGCTCTCTCTCTTACTTTACTATAAACTTTGTCATATATAAGATCAAATGTTAACATATAAGATGTCTCGCAACTATTCTGCTTACAACACTGTCAAAAGTATAATTTTTTTAAATATATTATATTTAATTGATTCATCTAACACTGTGGGTGAATGGTCAACAGTCAAAACACCATGCCGATAAACAAATTTTGTGGAGGGAAAGGGTTAATTATTTTATCAATATTTAAATACACAGCCTGACATAGATATTTCTATTCATTCGAACCTGTTGGGTTTGGCTGTTTTAGGCCTTGTCCTGTGTTGGGACTGGGGAGGTGGTGGTGGAGGCAATGGCAAATATGGCGGTGGTTCCTCTATTGAAGAGATACTGGACCCTCCCCAGATCCTCTCTGCTCTCTGTCTCTCTTGTGCTGATTTCACCTTTCTTGCTCGGGAACCCTGACCCAAAGGCTGCCCATCTGCAAAAAATAGCCTAGTTTATCTATTATCATTTATTCTGATGAGCTACAAAAGATATAATAAGTTTGAATAAAAAAATTTTCACATGTCACCAATGGAGGGAAGAACTACCCCAAGGAAGTTCACTTAATCCGTTTCTATATTCTCTACATACTAGAGGCATTCCTCAACACTCTCAGAGCCACAATTCCAACCAAGATCTAACCAAAACACAGTGACAGTAGCCATTCACATATAGACTCAAGTCAACGGGATCAGCGTTTGGCCAACTGAGAAAAAAATTAATTTTAGACTATTTTCACACTTTCTCGATTTTTGCTTTTTAAAATGAATCACCACCATTAAGCTTTATGATGTAATTTTTGAGGTATTATTTTACAATCTTCTTGGCCCTCTGTTAGTGACAGAAAAACATCTAAGACTTCAATTTTTTCATTAAAAGGAATATTTGTTGAAGGTATGTGTAATAATGTGATTAGAGATAAAAACCTTACCCAATAGCCCATCACTGTCACTCACTTCAAACACGGCATTCTGCTCTAGACTCATTTGTTTATTGAATGCAGCTCTTTCTATCTTTTCATTTTCATCATAATGACACTGAAATATATTTATTAGTATAAATAAAAAAACAAAAAAAAAAATCTTATAATTAACTGAAAGGTCTTATTTTTACTTTACTTATTGGAAATATGTTTAATTTTAGTTCAATTTTCTAAAGGATTGAAGCTGCAAATTATTTCTGAATGGTGAAGTCCCTTTTGTAACAAAGGAACCTGAATCAACGAGAATCGAGAATCGTTATCTATAAGATTCAGTATAGAACTAATAACTGGAAGGAAAGGTAGTAATTTATCTGGCATTTAGCCTATGGCCTCCCCAAACACTCAGCTTTAGTTTGCCTACACACTAGCCACTTGGCTTTAAAAAACAAAAAGTTTTAATAAAAAAAAATTGTAAAAAATGAACTGAACTACAGCATGAATGAGCACCAATTGGTTTTGAGAGATGTAATTATTATAACTTCCATTAATTTTACAATATCTGTAGAGAATGGAACATTGATAGAATGAGGCTTGTAGCTTCTAAACAAGTTCCATTGATTTTCAAGAGAGCAAAACAACGTCCCATTGCCATCATCAGTTTTTTAGAGGTATTTTAAAATTATGTATCAAAAGCACAAACATAGTTGATTGGTTAAAGGTTAGTTCTACAACTTTTTAACAATTTCAAGTGTCTGGAACTTAAGTTTAACTTTTGGATGGAGCTAGTTGTGAAGCAAACTGGGTGATAAACTACATTTTGCAATGCAGGAAGTAACTTTTGACATTTGTAAAACACGCATAACATTTAGTATGTTAATATTTAATAACAATATTTTGAAAAATGGAATGTTATAAAAAAATAGTATTAACAGCATAAACTAATCAGACAAATAGCTTTTAATTTTTGGAAAAAAATAGACAATTACGTTTGTAAAATGAGAAGAAAAGGCCCTTTCACTCAATGTCTTCATTCTTATCAATATCATTGTTGGAGTTGGTGAAAGGAATAATCACATTTCTATATAAATATTATTATTACATAATAATGAAGTGAGTCCATATTTTTCCTGTTGGTTTGAAATGGTTCAAATTGTTAACATAATCTAATAGTTTTGCTGGAGTAACAGGGACTCCCATTGGTATCAAGATTGTTGACAAAAAAGGCACCGTTGGACCAAGAAGGATTGGCGTCCCTTTGTAAATAACAACTGGGATACACTCGCCACAGGCAACTAAACACCCCATGGTCCTGTCAACCGCAAGCGAGACCCATGAGGTAACTGTCTGGGACACGGATCCCGTGGTAGGGTTAAAAAAAAGGTACTGATTTTGAAGCTACACACCTTAAATGAGATAATGTTGATGTCAAAGATTGAGATAATGTTTTATATCAAAGTTTACAAGAATGCGAAAATATTTACTCGAGATTGTTCGAAAAATGGGTGAAGATGGATTCCAAGGTAACAAATTCTCCTCCACGACGAAATAATTCAGAAGACGTTAAACCCAGACTTTGAAAAAAGCACAGGTTTTGACGACTCGGTGGGGAATGTCTCGATTCACTTCGAAAATTAGCCAAAGGAAAAACATCAATAGTTGTTGAAACTCGGTTAGCATACTTAAAGAACTGTTATATGTTCAACCCCCCGAGATGGGAAAGGTAGAGTACAATTGTTAAATAACGTTAAGGAACTGAGACCAGAGGGCCGGATGTCTATATGAATTCCTCTTTTGATGTATCCCGACCGATGTACCCCAATTGTTGGGAAATGGGTGGTGCTAAGTGCAAGATGGTGCGGAAAAGGCATGCACGGTCACAAAGGGCGATAAAGAAGAAAGCATTCTGTTGAGGTCAGAAATACGGTCCAAGACGAGAAGATATATCCGTCGGGACGAGAATTGGGCTCACTCAGTCGCGGATTCGCTTAGTGCTAGGGCTGGAGGAGTATCCGCAGCGACGAGTCGAGACGATTGCTTTTGCCTTTGACCTCTTGGATTTGAGGTTGCTTCTACATCAGATTGGAGGCATCGATGTACACTAGTAAGATTTAAGCTTTATTTGTAGCTGATAAAATAGATGTAATCTGTTCATCATTTTGAACTAATAGTAAACTCAGTTATTCCTCGAGAAAACATTTCAACCTTTTTGTTGTTTTTGGATATTAAAACATTTTGTCTAGTAAATTCTATTTGACCATTGAATTCTTTCCATTTGATCACCACGGTAATTTATTAAGGTAAATTACATTTGTGATTAGAATCAATTGGTACCAACAGTAAGTAAATTGAATATTTGAATAAGGTATAATATTATACAACTTCCCGCTAATGCAGTACGTTACACGCAATCCGCCAGTAGTTGTATAGTTCCGATGGCATTCCAAGAAATTAAATATTCTAATTACTCAACTAGAACGTAACAGCGTGGTGGTCGTGGATAAGCCAGATAAATAGATAAACGGATATATGCATCCTTAGAAAAGATACATCCTTTATATATTGTCTTAGGGTTTGATGTATTTGGGTAAAGTTGTGTATCGGGAGATAGAGTATATCGGCACGCCCAGAGGTATCCGTAAATAAATAAAATAAAAAGAAACCCACCGTCGCCGAACGTAGCAGAACCAAGATGACACAGATATTTATAGATAATAATTATTTGTAGATTAAGTAAACTTCAATCGACTGTTTTCTTTACAATGAAATGAGTACTTTTATGTATTGTTCCATTTTTGTATATATTGTTGTGCCAACTACTTCACCACGAGTAAATAGAAGTTACCCTCTTCTTGGACCAAGAAGGTTGTAAAAAACACCCGCCTACCTTTCAATATTTTATCAATAAATCTACGGCGTCCGTATAGAGAGAGGGGAGACTAGTTCACGACCCGACACAGTCGGAGCTCACTAGGGGCGCGGGCATAGCCATGATTTTGTAAAAAACTAACCATGGTGACCGATAGAACGGCTGCTTCCGCCAGGGCAACCAATTCTTCCTCTCCCGCGTCGATTTCGGAACTCAAGACCAGATCTCGGAAAGGATCGCTGACCACAAGTTCTCGATGGTCTGTAAAAATACAATTTAATTCAGAGCATTCTGACAATTTGATGGCAGACATTTAATGTTTTCATAACGAGGTCAACTCACTTGTTCCTGATCCTATTCCTGGCGCGGATAAATCTAGATCGTGAGTGAAAGCCATAACATCGAGTGCTGCGGTCAACGCCCCTCCAAAAGGGCTGGGACTTTGTTGTGCTTGCTGTTCCGCTGTGTTGTCCATCAGTACATCCGTGACAGGGCTGATGATTACAACAAATGAAGGATACATTAGTAAATACTACAAAACGTATTGTATTGTTGCATATGTGTATTATATCCAACAAGGATTGTTGACTTTAAAATATCATATTCCTTTCTTATTTGACTCTTTTGTTTATATAGGTAATTTAAGTTATTGTTTACATAGACACTAAGCCAATGCTGGAAATGCCAGTCTTCAAGACGCACTTCGACCAGACCTCTATTTAGTTGTCGATGATGATGAATTACTCAAGAGCGTAAGCCAGGAATCGTTATGATAAGACGAGTATTATATCAGTACATCGAGTAACAACATTTAAGTTAGAATTTAATGTTAATTTTGGAATAAACTAGTTTTATGCGCATGAACGTTTGTAACAATGTAACTGGTAGAAACAGAAAAATAGAAAAATAATTGTAGATATAATAAAAAAGAGGTTAGTTAAGTGTGCACTACCACAGAAATAGAGGTTACGATGATCTTACTAATTACTCCTTCATTACTGATTTCCTACATTGAACTGAATAATTTTTACTAACATGCACATTCAAAATCAGTTTCTATAACACGCCATTGATTGGCAATGTACATGGGAATTCATCACCATGGCCACCGTTGTTTTATATAAAACGTTTTTTTTTTTGTAATTATAGACCACTAAATCCAGTTTTTTTAATGACGCTCATTATTTTTCATTGAATTACTTTTATTTTTTGCATCACCGGGGTGTCTAGTAGAACTACCATGCAAATTATCATGTCTCTAAAAATAGCGAAGGTCTATCCTTTGCTCAACCACTTAAGATAATTAGTTACTCACTGTTAGCTCTATGGATTCTACTTACTTTGGAGGAAGCTTAACCGGTGTCGATATTGACGCTCTATCCCACATTATTCTCCGCAACTGTTCCCCGTTCATACCTCTTTTTCTCAGTTCGTTTATCGTAACTTTACCAACTCTCTGAAAATAAAATCAATTAAATTATATATTTTAAACATATTAATACAAATGATATCCTGGGATTGAATCGATGATTTTCCCATCTTAAATAATAGGAAACATACCATTAGCTGCGTTTGCCTTCAATCGAAAAAAAAAATGTAATCTATGCACTATGTGATATGTTTAACTCACCACGTAATATATAATTTATAATATAATATAATTAGATGTGTAAATTGTCAGCAGCTTATAAATGCCTTCGTCGGCGGACGACATAAGGGGTTTCAGACGAGTTCATGGACCAGTGACAAACACCCTTTTACACCAGATTGAAAACAGGTGAAGGGAGAGGTCTCGGAGTAAGTGAATTAACAGTGTTTGAAGACGTCAACGGTTTTATTTTACTTCTGCATGGTGTATAGGCCTTATCAAAGCACTTGGCTTATAATATCATGTACAGATGACTTTTCGAGTCAGATGCTCGTGTCTCGGTGGGCACCTATCGGTTTAGAATCAAAACTACATACTTAATAATTATTTTATCTGTTATTAGAATTTGCTAGTATAATGCACTAAACTTGTTTATACTTCGATACTCTTGTCATAAAAATTTAGGGAAAATAAAATAAATAGAAAGTACTATAGAAAACATTGGCCGAGGTGGACAGGGGGTTTTGCGGTGCCTAGATCCGACCATCGCCAAGAGATGACCGGTTTACTGCATATACTGGATTTAAATTAACTTCAGCAAGTCTTCTAACAGCTACTCCCCGAGCTGAACGAAGTAGTTGATCAGTCTCAGTAGTAGTTGAAAGGCGTTTGCGGTACCGGTATAAACCGGTCATCTCTTGGTCCTGTCACTTGCCGCCGTCCATATCCGGGTCGGAGATTGGATATACGGTGCATATCTTTGGCTTCGACCGACTTCCACGTAAGTAACAACATGAGCTATTTGCTCAACTGTCACAACCCTTTTTTAAATTAAAATAAAACTTTTGCTAAATTTTTAGAGATTAGTCACAAAAGAAATAAAAATAGAAGTTTTTTAAAAAATAAATTTGTTGAATATTTATTGGAGTTTCCCTTCATATTTATAGCCCCTTAGTTCTGAAATAGTTTAATATTAGTTTTAAAAAAATTGAAAGCTGAAATAATTTTATTAGGAAGCAAACATTTGAATTTTTTAAAGTGCGCCACTTTTTTTTGTGGAACAGTGTTCATTTTTGACTACTTACTTTCCAATTCGCAACCGCCCCTTTCCTCTGTTTAGCCCTGGTTTTGCTTTTGCTTTTTATTACCATCACTCCGCGCTGTTCCGTCGAAGGATCGTCTCCAGGGCCGAGTTTGATGCTGTACTCTTGCAGGTATTGCTTACAATCCTCCTGATCTACCGCCCTTTCTAAGGAAACGACAATTTTAGCCCACTGTTAATAACATAAAAAGAAAACATATTAAGTTATTATTAACAATTTTACTTAAAGTTATTAATTGTTAAATTTTAATTAACAATTAAATTCATTGTTATCAAGGGGGGAAAATGAGGCTACCTGTTTCATCCATTCTTTTTCACTTTGCTCGATGACATGAGCGTAAGTATTACCCATCATAGCTATCAGCATGTTGAGCAGAAGAATCGGGACAAGGATCATAAATATAGCGAACACTGTTTTACTGAGCGTCGGATAGGACGTATGAGACAGTTCAGCGTACTACGGAAAATAAAATAAACAACATTAAAAATCGCTGTATCAAATGCAGCACTTGAAATGAATAAAGTGTTTACGTTGTAATCTCCGAGAGTAATCTGAAACAATGCCATCCAGGTGCTCGGGTAGGAGCTGTAAAGAGTACTTTTAACTCCAGGAAATCCTTTGTAGAGGAAGTAAAAGGATTGCGAGAATCCGAAAAGTACGATCATATAAATGATACCAAAGGTAAACATGTCTCCTACTATCATACTGTAGACCATAGTGACGAACGGTCCCGTGAGCCTCACAGCCCTGGAAAGTTTTGAAGACTTAAAATGTGAATAACTGGAGTTGTACAAGTCATTAGATCAAAGTTATGAAGAATACCCAGCAAAAAACATGAGGAGGAACCACGATCCAGGCACTGCGAAAACTAATATAGCTTCTTCTGTTCTTTTGTCGTCTATTAGTCTGAACGGAATACATGCCAGTATCAGCAGATTTGATACAAGGAAAATCGCTTTTGCCGGGTCCTGGATAGAAATAACAAAAGATTATTTTTGAAGACCAATATGCATATTTATTTTTAGAATATAGTGAAATTACAAGATCAAATGTTAATATTCATCGAGATTAAAATACAATCTAAATTAGCCGGGGTATTTGCGTACACGGTATTGGCAGATCAATGAAGTTGCAGATGTGGAAGGCATCAGGGGCGGTCTAGGTGACTTTGTGGCTATAATAAATAGATAAGTATTGGTCTCTGACCTTGCTGCCAGCCTATTCAGTGGTTAGCAGTGTGTTGGTCTGACTCCATATCGATGAAGAAGTGACTTGACAGGGAACTGTGTTCAGAAGAGATAGAGGCAGTTAGTGTGGTCTGGGATGACTACGAAACCATCGTCTACGTGGAAAGGTTTCCTTCCAGGAGTGCTAGTCTAACAGGGGACGACAGGAGTATCCACTGGGAGATGTGTGGAGGCCGTCAGTCCCTCAGTATAGAGAAGTATTGGCCATGGTTCGAGTATAACTGGGAGTAACAATGCAGTGAGAGCAGTGTACAGTTCAAGGAGCTGGTTAAGACTGATTGTCGGGAGATTTTTTTCTTTTTCCCCAGTTTATTTATTTGTTCAAAAGTAAAAGTTATATGAAATACATTCTGGCAAAAATGGGGTACTGGATCAGAGCTGCACTTTAAGGAGGTCTTACAAGCTATCGAAAATAGGAATACAGTAAAAAGAATTATGCAGCGCAAACAGGACCAGGTGACTGAAAAGCAGTGTACCGTAAAGCAGATCCGGCCTGAGTATCATCAGCTCACGCAGAGATAAACTGGGGGATGTCAGTAAGTGTGTGAGCCGGCGAGACTTCGTGAGCACCTGTTTTAATTTTTTATAATCAAAATGGCCACAAAAGCCGAGTGCCGGTCCATTTTTATGCCCAGGTATAGGATAATGTTAGCGGGAGAATTATCCTGCATTCCTACTATCTCGGAAGCAGACAGCGTGAGAATATTACGCAGTCAGTTACACAGGCATACTCTATAATGTTCAGTTCCCCCCATTTATCGCCGATTTCGTTTCAAGCTGATTCGCCCTGTTGACGGGCTTTCTTAGTGTCCAAACTGCTTTTGTTTACCGCGATGTCTTCAGCGGCAGTTACTGTGGTGTTCTTATACCGGGCTTCAATAATTTCAGACGTGTACACGACATACTGACTGGCATGTGGCCCGACGTTCTGAAGTCCAGGGCAGTGTCATTCATGACACGGTGTGGATGTATGGGCAACAGGAGATCAAGGGGTGAGGTGTTCTGTGGAAGGTTAAGATCTGGGGGTGTACGATGAAGGGCGTGTTCACCAAGAGTCTCCCTGCCTGATTGCTTGATGTGTTGTGTCATAGTGTAGATCGCGCATTGGTGTCTCCGACCTCCCAGTAGTTTTGCGCACATCCACACAGAAGGGGGGAGTATTCTTGGCGAGACCTCCTGTAAAAGGTGATAAGTAGAATAGGTCCCCCCAATTTACCTTAATTGTCAAGTAAATAGAACATGGCATCACTTGTAGAGTGAGCGCACTTAGTTGAACCAATTACTCTCTGTGGTTAGGAAAAGATATATTTCTCTGTGGAGCATTGAAGACTGTAGGTACAGATTCGCTGACAATGAGGTTGAAGACCTGCTGGACATCAAACCCCAGAACGAGGAACGTTTTGTTACTCAGCCCTCCCCCCCTTGGAATGAAGGATAAATTTATAGATATTTATTATTTTTGAAAATACATGGTTCCCAAAACTGTCTTGTATAACCCAGCAAGATCATGTTTTATACACGATATGATCAAATTATACCAACCAGCTGTTTGATGAATGATAGGAATCCTTGATTTCTTATCTCCCCACCTTGCTGGACCAAGACATAAGACAGTACACCCAAAACGGTGGCCACTTCAAACCCTTGCCTAGCTATCGACTTCCAGTCGGCTGATCCCAGCAGCGGTGTCGTCCTGTCTGTTGGTCGCAAGTAGACGGCGCCGCTTAAGCAGAGCAAATGAAGCATCAGAATTACCAATCTCTTCAGAAACTGCCTCTGTCAATTAATAATCAAGCATTATTCTGAAATATTTTGTTGTGATATTATGATTTCAATTCTTTTTAAAATGAGAAACATTTGGGAGCCAATATTTCCATACGAATTACTTTTTGTAATTGGTCTGATATGAAATGATCATGCAAACTTTGGAGATATTCACGCTCCGGAAAGCTATCGGTATCACCAATTGAAAGGCAGTGAGATAATTGTTGTTGGCATGATTTATTATTATTCAAACAAATGTAGTTATTAAACTCCCACGTTTTGCTTTGAAGTGCGTAGTATAATCCTATGAGGTGGAAGAAACCTGGATTTAAATTTGAAAATTATAATTATGAATTATATCGGGATGTAATCATTTTTAAAATTACTTTTTTTACATCAGCTCTTCTCGATATGTATCTGGTATTAAAACAAAAATGAAAAGTAATGTGATGGCTACCTACGTGTTAATAAAAAACATTAAACAAAAAAATGGACCAAAATAACCAATAAAGTATTTAATCCCGCTTTAAATGTTTGTTAGTCGGGCATAGTTTTGTAGAGAATAAAATTCGCTACAACTATTTTTTTCTCCTCGTTTGTTGTCTAAAATAAACCCCGTTTCTTAGTTTTTAAACATTCTAACAATTATGTATTTATTTTGAAATTACGCCTTCCTTGTGCCTCTAAGCACTTGTATCGGAGATTATATGCATCTGTTGTAATTCCCGAATGAGACTCAACCTAATGCTTCACCAGCGAAAACATTACCTCGGCATCAAAACAGCCTTATAACATTGTCCCTAATAAGGTAACATGCGGTTATTAACCAGATAATTGATTGCAATTAGCAGATTGGACAGTGGGAACGTTCCTTCTTTGTCTCATCAACTGCTTCTTGCTGTCTTCTTCTTGTCTGTTTGTTTGCTAGTCCTTTGTCTGTTTCATCTAGTCCGGCGCGTTTGTCCTCCATCTAGTTCTCATACAGTCTAAAATCACATATTACAAAGAAATACACAAAGTGTTTATTTCGAATCTAATTTTATACCAGTGATAGTGTCTCATATAGATTAGGCTTATGTTGATGATTATAGAAAAGGCGTATACATGTGTGCTTAGCTGGTCCACCCCACATAAGGAGGTATAATAGGGACATAAGGAAATTAAGGGTTTCGGTGCTAGTCCATCTATACTCACTCATAGATACGCCAAATTGTTTTTTTTCCTGCGCTTCTAAACATATTAACCTAAAAAACGTTTTATGGCAGGGGTTAAATGAAAAGACCATAACATGATAACCGACCAACCTAAGCAGTGAAGAAGTTCGTTTTAACGTAGTGTAGGTATTATCACATCTGCTAGGAGTCAAGACAAAGTTAACGAGAATACAGGCTGGTGATTTTAAATAACGAAAATAAAAAGTAACAAACATAGGAATTTTCCCCGACGGCTAGATAGCACTTTTTATGTTTCGTTTGACTGCCGCTTTAAAAGGGATGAGACTCACTATTCGACGGCATACAATGATACACCAGAAGTTACTACTTATGGGGTAGTTTAATATCGGAGGTCATCTTCTCGAACTCAAGGGAAAATTTATTCAGCTAGTCAATGGTAAGCACGAAAAACTATGGATATGTTATCTGTAGTAAATAATAATTGATAAATAGCTGGTGAGCTTTTTATGTTGCCTTATCGTTTAAATAAAAATGTCAACAAATCGAATTTTATTGTCCAATTTATACCCTCGCAAACGTTTTCCATTTTTCTTCCAGTAG
Source organism: Acanthosoma haemorrhoidale (assembly GCA_930367205.1). NCBI lineage: Eukaryota > Metazoa > Arthropoda > Insecta > Hemiptera > Acanthosomatidae > Acanthosoma > Acanthosoma haemorrhoidale. Next base: position 39,517,584 of record OV884011.1, read on the forward strand.
CCGTTGAATTATGCCGCCATCGAGCATATCCAAGTGCTCTTCTTTTGTTCCGTTCAGAATTATAAATAAAGCTGAGTTCCAGTCTGTAAAAATCAACAACAGTATTAGTAGATTTGGATGCATGTTACGTTAACAAGTCACTTTGATGTAACTTGAGCCTTATAAATTAAGATTGTTACAAAAGTTCTTGGCGATGGTTGTTACAAATCCTGACTTTCACTCTTGAGTGATTTGTCACCATCGTGAACTGAAGGGTGACCTGATCGGAGCGGGTCTAGAAGACTAGCATTCCCAGAATTAGAGGGTTTGGTCACATTCTTTAGAATCATAATACTCCCACAAATATTCCCTACACTGTAACGTATACACGTTCACCAATGGCAGTTGAAGGTAGAAGAATTGTTTTTTATTTATACAGTACATTCATTTCCTTTCCCATTCCTATCCAGATTTACATACACGTCTATATCTGGTGCCGTATTTCGATGGAGCTCCTCAGAACCAATTTCTCCGGTTGCTGCCTTCGCACTCAATCCTATTTTCCAGTAGACCCTTGAAAGTGGTCGAATCACAATTTTGTCTTCGGACATTTTCGTTGTAATATGTAATGGTTAATGGAAAGGCACAGACGATTGGGGCACATTATTTGATAGAGGATCAGTAAACAATGATATAAATTAAATATGTTATAATAAAATCAAAATGTTTTCTTGCACAAGGACTTTTGCAACAACCCAGTAGATATTTAGCTAAGAGCATGGCACTTTATAAATATTAGTCGAAATCGGGATTTTTTTTTTCTATTACTGGTCATTACTTGTCCGTCCGTCAGGAAGAAGAGTGTCGAGTGCGTTCAACGGGTAGGCTGAACAGGTGATATTACTGTATCGCCAAAACTCCCTCGCGCTCAATTCCAACATCTCCCGGAACACTCTAGCCCGTCCCAGTTTGCAGGCCAAGGTGAGTGGAGTCAGGCCTGCGACGTTGGCTATGCCGTTCGAAGCCGGGTTCTTAGGGTGTCGTAGGGCATATCCGAACATATCCTGAAAGATAAAAAAAACGTTTAAACAAGTTTATAAACAAAACATTTATAGTGAGTAGTAATAATGCCCCTAAGCTAAGTGGAGCTATGGGACTACAACTTTGTGTACACTACCCCTTCATATCCTATGTACTCCAAGCCCTAATTACGACACCGCACGTTTAAAAACCGTATGTGGACCCGGAAAGAAACGGAACGAACAGCAGGCACGGTCTCCCTGATGAAAGCCGAGCCATTTGTCAGTAGTTTCTGCTGTGAATATTTACTGTACGTTGTGCTCAAGGTGTTCTTCGAGTTATAAGTCGGATCGACCCTTCATCTGTGTCAAAAAGAAAGTGTACGCTAAGAAATAAAAAAATGGTTAAATGTTAAAGTAACATTCTTTAGAATCCTAGTAGCCCCATAAACATTTCCTGTGCTGTAACGTATACATATTCGCCGACCACAGTTGCATGGTAAGAATTTTTTGTTATTTATACAGTACACTTATTCGCTTTCCCATTGCTGACCAGATTGATATAAACGTCTATATCGATGAATTTAAATTACATTATACTATATATGCTTTATTGTATGTCGTTTGTTTAAGTTAATTACACAGCCATTAACGTCATATTTTAGAATTTATCATTTTCTCCTATTTTGACTAATTTTTTTAAATAAGTGCTCCTGACGATGTTATTTTATCCATGGTCATTTCATTTTGAAATAGTTAGGTGATCACAGTAGTAAGATAATATTTTTTTTATTTTTTCAATTCATTCATTTTTTTTTCCCTTCACTCACCGGATTTCCTTCTAAATCTATGAATTCTCCCCCCTTTTATCTAGTCAATTTATATGATGCAATATGATTTATTGCAGGTTGTTTGTTTAGGTTAATTTAATCGTCTTTAACGTTATAACCATTCAGGATTTAATGTTAAAGCTAGGTACATCTCTGTACTCGTAATTGTGTGAATTTTACGTTTATTTTCTATTATTATTTAAACCAATTAAATGAAGCTCATAACAATGAGTTTAAAAGTGATAGTATTTTTCGGCAACTTACAAGTTTGTCACAGACTACCACCATATGAAGGATCATATTGCCGAATGTGTCCCTACGGTCTGGGTTGGCCCCACTATCAAGGAGGAGGTTGTACACACTCTCGTTGGCGCAGCATGCAGCCCACGCCAAGGGATATTCTCCCAGGTAGGCCAGCCCTTCGTAATCTGTGTGCCTGCTAGGCCTCTGCTTTTGCTGATCCCTCGGCAGGAAGAAACTGCCTAAATCACAAAAGAATTGTATTTACTGACTGGAAAAGTTGCAATTACAATCTAAAAAGAAAATTACAAGATACATACAATGCAATACACTCATTCATAAAGTATATAATATATACATACAAAAAATGTACACTCAGCCTAGGAATCCCCCAAATTCAGGTCCAAGGAGAGGGAACCAGGGTTCCCCACGCTACTCCTGCAGTCACTTACCGATGTTGTGGCTGTGACAGAGGTAGCAGTTCAGACAGACAGATCCACAGACGTTCTGGACATGGGGGCTATATATTGGCCAGTGATAGGACTTTCAATAAAGGGTTAGTTAATTAGAGGGTTGTAGGGAAGAGCGAAACTGGATAGCAATCTGGTCTTGGGATTGAAACGTTTGGACAATTTTGTTTTGTATTTTAGAAATTTAAAGGTAACGTGTTCAAAAATAATGGGTATATTACAAAATTAAGTGTATGGAAAGTTTAATTGGTGAGTAGTATACTATTGTTTGAAGTACATTTACTACTGTTAGCAGGATTGGATGAGTTTGATCGAGTAATTGTCCCCCAAAGTTTAAGCCCGAAAATCAAGGATGATTTTGTGAATCAATGTTATTTTTTATTGAGGGGTGAAATTTTCTTTTTATCAGTATGTGTATTTGTCCAAAATGACGACTAAGCACTTGTCTTTTGTCTCGAGTGTGGGTTCCATGATACTCTATTGGTTTAATATCTAATTAAAATTAATTAGACCATAACAAATCATATTATAGCTTATTAGTTGAGCGAAGATCTTTTTTGTGGAATAATTTCCTGGCCTGAAGGAATAATAATAATTCCTGATATAGTCAATGCTTAACTGTATTTTATAAAACGGATACCTGGCCCTTCATAAAGTCGATCAGACACAATTGGACCATTACAAGGTTTATATTGGTCCATTAATACGTCGCTTTGTGGTTTGATGTAATAGTGTTTGGAACTGTTCGTGGTTTCGTTAAAGTGATAATAATTCTCAATAGTATCAAAGTTCAATATAATGAAGCAAATAATGATACAACTACAATGAGTATCCTTCTACGATAAAATAAATCGATGCAAGTAAATTGGATAGAGTCATAATTAAATTTATATTTTTCGTAATTATATTTTTAATCATCAAAAGCATGATTCCGTCCATCTTTTTCGATTTTTCATTTGTACTCGTAGATCCTAACTATAGCTACTTCTTTTTTTATACATATCCTGTCCCAAGCTATTAGAACCTTTATAAATTGTTTCTCATACTTTGTTTTATTTACGTTCTCACATGCAGTTTTCTTAGCTTTGTTCATATTCTATACATTAAAACCTATTAACTATTTCATATTTATATGTAATATAAGCTATTCATTTTACACTTCACACGCATCTCAAGTAGATAATACTTATAACTAGGCATTGGGTTGTGGTTAGAAACTATACAAAGAAAAGCAGGACTGTGTGATGGGCCTCACTCTCCGATTTAAAGAAGTAGTGTTGGTTTAATTTCAACATTTCCGTTGAAATGAGTCAATGAAAGATGCTCAATGAAGAGAGCGAATAAGACGAAGACACGTTAGGAAGTTGGGGAAAAGGCGATACTGACGCGAGCAATTAAGACTGACCTGTCATCCACCGATTTGGCTGTCCCTTTGTGCGAGATAGGCTTCTCCTTCAGCTAAGGTGGGGATTTATAAAATTTAAACTATTAAATGGGAGGAATTCAAAGTCAAATTAAAAACTAGAAGTTACCCAATTCCGTGGTAATTATGCTTATCTCAATAAATTGTCAATATTTTTTTTCTCAACCCCTTTATTTAAACATTTTTACAAACAAATATGAACAATAGCATGAACAAATTGGCGATTAATGGCTTCTTTTTCTGCATAGCATAACATGCATCTTAAGGAGGGTACAAAATACAAAAACAATCGTTTTGAAGTTAAAATTACATACATAGACTGGACTAGGGCTTCGGTTTACAAATTTGTTACAAATTGTCAATATTGTAAAAATGTCATTACTCTAGGTGAATAAAGGAATTAACGTCTCCGTGACATACAAACGGATTGGTTTTTACCTTGCTTCTATTAATTATGACTATTCCTCTTCTTTAACTACCACCTTTCTTTTTCTGTTGTCAGGACCTGGTGCAGATATAACGCAATTTCGAAAAATGGTTTGTTTGGCATTTTTGAGGGTTTTTATAAGTAGATTTTAGTTTTAGTTTTGCCCATATTCTTGTTAAGAGGTTTCCCCTGAAGTCTGCTGTGGTTCTTTGTTAGAGACTGAGCTCAAGCAGGTACGTTGAGTTGTTAAAGTCGAGCCGATCCTGATTTTTTCACTTTGCTGAAGGAAGAAAGAAGCATTGGATAAGAAAATCGGTCAAATGTGAAGTAACATATCCTGCAAAAGTCTGCCACCTGCATCATTTTCTTCTACCTTGTTACCTATTCATGGACGTCGCTTTTTCAAAGGTATGAATCGTCTAATTTCATACATATCCAACATCTCTCATTCATCAATTCAATTAGATATTCCAGCAAATTAATCAATTCAGTTATATATTTATATAACAACCAGTATAAAGGTAAGAAATAATAGTGTTATGGATTTTTAGATTAATCGCACTTTTCAAATGGAATATTGCATACTAATTAATCTCATATTATCTAATACTAAAAGTTATGGTTTCGATAGAGATAGATATCAAATACTTTTTATTCTTGATCTACATGACAACGAATAAAAAAAATTTTTTTGCTAAAAGAGATCATACCTATTGCCCGTTGTTCCACATTCGCTCCTGCCTCTACGAGGTCTTGAACCAATTCATTGTTGAAGTATGCAATGGCCAGATGTAGTGCACTTGCCCCTGAACAAGAAAAGAAATCAAAATTCATGTTAGTTTGAATTTTTAAGTATTTCATGAGTAAGAACAAAGAACTTAGTTACATTAAAAAAATAAAACAAGAATAACAATTATAACATTAAAAAAAAACAAGTGTATTATTAAGAGTCCTCAAAATTTATTTTTCAAAATTCAGACCACTTTGAAAACACGCTGCTATTTTTTCCAAGACTGGTCTCAAATTGAAATACCAAATTCATATAGCGACCTGCTATAAATATGACAGTTGTAAACATTGTACTATATGAGTGAGCGAGTGAATGAAGAATTGTTAATATGGTATGAATGAGAACATTGAACACTATCGGGGTTGCCACTAGAGGAGTGCCTGATTACTCTAGCCCTGGTGACAAGTGCGGATTGTTGTAGTTTATAACATGGACCAGGTTCCATGTCGGCGTTAATATCTGACTCCATTTTATTGATAGGGATGTGTCCCGACAATAAACTGTGTTCTGGAGAGAGGTTCAGAGGTTTCATAAAGAATAAGACCAGTTTTCAGAGTTCGGGCGGGAGATCGGCAGCGTAACAGGTCAAGGCGCCAGAGGGTCTGCTAGAGGCTGTGAGACAGGGTGACGGCGCAGAGGTGTGGCAGAGAAAGTGTAGACCAGTGGAAGACTGAGTGGACTTACTTCCAGGGCCCCGGGGCCCTGGTGCATCGCGACCGAGTGATAGCGGCTGTCTAGATGAGGAGACTGGGAAAGAGTGTGTCTCCAGGGCGAAACTTCCTGATTTAAATATTATTTCCCCTTCCTAGTGGAAGGCGGAGTCGGCTGAAAGGGTATGTTTTATGATGCCCAGGTGGCCAATCCCCCTTAAGTTTATGACTGTTGGTCTAAAAGGGTGTGTTTTATGGCTGCTAGGGACTCACCTACTCAGGTTTTATGACCGCCTAGAGGCGACCGTGGGAAGGTGACTCGAGGTCTACCGGTTCTGTTTTATTAGGGGCAGGTGGCTTACCCTCTCAGGTTTTATTGCTGTTGACCTTCGACCCTCTGTGCCTTGTTATACGACTTCCGATCTCTCCATGATTTATTACCAGAAAAAGCATGTTTTACATCTAATTACAATACATTAGTTGCACCAGAGTATAGGGTAATTTACATATATGGTTGGCGCTCGCTACAAACACAATTACTTATTGCCCAATAAGGAAGATTGTAGTTTTATCAAAACAAAGATTTTTCAATATAGCGAAATTTGCGGCTTCGGATACTGAGAATTGAGTAAATGTTGGCACAGCCTTGCGAATGGCAGACAAGTTTCCCAAAATACACGGCGTTTTGAAAAATAAATTGTGGAAACACGTATGTTGTTTTCATTATATCAGTGCCCTACAGCAGAAGTCATAAAATGAAATGAAAAGAATAAATTTCTCTTAATAAACCTCACTTTAGCTCAATAATTAAAAAAAAAGCGTAATAATCAAGACCGGATACATCAAGAATGTCAACATTGATAAATGTGGTGGATTTCTGCAAAGAAAGTTAACTGTGAATTTTTACAGGTTTACCTAGATATTCTTCTCCTTCGACTACATCTATTGCTAGGTTGGGGAAGCACTTGAGAAGTGTCCGAGCCAGCCTGGTGTGTGTTTTTGTGTCGCAAATAATGAGCACATGAAGTAAACTCTCCCCTAGAGATCCCCGGTACTGCATCTGCCAGCATGCCTGGTGGTCCTCCCATTTCGACAGTGGATCCTGGCTGGATAGAGATGCCTCGATTGGGATCTGCACCTGCAATAGGTATGCACCAATATTTTATCATAAACTAGTAATCTTTGTTACGAATAAAACTCTCTATCAAATAGAAATAATATTAGGGTCTTTTTGGGAATAGGGACCCCTGATTGTTTTTAATCATTTCTCTTGTCTATTATCTGTAAATGAAAAGTTCGGGAAAAGTGTTTAGTAAAAGATGTTTTGTGTTTGAACATATTTATTCTGGTGTCCAAAAATTTACAATGACATTTATTAATTGATTGAACAAATTATTACCGCTATTTCTGTTGCGCCATAAAAATTCACACAAATATGAGTCTATCAAACTTCTTTTTGTACCATGTTCTTTTTTGTTTCTTACCTTCGCTTGTGCCCATAACAATTCAATTCGTTGTGATTGACTACCTGTGGTGGGATTTACAAAATTTTGTGAATTATGAATTTTGTGCCAAATTACTGTTTTCCAAAAATGCTCCTTTTCTCAATCCAAAGGTTTCTTTAAAGCCTCTCACGTTGCATCTCCATCTATCCTTATCGCCTAGATAAAGTTTCATTTTATGGCCATTAGCACATTTTTTCACTATGGAATTCTCCTTTAGATTGAATAAACAAAACAGCTTTTTCCTTCGTATCTATTTCTGCAGCTAAATCAAATAAATAAATAAACTGAAATATTATCAGGTATGAAGGTTCACAAGACGGGTTGAAGTAAACATAAATATAGATAAAAACATTACGGGAAAGGTCAAAGGTGGCAAAATAACCAAAACAACACTAGATATCAGTGGGGTCCCTATTCCCAAAAAGACTCTAATATTAATTAAAAAAAAATCTATTGATTCGACAATGATTAGGTTAAATAACCAATGAAATAATTTAGCAAAGCCATAAAATTTAATTGAACCTTAAAATGTTTTATTTATGATTTCACTAAATGTTGGGTTTTATAGATTGTAGTAAATTAATACATCCTTGAATGAAGGTTTAATTGGCAAAAAGCTTATGAATAGTTTCTAATGTTTAACTAATACAATTGACGTCTATAGTTTATGGGAACGATTAGTGCTTTATGTACTTGTAATAATGTTAACGAAAACATTTAAATGTAATATTTGATTATGTCGTTAAATGTTATTTATTATGAAATATCTATCAGCTATATGTGTATTTAATGAGCCTTGTCTTTTATAGTACTCGGTAACAATTGAACAGCCCCGTCGAAAGTGTTCTTGCTCTAATAAAAATTTTGAGAGGACAGACGGATGTTTTGAGGTAGAAAACATTTATAAGGTGAGTTATTATCAAATGTGCGGATCTCTGTAGCGCTTGGACATTCCTTGAAAGCATATACAGGACACATAAAAGCCCCAAAAATACATTACAACAGGGAGACTGGATGGAACCCTCAAATACACAAATGATGCCAAAAAGGAGCCTGGAGAAGATCCATTGGTTGAATGAGAAGAGCTGGACTTAGTTGGGAGCAATTGCACGTAATAGGGATACTCCTGAGGAAGAGGAGTGTTCCATCCAGGGAAGTGAAGGTACCAATAATCGTTAGTGCCTCATGGTTCTGGCCATGTTTTCGCATGCACTTAATTCATAAACGGCCGATATAATATTATTTATCATATTATACACTAAATGCTTACGAGCAGGGTGTGGCAGACAATTATTAGCTGAATTTTATTTTGATTGTAGATTTAACGGTTGAGATTTAATAGCCTAACTCAAATTAAGTTTTTAAGAAAGACAATTTGTGTTAAGGTGCTATCGGGAGTGTGAAAACGCCTCTAATGGTGCTAAGATAAGGTACAATTTATTTTAAAAGTAGCTTCATTGCCACAAATTTATCGTCTTTGAAACTTGTGGCCTTCATCACATTTCTCCAATCACCAATGACGAGCCTGTACTATATGCTAATATATCCAAATATATCAAATGTTGGGTTTTGTACCAACTTTTTCACCATGAATAAATAGAAGTTCCCCTCTTCTCGGTCCAGAAAATATCTACATATGTATAAGTTAAAGCCAGAGGCCTGACTATGTCGAATACTAATACGATCATGGAATGTAAACAACCCATGATCCTATGTATGTCTGATTATCTTCCACAATAAAGCAGTCTTTTACTGGAGTTAGAGTGTCGGTGCATTTTCCTTTTTCGTTATTATATTTTTATCAATCTTAACCACCGGTGATTAACTTATACATGTTTTAATAATAAAAACCTTCAAAAGGCGTCAGTCAAGAGAGGGGGAAATTAGTGCATGACACAGCTGAAGACCACTAGGGGGTGCGGCGGGTTTAACCTACCTATATAAGGCCCAGATTCTATTCAATGTAAAATTGTTAAATAAAAGGGGTTTTGAGAAAAAAAAAAGGCATTCTACGGCAGACTCTCAGAACCCGGCAACTGAGGGACACTGCTATCCCTCTCTCTCTCTCTGCACTAGCACTAGCTTCTCTACTCGAACCATGGATTTCTTATTCAACTACCTCTGCATCTCTCTTTCCTAACCTCGCTATGTTTTAGTCCGGCGTTGTCAGACCCCACACCTTCCTAGTGGGATTCTCTTCCTTCGTCTCGCTAAAACTAGCACCTCCTTGGAAGAGATCTCTTCCTTGCGGACGATGGTCTCCTGGGGCCCTACAAACTTTACCTAGTAGCGTCTCCCCCAGCGATCCACTCTGCCTCTCTCCGGTTCACACTCGCCTTTGGGATCCGGACGGTTTTCGCCTACCCATAAGGGTATCTAAATACCGAATGTGAATTCGTGGTCATTCCTACACATAAACTACCTACAATACCTACCCTGTTCCTCTTCTCCTGAACATAGTGCACTGTCGGGGCACACCTTCTAAGATCTTATGGAGTCAGATCAAAGCTGCCCGCCGACTAGGACGCCAGCAAAGGTAGGTCAAAGACCACAGGTTCATCCATTTTATCCCTTTCTTGACGCTCGCCGGACATCGGGTGGGTCATAGAGACCCTAGCCTGTGAGGGGCGTCCTCCCCCCTTGGGGGGACCCGACATTGGGAAATATATAAAGAATCTATTTTTCTATTAATGCATATTTCTTTCTTTTACCTATTTTACCCTCAGAGCCACGCCTATACCCTCCAGTCGAATAATTAAAATATTTTATTTAATGGAAAGCCATTTAATTATTCTAACTACTTGATTACTTTAACCAATTCCGAGCGTACAGCATTGACGAATATCGATTAAATTTAATACTGTCCCAATCACATCTAATCCAATGGCTAAATTTATCTCAAAATTTTAACGTCTCCACAGTACCTTGGGCGACCATCTCCGCGTCTACAATGCCAACAAAGGGTTGGAGCCGGCAGAGGCAATGCCTAGGGTGGTCATTCCGAATAACCATTCTGTTCACACGATCACCGGGTTTTCACCCTTTGAAATCCTTTTCGGACTTCGTGGGCGTCGCCAGGACACGAGTTGAACGGTGGCGGGAGACAAGACGTCCGTACAACTCACCACCAACCGCGTGGATCTGGGGAAATTGTGGTGGAAGGTGTACGCGAAAATTACCGCGGAAAAATCCAGGAGGGTGTTGAGGGAGAACGCGAGCGTCAAACCACTAGAAGGATGCGTCGCGATAACTACGGTGTATCGTAAGATCGGTTCCAATAGAAGTAAGGAGGTGTCCCGTTATGAGGGTCCCTGCCGGGTGATCACGATTCGCGAACACAATTTGGTGACCATCCAAAGTGTTCATGAACCCGTGAAGAGGAGAACTGCCCATCTCGAGCAGTTAAAGCTTCCAGTGGGGAAGCCCTCCAAATAGGAAATTGACTCTAATTTCCTCACTCCTGCACACATCTCAATGGGTTTTTGGTGTCTATACTTTTGCCAGATACATGTTTTATTTTATTGTTTTAACCTTTGTACCACATCGGATAAAGTTATGTCCTGTTTCTATGATTATAAGACAGTGTTGTGCTGCTCTAGGCGAGCAGGAAATTATTATGTCAGAACTGTATATAATTAGCATAAGTGTTACGTTTCAGTTCCCGACGGATGGTCAGGAACTGGCAGGTGGGAGTTGAAGCCAGAGGCATGTTTATGTTGTAAACAACCCATGATCCTATGTAGGTCGGATTACTAAAGACAATAAAGCAGTCTCTTTACAGATGTTCGAGAGTGTAGTTCGTTTCCCTCTTTCCTATTCTTTCTATAAGCTTAACCGCCGACGATTAACTTACATATATATATATATAAATTATCATTGACGTCTTTTGCAAGATAATATTTCACCAAATTTGCATCAACCCATATGATGACCTGTAAGCAAACCTGAAGAGACAATTATGCTAATCTAATGTTTCTTCCCTCGTGCTTCGAATTTTCAAACTTGCAGCCACTGTTACTAGCAACAGGACGAAGCGTTAAAATATTCAGTAGATCGTCAGAAGGAAGTTGCAAATAATGTTGCTGATAATGCACTTCTTACTGGATAATGAGTGTTATAACAAGTGTTTGACACAACGTTAGCAAATACGTCAGTCGTATTATAAATAAGAGTGGTATTGTTTGGACAAACCTCAAACCCAACCGGACCATGAGACTGGTCGCATTAGTGGTTTGTTGTCTCGTCCTCGTCCAAGGGTCTTCCTCCTTACTTGGCTTCGGGAGGCGAAAGGAGGAGAGGCTACAGCGCAAACTATCAGGTAACCATTTTGTATTTTGTTTAAGGGGAGGTTTTAAATGAAAATACAGTGTCACGGGCTCCGACACACGGACATAAGCAGCCAAAAAGTTCTTAGTGTGGTTCTCTGTGCTCTATCTAACCGTTTATCGGATCGGGGCAGAAGTTGGTACAATGGACCATTTAGCACGAAAATAAGCTAAAACTGTGAAAATTATTTAAATATTACATTAAGTTAAAAAAAAAACAAAAAAAAACGAAAATTCCCTGTTTTCACTATTTCTTTTTCATTACTTGCATCCTAATATTACGACGTTCATACCTGTCTTTAAGGGACGCTTACTGTTAAGATACATTTTAATCTGAAGTCAGAAGTCATTTTCAGATGACAATCACATGTTATAGTTGTAGAGATATCACAAATATCTCTAAAACTATATATAACCTGTAGTGTAAGCGATAGAAATGCTAAGAATTGTATCCTTTTTAGAATGATATTCAAACGAACACCTTCCCTAATCCCTCTACAGAGTTAGAATAAAAAACAAATATTTAAATAAATTATCCGTTTAGTGGTAATAGTAAAATATAGTATTATTATGCTATGTGTAATGAATAATAACAGATAAGTTTTTTTGGCGAGCTGGCGTCAAAAAATAAGATTTATTCTTCACAGTATGTTAAGAAAACGTAGGAAAGGCGCCCATAAACTCAATTGGTCATTCCTCATTAAACACATCTCGGTAATTTTGTCAACCTAAAGATCACTACAAACTACCCACCACCAACCAAGTTTTGAAAAAAGAAAGACAGTCAACATTTGACATTTGTAAATAATCCTTCGTTATAAACAAACTGTTCACCAGCTGTGTTTGTTGAATCACACCCACTTCTTATCGCTTTAGAGCGGTCCACTGTTTGATGTGTTGTTCAATTATTTGTTACACCAATATTAATGCATACATGAATACATGTATAACATACACAAGGTCCATTTGACCCTGTCGATTTTTTTTAAGCATTATAAAATGTCTCAGCTATTATGAGTTTCAAAAACTCTCAATATTGCACGTTTGTCTGCCTGTTCTGGTCTTTGTGGGTCCCCTGTAAAAGACACAGACTTTCACGCTGAGACGGAATTTCACAAGGAAATCCCATGAGTACGCACTATTAATTAATTGACATTGTACAAAAAATTTAGCTATTTTGCGTAGGGTAGAATATATATGACATGTTGGGAATATAGCGGACTATTATTAGTAAAAAAAACATAAAATAATATTAATGACAGTTTTTTTAATAATTAAATAAAACATTGGTGACCGTGACGGCAAATAGCCAAATACCGTTTCAATCAATGTGCAATGGGCAATGTTAAAGCTGGTTCGCTCGAACTGCCGCCTGTAGCGGTTGGCAGTGACTGCTGACAGTTAACTGAACTGCTTTGAGAAAAATCAAGGGACAATATTTCGTTGGAACTGCCCGGCAGTCAGCGGTTGTGACTTCATCGATTCGGTATCCCACTGCTGAACTTATAGCAGTCACTAACTACCATCCGCTATCGCAGTTCCAGCGATAACATGCCTTTAGAGAGTAACCTTTGAATGTGTATGTTAATAAATATAATCCAATAAATTAAGAGGGAGTAATTAAGAAAATCATCGAAACCCTCGATGCGTGGTACAGAATTTTTTATAATTTACAACAGTCGATTTTTCGCATCCCCAGTTCCACAAAGCTAGTGTAACTTTGTGAAGCTAAATTTTTAATTAGCTTTAACACTGATAATTAATGAGTGTTTATTTATGAGATTTAGAGTTTTACCGAAATCGATTTGGCACAAGTGTTGGCCAAAAATCGAAACTCGAGAGTAGTTCTAAAAAGAAACTTTTATTATAGTAAACTTTTATTAAAACTAAAAATTGGTATGGAAAAAAATTAAAATTAAAACGGAAGTGAACTAGTAAGTTAAAGAAAATTGAGTCTAAAACTGAAAAAAAAGTAGGTTGTGATTGAAACTTAAACTAAAAAAAAACAGTTGAATTAAATCAAATTGAATATATTAGTCCGTGAATAGCAGTGTCGATATTCACTTGTTCTAAAAAAAAAATGTAATTATAAATTATTATATTATTAGGATGATCACTAATAAATTATTAATTTTTTATAGATAAAAAAATCATAATTTAAATTTTTAAGAACACATATTTAAAATATCGTACATATTCTTAGTTTATTTTTTGTTGTTGAGCTAATTCATGACCATACTCTTTAATCTAAAAAATATTTTGTAGTATTTTGGAATTTCTTCATTTCCAATCAAGTAACCTTAGTTTTGCCCATCACTGTTTAGCACTGGCTATTTCGTATTACATTGAGTATTGATGCTTCGAAACTGCTTACATCAAGAAATTATTAAAAAAAAGAAATATCTTGATAACTAAGGTGGGGGGGGGGTATAGTGAAATAGTCACTTGGAACGGAACTTCCTGTTACTTTTGTATTTAGCTAATTATTATGTTTTAAATAATTAAAAAAAATAAAATTTACATTATAAATGATATAATTTTTTCTTGCTTTGATTTTCAGGTGTTGTATTAAACAAACAACTTAGAAAGGGCTACGCTCCAACCACCCAAGCTCCAGTAACTAATGTCAACATTCAGAACATCTATCATGACAGCGACACTAATGTTGTCGAGAAAAGTAACAATATTGGCACTATCAACAATAATATAGTTAATACTAAGGCCAACATAAATCAGAAATCCAACAACTACTTAAACAACAACCTCGCAACCTATAATAGAGACGAAACGGAAACTGTTAGCAACAACTACTACGGAGAAGTGCCTCATTCAAGGAGGAAACGAGAAACCGTGATAAAAAATGGCAACACAACTACCTACAAATATGTTGCACAGCCTGGTAGATCTAGGTTCACATACTTAAAGAAGGTTCAACACTTACCGGAACCAGAACCAGAGCCGGAACCTAAAATTGAAGCAGTGGCTGTACAAAAGAGCACATCCGTCAAAGAAGAGCACATGCACCTTACTGAAGAGGACCACGAGGAAGTCCACGAAGAGCACATACAAACCACCAAGCATTCGAAAAAATCTTCCAAACATAAGAAAAAGAGTAAGTCTTCGTCAAGAAGGAAATCAAGGAGAAGATCAAGAAAAGAAAAGAAGTCATCTGTGACCGATATTGAAGAAAGTAATATTAACACCAATCAAGAGATAATCCAACATATTAAGAAAGTCAAAACTACTAACGTCACCGAGTCAGACGAGGTGTCCAAAAAGCAAAAATCAACGGAAACTAAAGTCAAAGAACCCAATTTGACCACCGTTGATAGAAGTAACAAAACCGAGAACTCTCTTGCAAAGAAAAGAAATGAAGTCTCAAAAACTGAATTAGGTGATTCTACCGGCCTTAGTATAGTTAA
Source organism: Acanthosoma haemorrhoidale (assembly GCA_930367205.1). NCBI lineage: Eukaryota > Metazoa > Arthropoda > Insecta > Hemiptera > Acanthosomatidae > Acanthosoma > Acanthosoma haemorrhoidale. Next base: position 39,532,664 of record OV884011.1, read on the forward strand.
TAAGAAAGAGTTGAACGAGTCTGAGGATCTTCTCGAGTCTGGATATAATCGCACCACTTACAAGAAGACCAGGCAACTTGATGTACCTGTCAATGTCTCTTCTCAGCCAGTAGTGATACAACAGGGGCAACCTAGCGTAGGGAGACCTACACCTGTGGTGGTAGCTCAGTCTCTTCCGTCACCTGTCAAGGCCCCGAAACGTCAGCGGTCCAAGGCTAAAGAAGACAAACCCCCAAGAGGGTCTAGGGTCTTGACCGGGGACTCCCAACGACGACCAAGTGTCAAGGGATCGGAAGTTTCACGAAGGCCCATTGTCACGACGATGAATGTTCCTCAAAGACCCCCAGGCACTCAACGTCCCTCTGCCTTTAGCAGCCCCCGATTACACTTGGACACAGGCCTTCGAGGCTCCCTGGACATCGTACCTCTAGGCAAAAGAGAAGGAGCCCCAGCCTGGGGAGTGCCCATGGCCAACGCTGCAGGTAAACTGGAGTACCTATCTGTAGGTGGAGGAAGAGGCGACATCCACTTCGTACCCAGGACGGACAGTAGGGGACACACGGAGTTCCTCTACCCGACAGTCGACGACGCCGGGCGAAGCCATAACATCCACTTGAGGACCCAGCAAGGGCACCTTACTCTGGTAGAGACGGACTTCCAGAATGGGGCCAGGTCCTCGGGCTTCCTTGGATACGACAATTATGGTGAGTATGTCGTTCCTGTGCACTTCGAACAGGGTCACCACCTCGTCGTAGAGCCCCGTGCTCACAGTCTGCAGTATGCAGTAGATGTCCATCCTGCCTACGAAACTATTACACAAGTGTTCCACTATCAAAGATGATCTAATATATATTGTGTAAATTGGAATAAGCGTCTAAATCTAAATCCTTTCTTGCATGTAAAATTATTAAAAACATCAAACTTTTTGTTTTTTGTTCTTGTTGATAGTTACATTCATTTTTCCGTTAGCTCATTTTTGTATTATTAACTAGCCTATTACCCGAGGCTTCACCCCGTGGTATATGATGGTAAAGGCCAGTCTAAGAGACATATGAACTTTCAAAAGGCGTTCAGCAACTCCATGGTATTCCAGGAAAAAAAACGAATTCTACCTATAGTGTCAAATTGATCATTTTAATACAGTTTAGTTATTAAGTAAAATATTTTAGAAATTAAGTACAATTTTCATTTAACTAAAAACTTGAATATAAACGGAATTTTTATTTTTACCTCCAAGCGCAAGAATAAATTCTTGGACGAACCCACCCTTGATCAGGAAATCTCACATCCATCCCATAATGGCATTATATTATATGGCATTATACTGGTCATTTTGGACATTTTATTTCTCACCTCTCATGCTGATGGAGCCGAACTTTGGCTTGATGGTGTTGGAGTGTCAAATCTTAGCGACCCACCCGGAAAACTATGGATTCAACAATAAAATCGGACTATTTCGATAATTTATATATGTCCCATTCCTTCACTCTCCTAGTGTCTTACCGCCTTAGTATTTTTTCAAGATTTTAAGAACCGCTAATAATTGTCACCACTCTTCCAGGTGCCTTCACCTTTTTCTCCATGATTTTTTTAACAGAGGCCTCTTTTATGCCCCTGGTTTAAGCCACAGTCTTTTCTACGGACCCATACTCTTTCCGGAGTTCATAGCATATCAAACTCCACTTCCTTGCTCTGATTTGCGCATACATGGCCTTTGCTCTACCCTATACCTAAGTATTTGAAATAATATTGGTTCGCTTATCCGAAATTCGTCTCAAATAACGATTTAACGATTTAAAAATATCCCATCGGTGGCAGATTGCCCAACATTTCCAGTTTCTTGACCTTAAAATAAATAACTCAAATCAATTTATTTCTAATATTTGCATAATTAAAATAATCTTATGCTATGATGGGACGAATATAGTCTGAAAACAAAATCTAAAAAACATCGCCATTGATTACGAATAAAGTTTTCATTGAAGTACACATGTAAATAATAAATTAAATTTTATTTTAATTTTGGAACCATATTTACCTCATGCCAATTACTACTCATCAATACACATAGCTTCATATAATACAAAGTGTCAATGCAACATGGCAACATTAATTAAATGGAACTTTAATGAAGCACAAAAAAAAAGTATATAAAATTATATTGATCTCAATAATACTGCTGCTAATGTCGTTTTCTCCTTGCCCACTCACTCAAATGTCATAAATACATAGATTGTTTCGGTGCGTCATCAGAAGAAAGTAGAAAAAGTACGACAAAGGTCTTACCAGGTATTGCACTTGCTAACTTCACCCAACCTGTCGCTTCGTCTCAAATTGATAATATATAAATGTGTCCTCCGGCCAGCTCTGCTGTACGGTGCCCCGCTATTTACTCACTTGACTGATAATACAGCCAAATGTCTCTAACATTTCCAGAATGGGATCATGCGAAAAGTGGTCCGACATACCTCTCTCGAGTTGTTGAAGAACGCTGACCTGCATCCGTTGCTTGGTGTGCCGTCGGTGGGTGAGTTCATCCACCGGAGACACATTAAGTTTTTTGACTCGTTGCAGCACCTGACAAACCCAGTGTTTAACACTATGACCCCACCACCCCTCTCGCATAGATGGCAACAGACTGTCAGGGAAAGAGTTCGTTAAGAATTAGTATGTAAGTTAGTTTTAAGGTTGATCAAAAAGGTGAGCCCTATCACCTTTATTAGTCAGTTTAGTCCAGTCACGTATAATGTATATCATTATACTTGTTTATTCATTATATACATATCATATACAAAACCTGTATAAAATGTAGCAATGCTACAGGAAATACAAAAATAATTTGTAAATAGATTCGCCTGAGGATCTATAATTATCTGTAAATTTAAAGGGGCTATGAAAGAAGAAAAAAGAGGACGGGGGTGTCAAACAAATTGTATCCTTTACCCAAGGCAAAGAAACGGAATTGAATAAACCAAAATTATTAGGCTTAAATTCAACTTGCATGGTTATCCAACCTACAGTGTATCCTTCTAACAACAAAAACGCTTCCTTTAAAAAAAAAAAAACAATATAACGCGTCTCCCCCTTTTTCTTGAATAACACAAAACCAAATTATTATGTTTCCTGGTTACAAACAATGCTTTTTGTAAATGTCTAACTTTTAAAAAGCCCATTAAGGTATATGCCATATATGATTTATCAAAGCTAGATATAACCGGCAATAATCTTACTCAAATATGTACTTATTCAAATTCAAATAAAGTGTATTGTCACGGTTACGAAATCGATTTTATTGACAATTACGATAACATTTTGTAATACTAGTCCACTAAAGCCCTTTGAAAATGCATTATTAATTAGGGGGCCCAGCTCTTTAATTTAGCACCCTGATAAGAAAATTATAATTTTAGTAATTACATCTAATTCTTTTATTAATGATCAACATTTATGATAGATTAGCTTTTATTTTCAACATCTCGAAGGCACTGAGTAAATTTCAAAATTTTGGGTTGTATGGTATTTATTTTTCATTTAATGCATCATATAATTTTTATTACTGTCGACAACTTTTCACATTACGCAAGTATCGAGAAAACAGCATAATAAAGATATATGTTGACGGTACACCGATCAACTCGAACACCAAGGATCAGAGTATTCGCTACATTGCAATATATTTAGAAACACGATTGATCTCAAAACTAAATAACTATTAATAAATACCTAAAACTGTACAAACTTATCAACAGACAGATACATCACGCAAACGCTACATTAGCGAGTCCATTAAGATATGACCGTGAACAAGTAACGGGAAAAACTAACGTTAGCTGATTGAATTGATGTGAATTTTCATTGAGTAAAAATAAGCTAAAATATTTTTTGGTTGAAATTTTAGTTTGTATTCACATTTTATTTATTGTTATATTTATATAATTAAACTATTTAAATTTAATTTTAGTAGCTACTTCGCGATTTTATTTTTCTGGAGAATATACCCTTTATTAGAAAAATCACGATTTGCTTATGCATCATGATTAATTGGGATGTAAGAATTCAATCATACTTTTTTTTTTTTTCCCGTAGGCCCTTTAAATGTGCAGATAATTATATACAATTATAGATTTCAGGCGAATCTACATACTTGAGTACGATTTACATTCATACAATATATCCTCACACATCCCACCCAAGAGCCCAGAGAAGACCAGAGAGATATCTCCGGAGCCACAGAGGCTCAGGACATAAGTGGGAATGATGGGCAGTGCCTTAACATAACGTGTATTTACAATCCACCGCTAGGCCACCACCGTTTTAGCCAAAGTTCATGAATTTAATTTATTCTAAAAGAACAGCAAATGAGATTTCCATTATTTATTATACTATCTGTGCCCACTAAAATTTAACTAATTTTTTTAATTTAAGGAAACAAATTAAAACAACTAAACTATGATTATTATAGTGACTGAATATTCTCAAGAATTTAAATTATAAATTTTTATGTTTAAACATATAATAACTTGTTTGTCATCTTTATCTGTCCAGTTAATTTTGTTGCTAATAATAATGCCACCGCTATAATTTTTTTTTTCGAACAAGCTAAAATTGGCACTTGCGATATTCATTAAAACTAAAGATAGCTAAAGAAAATTGTTTTTTTTAAGGTGATAAAAAACAAGATATGCAATTGCTTTAAGGAAAGAATGATTCCGTATTTTGGGTCAACTAAAAAAAAAAGTTAGGTCAAAGTGGGAGGGTCCTGCGAAGGTTAAAAAGTGCGTGCTTGTTTTAATTGAAAAATAAATATATTTTTATCTATTTTAACAATGGGCAATCCTATTGTTCACTATGTGAAGGCGTGACTACTTATAACACTCAAAACACGAAGACGCAGGTTTACAAAATGTTAGATCTTCTCCCTGAGAAGGGCAAACCAAGGGGGGCAGAAAGAAAGTGGGCTTCAAATCTGCCAACGATATCTTTAAAATGGACGAATTCTGCTATAAAAATTATATGTGTATCATTCACAAATTAGTTTGGATGGTAAGGATGACTTGTAAAATGTGCGTTGAAAATTCCCAAGGAAGTGTTAAAGATTATTGACAAATAGATCCAAAGTTGATAAGGGCCTTAAGGGCAAGGGTTTGATTGAAGGATTTTGACTATAGTGCGTCTTTCTCTCTTTCCCGTCTGATTTGATCCAATATTCTCTTTCAAATTCTCAAGTCACGGGTGTATAAACTTGTCAGTGAAATTAGTATTGCTATATGCTGATGAAACCCGGACTTATCTCAAAAGGAAAAGAGGTTTCAAGTAATTAAAATGTAAGTATTAGGATGAACCGGTGTGTATTAACTGTCTACTTTGGCATTTATCATTTCCAACAAGAGTTGCCATCAAATGCCTTCTTAGCCTTGTAAAATATTTTTACACTTCTAATTAATAATAATCTGGCAATAGCAACTGGACCATTATTAAACCACTATTTATAACTTTCCATACATAATCTACTGATAAATGGCTCGACATAATACTGATAATCATTAGCAAAATTAGTGACTTAAACATTAACAATCTCCTTAAAATTATTAATATGTGATCCATTTCCAAAGAGATACTACATATTACAGAAAGAAGCGAGTCATAGAGAAACCACATCAGTAATCAAATATTGATTGCAAATAGTCGGTTGAAAAGAATGTGAATGCGCTAGGCAGTGGCAGAATAGTGAAGACTGTACATGAAGCCCCCATCGCAAGACAAAGACCAGAGATTCAATAATATTGGGCTGTGAAAGTTCAGTTTATCCATTATTCTCTGTCAATACCATCCTTCTGTGATCCAAAGCCGCACTGCACTTCTGCAGCCCTTATTATTCATTAGCTATTTGGTCATTCTTTTATTGTCCAGAATCTATTGTCATTATCACAACCAAATCTTGACTACCACTGTGCAGTGGAGCCATTTTGTTTGAGAGCGTTACGCCAAATCTCGGTTCTGTGCCAATCGCTTATCCCCCTCTACCTTTATCCTCCTATGTTTTTCTAGGTCTTTTTCCACCCACTCTAGTTTCATGAGTTATATTTACCTATTTCTTCACTCCATCGTTTTAGATCGAAAAAAATCAGAGCGAATCAACCCACTGCAAAAGAGTGCACCCTTGTTTTTCTAATCGATAGCACTTCTTAAGTTATTATGGGACACATGGATCAATCTTGTTCCACCAGATCGCACCCATCCAATCTCAAACCTCCAGATTAAACCGATTTCCATGTCCAAGAATATTCTTCGTTCCCTATCTTTAAATCCAGATTTTTCCAGTATCTTACATCTCTTGAATTTAGTAAATCATAGTCATATGTGTACACCATATCTTCCTTTTCGTTATTTTATCTGTTGTGGCCACCTCTTAATTACGAATAATTACAAGTTCCCCTCTTCTTGGATCAGAAAATATCTATCCATGTTTCCATATGTTTTTAATAAAAGTTATGACGTCAGTGAGAGTGGGGGGAGAAGCTGGTGGGGGAAACAGCCGCAGGTGGGGACCCATCCCCACCACGGCTCGCCGCCTATATAAGCAGCGGGATTAGCTCGAGCTGATATGTTTTAACGTCAACCTGATATTGTTATGTAATCCAACCTCCTTCGAATGCATCAGCGCATCGCAGTAAGAGGAGAAATTGTTAAATTGAACTTTGTAATTGCAAATTGTAAATTGTTAAAAAAATTTATTAATAAAGGGGTTTAGAAATAAAAAAAAACGAGCTGATATAACGAACCGGACCGTCACTTGGAACACTACTCTCTCCTCTCTCTCTGCACTGGCGTTTGCTGCTCTACTGAAACCATGGTCTTCTCATTCAACTACTCTGCATCTCTCTCTCCTAACCTCGCTTTGTTTTAGTCCGGCGTTGTCAGGCCTCACACCTTCCTAGTAGGATTCTCTTCCTTCGTCTCACTACGAAGTACCTCCTTGGGAGAGACCTCTCCCTCGCGGACGACGGTTGCCGTGGCCCTACCAACTTACCTAGTAGCGTCTCCCATGGCAATCCAGTCTGCTTCTCTCCGGTTCACACTCACCTTTGGGATCCGGACGGTTTTCGCCTACCTCTAGACACTGATTGTGAATTCGTGGTCATTCCAAGACCACATAAACTACCTATAAACCTACCCTGTTCCTCTTCACCTGAACATAGTGCTTTGTTGGGACACACCTTCTAAGATCTTATGGAGTCAGATCAAAGCGGATTAGGCTGCCCGCCGACTAGGCTGCCAGAAAGACCTCAGGTCCACCCGCCTTATCTCTTTCTTGGCGCTCGCCGGGCAGCGGCTAGAGGTTGTAGTGACCCTTGCCCGCGGTGGGCGTCTCCTCTCCACTTTGGGGATATTCGACGACAATATCCGTACCCGACATTATCCATCCTCTAATTCAATCTATCCAGATACCTTTCAAATATTCCTCCAGTCAAAAGAGCTACTTTTCAACTTATGCCACTTCGTCACAAATGTTATAGAATGATATTCACTTCACTCCAGTCATATTAATATGGCGTTGGCTTCATATTAATCCGCCACATATGTTTATAGCCTAATACTATTTTCTAGCTTGCTAGAAATTTTCCTTTGTGCATTTTAGTTATTCTTAAGAAAGTCCCAGAATAACGCTTTTATTAATTCCAAAACTGTCAAAATTACAAACTGGACCACTTAAATCAAAACATTTGTTCCTTCATTTTGCATTTGGTAGCAAAGTGAATCATGCATGTAGCGACCGCTAACTACATAAGTTAAATCACCCTATACTCTGGTTCATATATAATGTAAATCATTGTAAAAGTTTTTTAGCAATAATCCCTTCGTGGGACCGGCAGTCGCAAACAAGTCACAAAACTAAAAAGGGTCGGCAGAGGGCAGCCATAAACAGCAGGTACACCGGCCTAAAAGCCAGGCCATAAACAGTCCTTTAGGGCGACGTACCTCGTCGCAGGTGTGCGCATTTCCTCACGTCGGCCTAGGCTTCCCCCACCAAGCAGGAACAGTATTTAATCCCGGGGCTTCTGGCCCTAAGCCCTACTCTCTATCTCTCCTCGTCCGCTGTTACTCGGTGTCGCTTTACGCCAGGGACACTTGGCCCTGGAAGTTAGTCTCTTAGACTCCTCGTCAGCCTACTCTCTCCTCAGTGCCTCTGAGTCTGTCACCCCTGTCTTTCAGCCTCCTTGCAGACCCTCTGACGACTTGTACCTATGACGCTGCCGGGCCACCACTCGAACTCTGAAAACTGGCCTTATTCTTTATGAAACCTCTGTACCTCTTCTCTTGAACACAGTGCATTGTTGGGGCACATACCTATCATAAATGGAGTCAGATATTAACGCCGACATGGAACAATGGTCCATGTTATAAACTACAACAATCCGCACTTGTCACCAGGGCTAGGGTGATTAGGCACTCCCCTAGTGGCAACCCGACAATGCAGTTTTGTGGTTTTCGGTATTACTAGACTTAACACTCTTTCTGTAGCCCAAGACACACTTAAATCATATGTATTAGTGTAATAATCACAGGAAAAGATTTTTTTGACGACGTGTCGACAGCCGACATCATGCTTCCCATTCTCCAGTTATGATGCCTCTTCCTTTCCTTCCGAAGACATTATTTTCTTGATTCTTACCTTTTCCAAACCATCAATTCTCATCACCCTCAAAATCCTACAGTTCAAATCCTTAGTCTTGCTGACCTTTATACTCTTTACCTGTAGAATTCGACCGTTTCTTTCTTTCTCATTCCACAATTCTCTGGAACACTATCTCTTCTAATATGCGTCATGCTTCGTACTTACGAGTCTTCAAAACCCTCTTATAACACCTACACACCAGACCTACGGACGCTTGCTACGTTGTGAATTATTTATTTCTGCTATTAAGCATTTTATTGTCTTTTTTTTTTTTAGTTCATACAAAATGTCTGGTACTGTCTGGTGTCTGACACTTTCCTTATTTTTTGCTATTGCACATCTATCTGGTTTGTATAGATTTGAAGATTGTTTTAAATTGTATATTGCATTTTACAGAATTCTGTTATTTTTATTTGTCATGCGATATAACTTTATGTTAGCCAACATTGATTTTTTTTTATTTTCACAGGGGACTTGGTCCCGCAGTAAATGTTTTTCTCTCTACCTATCTATATGTCCAATGACTTTTTGATGCACATCCCGATGACACAACTTGAATATTAAGACAATATTTGCAGATCGGCCATCGGAGCTGTGTACATATTTAGAGACATATTCTTATCACAGGTTGCATCAATTCCCATAAACTGTTATAACAGGTGTCAAAGTGTATTTAAGAGATATTCTGAAGAGTATACCTCAGAGCTGTCAGTACAGTCCGCTACCATGAAAGCTGTCCTCCTCCTTGTGTGCCTTGTCGTTGTCCAGGGCGCACTCGCCGGCGATTCTTCCGATGAAGGTGACAGGAAATTTGTCAAAGGCAAAGGTAATATTTTTTAGGGGTTTTGGATGATTAGGTGTGTTAACTTGGGAAGACAAGGAGGGTTTCACACAAGATACCTAATGATTCTAACTTCTGCTCCACTGTCCTCTGGAATTCTCTCTCGCTCCTAATAATCCAAAAATTTTCGTCCATACAAACCTTCAGAACCATCCTATTCCAACAACCCCTCACTACCCGGACAGATGCATGCTAAAATTATTTGTTTATCTCCTCTATTATTTATGCAATACTTTTTTATACATGTATATGTTATATGTAAAATTCAATAAAAGCCAGGCTCTTTAGAAAATTACACCAGCATTCACGCATCTAAAAAAGTAAAAGGAACTTTTAAAAAACCATGTGGAAAAAATCAGACAGCTATACATCGAACAGTTTTTAAGATGTGAATTGAGAAAACTTAAACATGAAATAGGATGTTTTTTTTGTTTTTTTCACGTTCAATATCGTATCACATAGTTTCTCATTATCAAAATATACACGTTTACGACAACCATCTTAGAGAATACAGACAGAATCTGAAAACTTTGGAAGATGGCCAAGTAATTATTTGAAAGTAGGTCATTTAGGGCTTAGCAACAAACTCTTAAAACCACGATTCTCTCCAACAAATTTATTTATTTAATGCTTCCTGAGAATCGTCGAGGGTAATAATAGGATTATATAAAGTGAATTAAATGTAATCTTTTCATAATACTTGCTGCATTTCCTTTTATTTTTTAGTTCTGAATATGCCTGAATTTTGGGGAAATGTTGGTAATTAAATAAATAAAAGTTGCTGGAGACACTCAAACTCAGGCTTTCATAGAAGGAAAAATTTTCAAAAATGCCATCTTAATCTGTTAAAAATAGTTCGAATTCTAAGGTAAATATGACCAACCTTGATATGACGGTTACTATAAGCTTCACAATTTGTTTTTGAGCCTAGTTTCTTCATCATTTAAATTCAAATACACAGATAGACAATCTAGTTCAATAGTTTTAACTGTATCCATTTTTTTTTTTTTCAGAAGAAATTTTTTTCAGAGAAGTTTCATGGATATGTTTGCAGGTGTCACAGCAGTGCAGAAGAAGAAAGAGGAATCCAGCAAAAAACAGTCCAAGTCGGCGAAAAGCAGCGTGACCACAAAGGTGGTCCAACGAAACGAGAAGCCTCTCAAAGTGAAAACCCAAGTCGCTGAAGTCCCACATCGCATAAGACAGGTAAGTTATTACAATATCACCATAATATTTATATTTATTTCAGAGAAGAAATTTTTCCGTTGAACAAAATGATCAAATGTAATGTAAATAAGATAATTATTATGTTGATCAACTGGGTTATGTGAATTTGGGGCATAGGCTGTACCGTCGTAAAAGTACCTACGCTCCTGAGGGCATTATCACGACAGCTGACTACTACTTAGCCACCATCATTATAATGCATTCAGCTCTTAATAAAGACTGGTACTGCTTTAGAATAAAATAAAATAATAAAACTATAAGGAAATATGTCTGATTGGGATAGATAATTTGCTCCACCTTTTATTCACCATAGGTCAATGTTATCAGATAGATAAAATAATATTAATTAAATATCCGCAATTAATAATAAAAGATTCTAATCTTACCTATTATCATTCCTAGTTATTGAAATGATAAGAAACTATTATTCTTTCGTGTGCTTTATAAATGAATCATACAATATGTGAAGACCCATGACAATGAGATTTTATTAAATAAAAGAGGAATATCATAAACTAAGAAAATGAAGAAAGTAACAATGTTTAATACGCATAGTAGATTAAATCAATTATTCCCCTTTAATAGAGTATATAAAAAAGACTAAATTTTATTATATCAAACAATATTAATCATTATTTTTTTCCTGATAGATAATATAAAAAATCAACATATTCTTATTAAAGCAAACACTTATATAACTATAAGGATTAAACACATTTGTAACATTTGATCTTAGCTATTGAATCTAATTGGCTAATTGTAGGAGATATTGACTGCTTAAAACATTTGGTTCCCTACAGTCTGACACTGAATTTAATCAAAACTCACTTACTTCGGTCCAACTGATCTCCTAACAAATTTGTCTACTCATTTATAATGATTATTGCAAATTTGTTCCTATTACTAATCTTTCTTATTCTTATCAGCCACCAAAAATCAAAATTAATTTTTTTTATTTAGTCAAATGCAGTTGTACACTTGTTCCGAAGATAATTATATTTTTATTCACCTGACATCCTTCGTCAGTAACATTCTCTTATTGACAGTTAGACTTTTTAAAAAGCAATTCATTAATAAAACATACAAAAATTACATCAGCCAGCTATTCAGCTTAAACAGACATAGTAACAATACTAGTCTAGGAACTTAAGAGATTTAAGTTAGGGGATATATATTAGGGGTTGGTAAGGATAGTGGGAGTGATGGTTAAACAATTATTATCTATGGCGGGCGTGAAAAAGTTCTTTGCTAAGTAGAACATGATGGTAACTGATTGTTACATTCATTATTATTGGATAATTTGTTATATAACAGTTTAATCAACGCTATCATTGTCGTTAGTAAGCTGATTTTAGTATTTAAATAGAGATAGTTAAATCAAAGTTTTGTGTTTTTCTTTCCTATGTAAATGTTCAATTGGTTTTTACAATCACATTTTTAAAATGTAACATTCCGACTATTTCTATCGTGTACGCTAAATTTCTAACGGTCAAAACTGTCGATATACTTCAATCGTGTACGCCACATTTTTAACTGTCATAAGTGTCGATATATTTCAATTTAGAAGCAACTTTAGAAGGGATGTCTTGCGAAGTTTCATCCTCTTTATGTATGTCAGTGAAAATTTAACTCATCCATTTGATCAGTTGGGAGGCAAATAACATATAAAGGAATTAGTAAAATCGTAAAACATTCAGCAGTGTTTCGCTCTAAACCAATACAAATTGCAAATTTTAAATACTCATCACGCCGTTCGTTTATATTCGTTCAGTTAGCCACTGTCCCAAATTTGGTCCAGACTTTAACGAACTGTTTTGCATAAATATCGTTATATTTCACCTTGCAACACTGTTGTATTCGAAAATTCATCCTATCGAACCTTCACAGCCCTAACTATTCATTTATTTATAGTATTCGCTTTTTATTTTATTTTTAATAAATATATCCAGATGTTTTCCTGGCAACTTCATTATTTTTTATTTAATTTATATGGTATGTTATATTGTATGTATTAATTTCTAGTATTTGTCTTATTGTCTTCTATTTTTATAACGTTCCATCTATGCAATCAAAATTTTCTGGGACTTATATTTATTTTATTTGTACTTCATTACTATTCATAGGGGATTAATTCCCAGAATATTTTTTTCTATTTATCTAGCTAAATAGATCAAAAAACATTTTGTAATCCTAGAATTTTCGAGCAAATGAATACTTCCCTTATTTTTAAAGATTAACATAAAAAATTAAGCTGTGAAGGTGACAGATAATGAATAGATTATTCCAGGTGCACTATGGGAATGACCACCACCTGGATGTCTTCCGTCTCTCCAACGGACTCCAGGCGGTCGCCCTAGACGACTCCTTCGGCCGTGTGGTCGACTACCTCTACCTTGGCACCAACATCCAGCTCATCCCTGAGGATGGCTCCTACTTCCTCCAGGCCACGGACCTCCTCGACGGTCACCAGACCTTCGTCGACTTGGCCACAGTCAACGGTCACCTCTCCCTCTCTGAGGTCAGGATCGGCAACGGCATGTACCAAGGATTCCAAGGTAAAGTACAAAGACGGAATATGATTGCACAGTAATGCTAAAAATAAAAGTAATCCTATGAAAAATGGTAAGGGTCATTAATCAGTTAATTACTATTTTTTATATATCAGTTATTGATTTTTATTTTTTTCTAGTATTTATGTAGGGTATCAAGTTAAAACTATTGACGTGCTGATCAGGAATATGTATAATGTGTCCCGGTTTTAGTGGAAGGTAATTACAAAAAATCATAAAATCAGATTCATTTTAAAAAAAAATATTTATATAAAACAGCTGTGGCAGTGATGTGTACATTAAGCATTAAGCAAAGGGGGTGTTAGAGAACTTTTGTATGTGAACTCTGAATGCAAATAACTCAATAAAACTTGGGAGATCAATCAAGAGGGAGCAGTTAGTAAGATAAGTGAAGCCCATAATTTGGTGATAAACACTTAACTATCTTTTTTTTTATCCCTATTGAGCTAATCCTTTACGCTGCCTAATCCTTTAATTCATTACGCTGCGAAAAGCCGAGTGCCCCAGCAAAAGCCAATGAGCCGTTTTTCAAGCGAATGAACTCGCAAAACGTGAAAGGACAATATGCGTAGTGAAGAAAAAATTAAACAAGGGTCCTGACTGAAAAATTGATGGAAAAAGGGCCTGCAAGAGCAAGGCGAGAGGAAAGAATAGAGCACAGATTAGAGCCCTTACCAGGGAGAGAGGAAAATGGAAATCTGGGGTTGAAAATCACAAAGAGGATGTTAAAGAAGAGAAGAAGAGCTAATTGAAAATACAAATTATAATTAACTACAAAAACATCAGAAAGGGCAAAGAATCCTTCCTATTTAAGAAGTTGACTGCTAACTTTAAGTTGGTGAATCCGTGATGAAAATATTTAAATTTTTATAATTTACCTCATAAACCATAGATGTAACTACAAAAATGACTGCACCACCTTACATTATATGAATTTTTCTTTGTAGATGAGGCCGTTTTTATCAAGGGCTAAATACAAGTTTAAAGATCAATTAGAATTTTAAATCTTATATTTAGGGTGTAGTGGATTAAATATAGGCTGTTTTTTTTATTTATTACGTCGTGCAACCCTCAGGTCAATAACCCCATTATTTGTATATTAATCACACTTAGGGAGACTAAGAAGGCCGGGGCCCAGGAGGCAACCGTCCCCACATGTCATGCGCAGGTTATATATAGCGTTTAATAGGATATGATGTGTGGTCGGAGGATGGAGATGAAATCTATGTTAACCATCTAATATACGTCAGTACAATCCACCAATGTTTACATTTTCATATCTACGGAAAAGTCCAAATATTCCCCGTACCTCGGAAATGACACGAACTGTAGTTGGTAGGTTCAAGCCTAGTGAGCTCTTGATTTCTTCAACTCATTTTTCAAGGAGAAATCCTATCTCAGCATCCTTCTTACCCACGGGGGTTCAGTTGTCCCGATGTAACGGACCCTCCAACACATATGGCGTGTCTGAATGATCCCTGATTCGTACGAAATTTGTTAATTGGGACCATCGGTGTGGAGGAAAAGAAGACGAAGAATCAAAAAGGATAGAAGGGCAAGCGTAGGTGTACACCCTCCTCAGATACAAAAATTTGATTTGAATGTACATAGATAATTGATGTAAAGTTCAATACGTCGCACAATTAAGAGTTTTGCCACGGTTGTAAAAACGATTTCACTTGACGTTTTAATAATAATCCACTAAAGCCCTAACATTTGACAGGAAAACATTTATTGTTCTTTTATCGATTAGTTTATTAATGGCCCCTTCATCATTTTTCATATGGCTGTTTTTATTTACAGCATCACCGGGGTATGAAATGAACTAAAATTCAAAATATTACGTTTTATTTAAAATAAAGACTGGGTAGAGTCGCGAACGACTTTTTGTCAGTGTAATTTTTAATAAATCAAAGAAAATTGCATATTGTTAATCAAACGTCAAGATGTTTTATTTGATTGCCTAATCAAAATTATAAAAAAATATTTATATCTTTATTACTACGTAATTAATGACACTTAATCATGTTTTATGGAAAAGGAATTGAAATGTCTGATGAGGATTACATGTTAAAATTTCTTGTTTACAACCTTGAAATGAGAACTAATAAAGACTAAACATGAGTCAATGTTGGTCAAAATTGTTTTCACAGTTGCAACAAAACCCTCATCTGTGTGATGCATCAGGCGACTTTTTTTTCTGTTGACTAGCATATCCATTCAAACATTACATTTAACAGGTATTAACAGATAATGCTTTTTATCCAATTTTCCAGCGGAATAATTTTTAAAAAAAGGCCGAAAAGACAATCGTACTAAAGAGAAATTCTGGCAATAGTCGTAGGAAGGATTTGAGGGCCCTTCTCGAAATCGCCAGTTCACTCTTAATAAGGCACTCAATTCTATCAATTGGAGTTGTCGTTCATATAACCCGTTTACAAAAGATTTGTAGAGACGTCCGAAGAATATAAAAGTAGGTTGTTTTTTTTTTACTAAATTGAATGTTTTCTGATTAAACTCAACTTTTTTAATATATAAGGATATATATGTTTGATAATTTTAGTTAAAGAGGGGGAAAAAAAAAAAAAAAAAAAAAAAAAAAACTAGTAAGGATTGTACAATGTAGATTTAAGGAAAAGTTTTTATTTTATTTTGTTTTCTTTGGAAGTTTTCTATGTGTTGATTTTGAAAAATAAAGAACGAAAAACAGTATTACTCAAGGTGCGCTGACCAGTGCAACAATCCCATTGCACCGGAATACGCACACCACAGGCTACGTAACCCCATTTCTTTGGGGTCCAGCTCGCTTTGGGCCTCCAAAATTCTCGCTCTAAGTGGGCCTCGTGAATTCAATAATGATCGTTACGAATTGGGGTATTTTTTCAAAGTCAACAACGTTGTAGTCACTACAACATCAATTTGATATTTTCTTTTGGATACTTTCAGCCTGTAATGCCATTTTAAAAAAATAAATTGACGATATTTCTGTTGTACAGGATTCGACATAGACGGTCCAGTCTTTGTTCCCGTCGAGAAAAGCATACGCGGACTGGTGGTGAGACCGGTGGTCTACAGAGTAGGCTAAACATCTACACGCCAGCCCCTACAAGGCTCACAACATGCTAACCCGCGGTGGTTCAATATGTTGTGGCCCCACAGCATATCACTTATTTGTAAATTTATAAATATGATTGATTAATAACGTGTATTCGTAAATATTTTACCTATCGTTGTTGAAAATACTGAACTATGTACTATTAGACGTAGTACAAAAAAAGCCAAAAAAAACATGGTAATTTGTGTTTAAAAGGAAATATATTATTTTGGAAAGGGTTGTCTAGAAGAAACTTCAATAAACTTATTATAAACAATATTTATCGTTATTTCAATAAATACAATTCAGCTCATAATTAATGTAAACAATTTTTGAAACGGAAAAAAATTGCGATGTGTATAGCTCAATAAAAAAACAAACAAATAAAACTTCCAGTACATAAATACATGAATGAATGAATGATAGCATGCATTAGTCGATCCAGAAGTCACGTAACCATGGCAATTTTTTTACGTTGCCAACATTTGTTACATTAATTATGAGCTAAATTGTATTTATTAAAATACCAGAGAATGCCCAGGGGGTCGGAACCCCATATTTATACAATAAAGAGACAAACCGAGACACAAACAAACAATTAATAGACAATTGCATCATGGGCTTTAATGTAGATTCTCTCCCTCTGGGCTCAGGAAAGACCTAAAATAAACATGGAGGTTTGGTGTCTTTATTTTACTTACAATAAACTTTTTATCTTTGTTCAGTACCTTTATTTTCTACTAGCAGAAATTGAATTTATTTATCTATCCTTAATTGTTGCTCATGGGGAACATGGCTAAAGCTTTTTTTTCTATTTAAATTTATATTAAGTATAAATGGGTTCTTACATCGCAATTAATATGCACGCGTAAAATTGTAATTTTTAAATAAAGATCTTATAATGTTATATTTATGATGAGCCTAGTATTGCTTTTTAATTGATTTAAAGCCGGCTAGCTACACACATTGAATTTATGAACTAGAGAGCCGGGAACGAGAAAGGAGAAGAGAGCGGATAAGGATTGCTAGATAGGAGGGAATGGAAGTTCTGATAGAGGTAGGCTGCTGAAATGAATGGGATGTTGATGCCAGCATAAAAGCTACAGGCGTTGATACCTATAAGCGGGGAGCACTGGGTATCTTCCGCAGGATTCTGGATTTTAGGGATCACTGGATGTGAAGAATATCGAAGGCTTGGCACTCCGGCAGACTTCCGTGGGACCAGGTATGTTGGAGTATCGTTGTGTAAATCACGTCTCTTGTTTTCCATTGTTATCGTTAAGTGATTGCACATGAAGCGAAAACTAGTTTGAATCGTTTGTTAGGTTTTTGTCGTTCGGGCGTGATGTGTGAAAAGCAAAACTGGAGGACAGGATGACCGACGGAGAGTGAAGGTGACATGAGAGGACTTGTCAGCATACAGTTTGAATTTCCGTTTAGAGTAATAAACTTTTAAGTTATAATTTAAAAAAGCTTAACCAAAGCTTAAAAGTTTGTTGGTTAAAAAAGTAAAACCAATCTGAACGTACGGACCAGAGGTGGGGGGACATCAAAATGGTCAAACATGAAGCGCATTCAATCCTTTCAGACAAAAGTCTAGAGAACGGTAGTTAATGAGCTAGTTATGTCTACATCAATAAAAGCCTTCTTACCGATCTTAATATACCTTACACCCTTAATCTCATTCCATCTAAGTTCACGAAATTTCATCAACACTTATTTAATCCCCCTAATCTCGTATTAGAGTGAATATACAGCTCTGCACAACTGTTATCCTTTTTGTAATTATTCTCCTAAAAGATTAAAGTAGGAGTCGCGTCGTGACCTACTATAAATTCGTGTTCTAAGTGTAAGCATGTGTGTTAATCAGCGCACGTGAGGGAAGGTCGCTGGGCTGCGTGTATGTTTGCGGTATGAGTAAGTGAGTGAATGCTGAACTGAATATGTGAACGATGTGAACGAGATAATTTATGGCAATTAATCTTTCTAGATTAAGGCAAATTGTAATTTTATTTCAATAGAAATACTTTCTATATAAGAAACCAAAATAAATCTAACATCTTCCTTCTGTCGGCCCAAGTCCATAAATAATTCATCCACTCATTTATAAAATAAACATGCATATTAAGTGACAATGATCCGTAGATAAATGGTTAAATCAACAGATTGAGACGGAAAGCCTACCTGTTGCATATCCCTGAATTTCCACCTCAGATACTCTGCCCTGTTGATGAGGGCCCCTTTACCGTCGTTGTACGTCAGCTGGCCGAACTGTTCCCTTATCAGCTTCTCGACTTCGGCCTGCCCTCCGGCGTTGTAGGCGTCGATGAGCTCTCCACCTTTCTTGTAGTTGGCCAACTTGTAGAGGAGGCATTCGTCTTTGTTGGACGCCTGGGAGATGACCCTGTCCAAGACAGTCCCGGAATTCACCGTCGAAGCACCGCCGCACCAACTAATGCCCATCTATTTGCAAGAAAACATGTTAACAAGTTACTGCCAGACATCTTTATTATTATTCCCTAAAGAAAACGTTCCCTGAATCCTCTAGTGAAAGATAGTGGTTCGTTCGGTTTTGGCCATAGGAACCATCCCAAAAAGGTAATGAGAGTTTCTAGAGGAGTCAGGGCTCGACATCCAGGTCACGAATTTAGTATCATAAAAGTAGTAGTAAAAGGACAAAATCAATTATTTATGTAAGTAAAAACTGTTTTGTTAATGACATAGTTGATTACATAATAAAGTCAAAGAATTAAGATTAAAATATCTAGCTACCAACGTGAGGATGTGGTCTGTCCTTGGTCATACTAGATCAAAAAATAATTGAAACTGGGTAAGCGTTCTTACCCTAGGAGCAGAAGAACAAATAATCTAAGTTAATTTTTATACATCGTTGCATGTTCAATAAGGTTACCTAAGAAACCAAAATAAATCTGACATCTTCCTTCTGTCGGCCCAAGTCCACAAATAATTCATCCACTCATTTATAAAATAAACATGCACATTAAGTGACAATGATCCGTAGATAAATGGTTAAATCAACAGATTGAGACGGAAAGCCTACCTGTTGCATATCCCTGAATTTCCACCTCAGATACTGTTGGTGAGGGCCCCTTTACTGTCGTTCGTTAGTTGGCCGAACTGTTCCCTTATCAGCTTCTCGAGTTTTTGAGTTTGGCCTGCCCTCCGGGGCCGTAGGCGTCGATGAGCTCTCCCTCGTAGATCATTCGATTTTTTGTTATTTTATATTTTTCTATAGTTTCAGTTTATAGTTCGTTTTTTGGCAGCCCTCAAAAAAACATGATTACCATTTTATGAGGAAATAAAAACATTTGTGCCTAAAATTGTTGCCTCTTGTTTTTGGTAACCACAAAAATGGCAATCACTCGTGGAATCACCGGTCCACACCAAACTTTACAGAGATCTAGAGACATATTAACTCCATGTAATAACACCAATCCAGGTCCTGTGATATATTACAAACGGAATTATAAAAGAAAACGTATGCATTATACATATAGATCACTGAAGAATAATTAATTGCTGAGTCCTTACGTAGAGGTCCCTGTCCTTCATCTGTTTGTCTTTATCGATGTTCTGCAATAGCGTTCGTAAAAAACTTATGCTTTCCTAAGATTTCTCAAGTCACAGCTCAGAACCTGTGTAAGATTTTTATTAAACTTCCTGCGGTGTTTAAAATATTTATATATATATTCAAAAATACGATTTTGTATGTAATTTATGTAAAAGGATTTATGAAAAAATAAAATGGCAGGTTTTGGGAAATTCAATCTATCGAGGTGCTATAAGAAAGATTTTTGAAAAATTCAACTACCAAAAGGCCTAAAATTGGCCTTGGTGGTTATCCTGATAGCTCGTGTTTCTGAAGCCAGAGAGGCGGAAAAACAATGTAGATTCGTATTTAAATAAGTTTTATAAAGTCTTTAGTCAAATTCATTAATATTCAAAAGCAATTTTTAGTGGTGATCTTAAAGAGTAACTCAGTTGCAAAGGGCGGGTATTTTATTAAAATTGTTGTATATATAGTATTAAAGTCAGAAATTACCTTTCAGTAAAAGAACTAATTATATCTTGATAAATAGTCTATTTAACAATTAAAGAGATATTTTCTTACAGCTCATGTAATTATCCAGAGATTGTGGTATAGGGTTCAGTCAGACTAGACAACGGTTCACAATAAACAGGTTCGTCGTCATAGCAATCAATGGCATCAATAATTCTACTGTTATATCACCGGTTTTCTCCATGTACTATCTGGGTATAAAAATGAATAGGCATCTCCAGCTCTCTACCCATTTTAGAAATAAAATAGAAAAAGTACAACACAAGTCTTGCCGGCTTTCGCATTTACTAACTTCACCCAACTTGTCGCTTCGTCTCAAACTGATGATATATAAATGCGTCCTCCGGCCAAATCTGCTGTACGGTGCCCTGCTATATACTTGACTGACAATACAGCTAAAAGTCTCCAACAATTTCAGAATGACATCATGAGAAAAGTGGTCAGACATAGCTCTCTCGAAAGGTTAAAGAACACCGACCTGCACCCGTTGCTTGCCGTGGATGGGTGAGTTCATCCATTGGAGACACATTAAATTGTTTTACTCGTTGCAGCACCTGACCAACCCAGTGTTCAAGACTATGACCCCTATTCCCGTACCGATGACAACAGGCTGTCCGGGAAAACTGCATTAGTATCCAATTTCTATAGTTCGCTATGGAAACCTTTTTTTGCAATGACTTTGAAATTATTTTTGCGTTCTGTTTTAATTATTTACATGAATTATTACAGCTTATAATAATTATCTTTAGTTATTATTAGAAGTGCTAATTTTGGATCTGATGTTGCAATATCTCGCAAGGCACTCTACGCATCATCAGAATTATCAGCTATTACAGGAAGCTTACTTGGTAGCAAGTTCGGGTCCCGACGCAGGTTCAGAAAGTTGTTTATTTTGAATTTGTGTATGAGATTATACGCCTAAAGTTATCGTTCTTATCAGTAGAGTATGATATTTGTTTCATTTTGAAGTACATTATTTGTTTTCATTTGGACACTTAGTTGTTTGTTTCTTCAAATTGTCTCAGAAAAAAGGCACAGGGCATTTTTTTTTCTCCCCTTTTGTCTAGAGGAGGAAGAATAATTGGACTTAACATTTGTTTTCCATGTAAGTAGAACATTCCATTAATGAAGCACCTCTAGCATATTTAAATTTTCAGTCAAGGTGAATCTCCTAAATAGAATAGTGTATAACCATTTAATAATAAAACTGTTATATATTGCTTAAAATAGGCAATACAGAGTTCCTGTCATTTATCAAATAAAAACATCATTATGAATATGATTGCAAATTAAAGAAGCTTAAAAAAGTCAACTGTGATTTATGAGTGCGAGTGTGATTTATCAAAGTATTTCGGTTTTGTTGTTAACAATAATTTTTTTAATATTTTTAATTAAGACATCAAAAGCTTTTATTTGATACAAACGTTACTTGTATAGGATTGGGAAATATAAAATTTTAATTTCTACGTAATTGTTTAACGACACTTCATTATTTTTCATGTTTAACCTAATTTGGGGACTAAATGGATCTGCCATGCATAATATAAAACCTCTGGCATGATGATAATGATAGGAAAATAAATTGAACAGGGGAATCACAATAAAATAAACAAGATGGGTGAAAACAGAGGGCATTTAGTGTTTGAAAAAAAAAACAACTGCCTAAAGATAGGCAGTAAAGAAATAGTCATTTGCCATGCACAAATGATCATTATTGGCTTGGTGAAATTGAAGTAGCCTAAAATATTTTTATTTCCCTTGAATTTGATCATCAGTGTTTTTAATGTTTCAATAGTATTAGAGGAAACTGGTTTATAAATTTTTTTGTGTACATTCGTACTTGTCAAATTAATAAAGTACCTGTTTAATGTATATTTGTTCACTCTCAAGGAAAACGTACAAATTTTTTTTTTTTAAATTGAGTATTCCCTTTTTCCTATGACACAGTACATCTGTAATGCAGTTGTTATCTTATTTATTTATTTATTTTTTTTTTAGTTAAACAGAAAAATAAAACTTCATGCCCTGAGAATACTCTAATTTTATAAGAAATGGGTGTTGTTGGACTTTATAAGTTTATGAGGGATACTAGTGCGCTCTGTAAAGTTAAAATTTCAGATGAAGTTCGTCAATACAGGTATGTTCTTATGTATATTTTTACTCAACTTGCCTTTTAGGTATTTTTTTTTTTTTTATATAA
The DNA here is from genome assembly GCA_930367205.1 of Acanthosoma haemorrhoidale. Lineage (NCBI taxonomy): Eukaryota > Metazoa > Arthropoda > Insecta > Hemiptera > Acanthosomatidae > Acanthosoma > Acanthosoma haemorrhoidale. The sequence continues at coordinate 39,555,354 of OV884011.1, forward strand.
ATATTCACTTATTTGAAAATGGTTTTTGGGTTAATAATAAAATTAACATTGTATATGGTATAGCAATCACTCATAACATTTTGATAATTTTTAAACCCAACTGCGATATGATTATAAGTTGTTTTTCTTCTTCCATATATGTAGAAAGAAGCTTTTTGATGAGTTTAAATTTCAATGTGAGATATGGTCTTTGGCTCATTAATCACTGTCGGGTCATTGTGGATGTCCCCAAGGTGGGGAAGGACGCTACAACCCTAGCCGCTGTCCGGCGAGCGCCAAGGAACAGATAAAATGGCTGAACCTTTGGTCTTTCACCTTTGCTGGCAGTCTAGTTGGCGGGCAGCTCAATTCGTTTTGATCTGACTCCATAAGATCTTAGAAGGTGTGCCCCGACAAAGCACTGTGTTCAGGAGAAGAGGAATAGGGTCGGTATTACCACAAATTTACACTCAGTATCTAAGGGTATGCGAAAACCACCCGGAACCCAAAGTGCTACCCGGAGAGAGGCAGATTGGATCGCGATGGGAGACGCTACTAGGTAAAGTTTGTAGGGCCATGGCAACCTTTGTCCACAAGGGAGAGGTCTCTCTCAAGGAGGTGCTAGTTTTAGCGAGACAAAGGCAGATAATCCCATTAGGAAGGTGTGGGGTCTGCCAATGCCGGACTAAAACATAGCGAGGTTAGGAAAGAGAGATGCAGAAGAAGTCGAATAAGAA